>PVIA01001723.1:0-254490 GCA_004024845.1 Tonatia bakeri | reverse complement strand
GCAGATCACCCAGGGGAAGCACTGACTCTCAAGGGAAGCAGTGAAGAATCACAGGCTGTTAAGAGAGGGACTCTGGGACGTTCAGTTTTCTGTTTCTCAGTCCTTATAGGAAACATGATTTCATCACTTAAATTTGGGGGTGGGTTCTGCAGGGACGGCAAGGACACCAGGAATGTCCATGAGCCTGCCTGCCTTCCGGGGAAAATTTCTAAGCCTCTCTGAACTTTAGTTTTCTCACATGTGAAATGGACAAACAGTCCCCTTTACACAGAGTAGTGGTGAAGAATGAAGGACACATCCAGTGCATTACAGCTCTGTAGTACTATGAAGTCTTTAAGAGCATCTGGGTTCAAACCTTGGTTCTTTACTAATTAGCTGTGTGACCTTGGATAAGTCACTTAACCTCTCTGTGTCTTTGTCTCTTCATTATCTTGTAGTCATGACACTTACTTCATAAGGATATAAGAGAATACGAGGATTAAAGGAGTTAACATATGTAAACAATTCAGAAGAGTACACGGTACGTGGTAAGTGCTATGTAACTGCCAGCTCTTATTACTATTATAAAATCTGAATCTAAAACTTCTGAAAAGCATATGGTTAAATAACCATGTAAATATGGTTTATTTCATGGTGACAAAAATAACCGGCAAGAATAGCATGGCATTTTAGTATCATTTATTGGCAGAGACACTGTTTTCTATTCATGTAGGAACTTGTCATATGTATGTGGCCGAAAAATAAGGCCCTAAATTTTATTTGTTTCCATATATTTAAACGACAAGCTATAATTTCAGGATAACCCAGCAAACTCTTAATTGCCTAAGCTAATTTCTCCAATGAGCATTTTCTTTGCCAGCACAGAACAGGAGCCAGTAATTCTGCGTGTGTGTGTATGTGTGTGTTAACAGTACAGACCACACAGTGTGGCAAGCACAAAAGGGACTCAGATTGTCCACCTACTTATGAAATACAATTTTTATTGGAAGCCTGTCTTGCCTGAAACCATGCTAGGTACTGGAGAGATAAGAATTAAGAAAAAAAAAGACCTAGTCCCCAAGAAATAACATAATGGTCAAAGTTCAGAATAAAAGAGAACTGAGTTTGACCCTGACCCTGTCCTTCTGCTCTTGACTATTAATAGCTGCCCATCCTTGGGCATGTTATTTAGTTTCTCTGAACTTCATTTCCTTCACCTGCAAAACAGGAGTAATAATAATAACAACTACCTCATGGGTTTGGTGTGGATTGAATGAGAAGTTTCCTGTCAATCACTGAGCACATGGTAAGTTCTCAATGAAGTTAACTGCTTCAAGGGAGACAGAGGACAGCTGATAACTACAGGGCCATGTGAAAAGAGAGACGAGTTTCAGGGCAGACAATGAGAGCGCAGAAAAGGGAGTGACTCATGTACCTGTAGGAGCCAGGATTTAGGTAACCGGAACTAAGCTACTAATCTTAGCATCTTCTTTTCCCCACTCTGGTGCCTGCCCATGATCCTGGATTGATCTGCCCTATTTCAGGAAAATAAGACCCCATGCTCCATGTCTCCAGTCCCAGGCCCAGTCAAAGCCTGCCCTCATCCTCACAGAATGGTAAGGTCAAGGTTACCTTGTTCAACCACATACCTGTTGCTTGAGTCTATTCAACAACATTCCCTAGCACTCACCATCCAGATGCAGCTGGAGGGCCTGCAGTGCGGGTGGACTTACCCCCATGAGGGACTGGACACCATCTTCAAGAGGCTGAGCAGTGTGAGCAGACAGACCCTGGCACCAGCCTTCGGAAACAGGTTGAGCCAGGTAAGCTCCACCACGGAAATGAGCCCAACACCTCGGGCCCGTGGCCTATCTGTCACAGCCATTCAGGGCCTCAGGTCTGTTCTCCCAGTAAACGATCCTGATTAGCATTCCGTGGCTTCTGTTCAGGGCCTTGGACTCTGTCCCAGGATCTGTCCCAGGCTCTGTGTGTGGACCTGGAACAACTTCTTGAGTTCTGACCCTTGACTTACACTGCTGCTTGTGGGGGCGTGTGACGACCTTCTACGGCTACCTGCCCATCTTCACTTGCTCATTGCTTGAGAACTTTTTCCTCATAGGAAACTAAATCCCATATCCCTATAATTTGCAGCCAATGGATTCATTCCCTTCCTAGGAGCCATCCTGAGGAAGTATGATCTTTCTCTAATAAGCAGAGTTTCAAATATCTGCAGGCCCACCCCAGACAGCCTGCCATTCTGCACTTCTAGGCAGAGCAAGCATTTCTGGGTTCCTTCTACTGCTTCTCTTGAAATGTTCTCTCATTCACCCAACCTCTTCCCTAGGATGCTGCCCTAGCCAACTTGTTATAGGCATTATTAAGCTGATGATAGCTTTTCTCAGATACTGGGAATGTTTGCATTTCCGTAGTAGCTTCCCCAGAGTAGCCCCAGAAGGGAGCAGTGTGGGAAATCCTGACAAACAGGGATGTGATGGGATCCGGGGTGCCTTCTGCACCCCTTACATCACTCCTTGAGAGCAGCTTCTCCCCCATGTACAGAAGGGAAGCAAAGAATCACCAGCTATCACCAAGAGCAGTGACCCATTTCATGGATCCTCACTGGGTATTGCAGACAGGTGCCACATCGGGAATATGCGTTGCCAGAGTTGGGCCCAAGAATGCTCACCAAATAATGAAGAGGACTTCCCAGACCCAAACTTGCAAGTATTCCATCTTTGCCATTATATATGTACAAAAGGACAGAAAAACTCAAAAGCATGGAATAAAATGTTACATGTGTGTTGTGTAATGCCCTTGCCCTGTGGTTCCAGGCACTGGAGTAAGTCTGTATAATGTCACGGCCAGTCCTAATGTCCCACCCTCAATGAAAGGACAGTTCTGCCCAATGGTCTTCACCCCTCCAGATGCCTTCTCTGCCCCCCACTGTGTCCTAGGAGGTGCCAGCATGTCCCGAGACTGGAGGGTGGAAGAGAAGTCACGTGTCCACTGCCTGCACTCACTCTCCATGGGGTTGGTGGCCATGGTGTGCAGCCCCTCTCCCCCACCTAAGCTGTCTCCAGGCGGCTCTTCCTTCAGCCCCTGTGCCATCCAGTTCCGACGGTGGGAACGGCTCGCTGCTGTGGCTAGCCCCTGGCCTGCCTGCCTACGGCTCGGAAGTAGTCCCTTCACTCCACTGTCTTTCATTAGCCCTTGGAAGGTGCTATCTGCCCCTGCAGGGACCCTGACTGACGCGGCAGCCTGTGTTGGAGGGATGTGTAAGCACGTTCAAATGCCTTGAACTGCTGTGACCACGAATTCCCCCAGATCATAGCCCAAACTCTCACGACCTTGCCCCAGGGGCACAGGAGACCTCAGAATTCTCTGGAGAAGTTAATGGACCAGAGAGATGGCATTTGACCACCATGTTGGGGGAGCTCTGGGAATCCGGATGTTCCCGGACAAAGAAAACTCAACCATTGAGGGCATATCTGGAATGAGGTGGAAGGACTTGTTCTGAAATGTTTCCTGATTAAGTGCTGGTGATCTTCAGACACGAAAAGCTAAATCAAAAAGAAGGCAGGAAAGGTACCAATGATTTATTGCTGTTTGTTAGTCCTCATCACAACGCTATGGAAATGCACCGTGTACTTCTGGGCCTACAGATGAGGAAATCTGGGGCGGAGAGCTTCCCTGGGGACCCGGCTGAGAAGAAGGGGGCCAGGAGCCAATGAGGCACCTGCCAACCCTGATGCATGCAGTCTTTCCACCACCAGCCCACGTTTTTCTCTCAAGACTGAAACTTCCCCAAAGCAGTCAGTAAAAATGTCCTGCGACCCAATGACAGATAGGATGCTACCTTGGGCAATATTATCATTTTCAATTTTCACAAAGGACGCAGCTAAACACTTAGGGCTTTTTCCTGCAGTCACCTACTTAGGATAAAAATAATCCAGTAATATAACAAGGTGAAAGTTACAAGACCCACAAAAGGAACATAGAACCCATTTATTTTAAGAATTCATTTTATAAAGGAAGGTGCTATTCTGCCCTTCAGGCCTGTTTTTATTTCATTTCTTCAACTTGCCCAAGTCTGGCTTCCCGGTTGTCTTTATTTTGACTGTTTCTGCACTGGAGAGGGGCTGCAGGGGCTATGAAACCATTGCCTTTGCAGCTGTGCGCGCTACCTTGCAGAGAAGCCAGAGAAACACAGGCTCTCTGCTGCCTTTTTAAAACCTGACAGTCACACTTTCTCCACTTCAAAGCCACGCCATATGACCTCAGCAGGCTGACATAAATGGACACTCATGCAGGAGATTATTCACTTGGTGGCTTTTTCCATATGTGAAAAAAAAAAGGGAGTCATTTGTTAACCTTTGCGGAGTTTAACAGTTTACAAAGCCGTTTTCCATACATTAATTTAATTTGGTTCTTAGAATGATTTATGAGATGTATGTATTTTTTCCCCTCATTTTGCAGATGGCAAATCTGAGGTTTAGAGGGAGAAAGTACTATGACTGAAGTCACACCACCAGTAAGAGGCAGAGCTGGGACTTGAATCCGAGCCCTCTGCTCCTAACTATGAGGAGCCCCTTAGAATAGAGCAGAGCAAAGGATTTGCCAGTATTTTTTTTTGGGGGGGAGTGCTTCTGCACCTGCAGAATTAATCTAAGTGCCAGGGAGTCCTAAAAATACACTTATGACACAAATACACAAGCACTGCTCTAGAAGCTTCTAGGTCCTAATCAGTGTTCCAAACATAGGGCTGGAGGTTTTCCTGTCACCTTGGAGGCTGGAGAAACTGCATCAAACACCTTTCTAGCCCCTTCTGCCTTGGGTCAAGCAATAACACTCTCTGTGCTATGTCCCCAGTCCGAGCTCCCAGCACAGTACCTACATCTGAGCCTCTGCCGTATCCCACAGTTTCTGGACCTCTCCTGAAGCTGCAGGAGTTCCGACATCGCCCCACTCTGCATCCTGTCTGTCCTCAGTGCCTCGGACATTCTGTGTAAAGGGGCGGCCTGAGGATCCCTTCACTCCCCAGATAAGGCTTGGAGAGGAGGGACTAAGTACCCCTCCCAGTGGATTCTGCCCTAAGTGTCCACATCACCTGGATTCAGTTACCAACCCCACCACACACCAACTGCATAACCATCATGTGCCTCCATTTCCAGAGTAATGCAGGACCTCCGACTGTTGTGGTAGTGCATGAAACTTAGCATGTACGGTAGGTAGCAAAATATCCAACACGCAGACGCTCGATAACAGTTCTTATTATCACAGGGCCTGCTCTTCAGAGCTGCAGAGCTGTGCCTTGCAGAAGACCTTCTTTTCAAAAAGTATAACATTTTTTAAAATAATAACTTGAAATAAAAGTTCATGTGGTATGAAAAATTATATGCCAGGAAGTTAGATCTAGGTGAAATGGGAAATTTTCAAGAAACACAAACTATCAAAAATGACCCAAGAAAATATGAAGAAACCTATAGCAAGTGAAGAGAGTGAGTCAATAATTTTTTTAAATTCCCACAGAGAAAAGCTCAGGCCCAGATAGTTTCACCAGTGAGTTCTACCAAGTGTCTAAAGGGGAATCAACAACAATCTTTCTCAAACTTTTTCCCAAAATAAAGAGGAGAAAATACCTTCCAACTTATCTATAAAGCCACTATTACCCGGACACGAAAACCAGACAAAGGCATCACAAGGAAAAAACATTATACACCACCAGTCCTTATAAACATAGGTGCAACATCCTCAATAAAGTTCTAGCAAACCAAACCCAGAAAAATATAAACAGGATTACACACCATGACCAAGTGGGATCTATCCCAGGAATGCAAAGTTAGTACAACATCTGAAAATCAGTCAATACAGTGTGCCGACTTAGTAGAATAAAGGAAAAAAACATATAGCCAACTGCAAGGATACAGAAAAAGGCATTTTATACAACCCAACACCCTTTCATGGTAAAAAAACAACAACAACTAGAGAGCTTCCTAAATCTGATAAAGGAAATCCTTTTTTTAAAAAACCCCACAATGGACAGCGTGTGTAATGGTGAAAGACTGATGATTTACCCCCAGGATCGGGAGAAAGAGAAGGAGGTCAGGTCTCCCCACTTCTGTTTCACTAGAGGTCTAGCAGGACAATTAGGCAAGAAAAAGAAATAAAGGCACCCAGATTGGAAAGGAACAGGTAAACCTATCTCTACTCACAGGTGACAGAATCCTGTATACAGAAAATACTAAGGAATCCATCCTTTTAAAAAACTATTAGAACAAATGAGCATGCTCAGCAAGCTGGTAGGATATAAGTCAATGTACAAAACTCATTTGTATTTTTATATACTAGCAAGGAGCAATAAGGAAATAAAATTAAGAAAACAATTTTGCCTATAATAGCATCAAAATAATAAAATAGTAATAAATTAACAAAAGAATTGCAAGACTCATATACTGAAAACAACAAACTTTTCATTGGAAGAAATTAGAGAACACCTAAATATATGAAAGACATTCCAAATGCATGACTTGCAAGGATTAATATTGTCAAATGATACTACTCCCCAAGCTCACCTACAGATTCAATACAATCCCAGTCCTAATCCCCGATGCCTTTTTTACAGAAATTGACAAACTGAACCTAAAATTCATATGGAAATACAAGGGACCCAGAATAGCCAAAACAATCTAGAAAAAGAACATATCTGGCGGATACACCAGTGCACACGAAATACACATATTTCACTACTTAAAAGTCATACACTAGAGTCTAGTCATGATGAATGAATGGAAAACTATGACTACCAAAGGGCATTTATACAGGAAAATAAATGTCACCTATTTTCTACTCTAACTTCAGAGTATGAACATTTAACAAGCACAAATGCTAGAACAAACACCCATCAAAAAAATGTCATAATCAGAACATCTTGTCTTGTTGATTGCTATCTGATACCATAGGCATTCCTTAAACAGACATGAAGCAGAAGATGTGGATTTGTTCCTCGTCACCCCTAAGCCTTCCTGCCTGTTTGCGTCTCTCCTTCCTACAGCTTCTCCTGTGATCACACCTTTGCTAACACCAGGTGTTTGTGCAGGATCCACACCTCCTCGGCACCCTTCCTCTCCTCCTTTTGTGCTTTCTCCTCCTTCTCCTCCTTCTACCATTCTCCTCCCACTCACAGCTCCTTCTCTCCATTCTCACCGCCCATGTCTGATTAACGGTCAAGTTCTCCCAATTCTACTTCTCTTAAATCTGTCCGCTTTTCTCCATTCGCACTGCTACCATCTTAGACAAAATCATCATCATCCTTAAGTGCTTTTCTTGGAACAGCTTCCAGTATGAATAACTGATCTTTGTGAAGTGCTCGCTTGTGCGAAACAGCTCTCCTTTCCTCCTCATGGTTATCCTACTAGGTGGGTGTTGTCATTATTCTTCACTTTTAAATGCAACTCAAAAAAAATGCAAAAATCAAAGACTCAGATAGGCTGAGTTGCCTGTCCCCAGTGTTGACCGTTGAGTCTGTTGGACTCCATGGCCTTCATTCCTACCCGCCACATGCCCCATCCTGCCCCCAGCCCTGCCACATGGCCAGCACAGCTGCCAGAGTGACGTTTCTAAACCTCTGAGCCGAGCACAGCACGCCCCTACATACAGCCCTTCATTGCCCTCTAGGGTAAATTATGAACTCTTTAATAAGGTTCTGCCTGATGATGTTCTTCCCTAGCCCTCCTGTCTTATTTATTGCCAATTCCTGTGAGTCCTTTAGAAATCACCTTAGCTGTCACCACCTCTGTGGCAGACACCTCCTCTGAAAAAAATGAGTTAGGCCCCTCTCATGGTTTGCTAGCCTTTGCCCTAACCTCCCTGAAAGCCCTGGAAAGGCAGAACATCACATCATCAGAGTTAAAACTGCAGGCTCCCACGTCAGACTGGACCTTCAGTGCCAGTGCTGCTGCCCCCAGGTACGTGATCTCGTGCAATATATTTGCCCCCTTTGCATCTCAGTTTCCTCATCTGTAAATTAGGGATAACAACACCTCTAGCGTGTACTTCATTGAGTTGTCATGAAGTTTAAATAAAACAACACATCAAGCAATCAAATGTGGTTAAGTGCTCACATATTAATAGGTAAAGATTTTTCTATTTACCTTCTTTTTTATCCTTTTCTATTTCTTTTTCTGCTATTCCTGCTTTCAATTCCTCTCTCTATATTTCATTTCTTTACATTTATAAAGAAATTAATACTTTTCAAAACTCTTCTTCCTTGAAGCAACTCTGTGAAGTAAGCAGGACAAATTCATTTTACAGGGACAGCAAATACCTTTATGTGTCATATGATTGCAGTGGGACAGTAGCATAGTAATTAGCAGAGGTTTAGTAAGAGTGATATCGACAGAAGACACAGTATCAGTGACAGGAACCGCAGCTGCAGGAAAACCATTGCTTCTCATTTATGCCACTAATGCTCTGACCCTCATTTTGTTCATATAGAAAATGGGGATAATTACACATACCTATCAAGATTGTAGTGGGGATTAATGAAGATAACATACATGAAGCATCTGTTCAGTGCTGGGATCATACTAGATACTCAGTAAATATTAGTTAATGATGACTGGACCCCATAAGGGCAAGGTCACTGAGCCTGTCAAAGCCAAGGTCAGCATAAACCCAAGTTGCACTATACCCTTCTCACCACGCTAGACCGCCTTTCCACCTGAGCATAGCCTGATCATGTTTAAATCAGCTAGCTCATCCATAAAGACATGTTGTGCCTGCCCTCTGCTTCACCTGGAAGGAAAACAGGAGAGGAGAGCCTGAGGACAGTAGTATACAAGAGGACATTTAATGGCATCCATGATGCTAAGATTCTAAAACCTAAAACTGCCCCATGGCCCTGCCTTTCTGCGTGACTTAATGAAGAAACACCAGGGCCACGTGACTCTAATCCAACAACTAGTCTCCGTTTCCTGGGAGCCTTGGCAATAGCTGGAAAAAGGGCCCTTTTTCCTGATTCTTATTTTCAGTGCTCTCCGGAGTCTCCAAACCAGAAGGCTGGTCAAGATACAAATTCCAATTGATAGAACAGGACACTGACACTTGGGAAAACTGGTCGACCGGACAAAAGACGAGAGGACTGGGGTTTGCCTACGTGGCTGAGTGCCAGCTCTGAAGACAAGCTCCAACTCTAAGAACACCACCCCCACAAAGTGCCCATACTGATTTTTCCAGGAAGACATGAATAGAGCCCAGATTCCACGGGGCTTTCATGTGGAGGGGCCAGCGAGGGAGCAGAGGCTTCAGTGAGTACAGTCCATCTTGGCAGGGAGGGTGACAGGGTGTGGGTGTGCTGTCATCGGATCTGCGGGACATCGACCCAGCCTATTACATCAGCAGGAATTGCATCACACAGGGAGCCCAAGGGTGATGCCCACCCACGTCATCAAATCCCACAGAAAGGCATCAAAAGCCTCGCACCTCTCCCCTTCACGGATCTTCCAGGACTCCACCGGAATTTCCACTCCATGACCTGCTATGTCACAGGCACCACCTAAGTATTAACTTATGTTAGCACATTTCATTCCTACAACACCCCTTCCAGACATGCAACAGCATCGCTGCTTTATAGGTGACTCAGCTGGGCTCAGAGAGGCACAGCCATTGGCCATGATCACACAGTTGGTGTTCAGCAAAGTTGAGGCTCAGACCCAGGTCTCTCTGAAACCACAGCTCATGGTTGGTTGTTTTTTTTTTCTCCAGACTACACAGCTTCCAGAGTGAGCTCAGGATCCCTCTCCTGACATAGCCCCTTCCTGTCTGCCTATTTTGGCCATTACAAAACCTCAACAGTAGTAAAAGGCTTTCTAAAAAATGTCCCTGTAAACATAAGTCCAGCTTCACATAAGCTTTCATTGCTTTTCTACATCTTCAGAACTGTGCCCCTGCCAGTCCATTGCAATCCATCACTTAATGAGTGCTGCACTGTCAGGCATCCTGCTAGATACTAGAAGACATAAAATAAACATGGTCTCAGGCCTTTCCTCAAGACCCAAAACTGAGCATAACCTGACATAGGGGCTTTTTAAGGAGCTGTTACCTGAATCTAAGACACGCACGGCTTGTTTGTCTCACTGCTAACGTGTCCTACTCTGATGTTCCAGTTAAAATACCTGGGCTTCTACGTGCCCAGAGAGCAAGACCCCTAACCTGGGTTTGTTCTCCAGGGTTCTGCCTTGGTTCTCTGCTCTAGTCATCTGACTAGTAACACAGTTTCTTCTTAATGCTCGAGTCCTTCCCTGCTCTTGCAAGTTCCCTTTCCAGGCCCAGAGGCCTGTCCAATGGCACAAAATCTGATGGGACAACCACCATTCATTCTGTGGTCTGAGTTTGTATGCTTGTTGAGAAATCCACCTCTCATGTAGAGTTCTCATTGCAAATTTCTCATAAGGACCATGATCAGTTCCTGCAGTGGGCACTAGGTAAACCCTTCGCTCAATTGGGCTAGCTGGCTATTCAGCTCTGAGGCAGGGGATGGACTCAGTTCTAAGCCCACCTACCACCAATCCCACCTTTACAAGTGACTGGGTTGCACCCAGATGAGCAGCTGAGTCCCAGGACAAGACAGAAACGGTCCCTTTGTTTCTCTGTCCGAAAGCAGGTCTTCTACAAATGTAAGTTTTTCTGTATTCCTCTAATACACCCAAGCATATCAACATAAAATCCAATCCTTGGCATGGTCCATTGTCAGGAATTTTAAGTGTGGTGTTTTGTTTTGTTTTTACTTTTTGTGTAGCACCTTCTCAAAACTAAAACCAAATCTTAAAATTATTTTGACAAAAGACACACAGGAACTCCTTTCGGGTCAGCTACTCTCGGTGCCAGGAATACGTATTAACTGCCTGCCACACGCGGACACAGGGGCTGGCCTTGTCCCCTGCACCTGAAGAAATCTGCTATCTACCATACACAGCCTGGGGCTCCTGAGATTACTAGATCAGTCCAAAATCTAGCAATTGTCCAATCCACAATGAATTTCAAAGAAAGCTTGACTCAGCAATCACAGGTGTGTAGAGAAAAGTCGGGAATGAAATAGGTGAGGTCTACTCAGGTGCAAAATGGCAGCTGCAACTCTCATATTTAAGGAAGACTTATTAACCTGCCTCTCTGCTAAAGGGACATGATCTTTAGCATTTTTTATTAAATCATTTTTATTGTTATTCGATTATAGTTGTCCGTCCCAGTTTTTCCCCCTTTGCCCTCTTCTCCCCACCCTCCCCACCCCCCACTCCCACAGTCAATTCCCACACTGCTGTCCAGTTTTTTTTTCATTTGCTTAAGAACTCCACAAAGACTTTGGAACTCCACTACCATCTAGGGATCTCTTATGGGGAGAATTATTGTGTTACCAAAAGGGTCTTTAAAAGCAACCTCTTGGCTCAGGATGGAGTGCCCCCATTAGCAAGCAGTCCATCACCGTGGAGCCCCCTCGGCCAAAGTCCATGACTGCCAATGCCCAATCCATAACCATAAGTGAGAGAGCATTAAAAACAGCACAAGAGAGATTTGTTTTCCAAGAGCAAAGGAAACAAACTAGGAGACAATTCTCCAAAGACCAAGCATTCACAACCAGCAAATGCCTGCTGGAAATTTATATGCTGTGAGTGTAAAAGCAGTGAAATTCGATAATCTCAAAGCCACAGATTTGTAACTTGCACTTATGTAAATATTTATGGATTCTTTGGAGAAAAAAAATCAATCCTCTCAGCCTTTTTCTTTAGTGCATGCTTTAGAGAGAACTTTTTTTCTCTCTCTCTAGATGAGGATGTAAACTCTAGCTATTGCTTAGAAACATTAAGTCAGCAGCCTGCCCAAGAATAATCTGAATTCCTTTTATGATTTCACACTCACAGATTATATCACATTCTCTTCCCAACACTAGGGAGAGCACAGAGGAAATGTGATTGTCACCTCTGTGGCCTGGTCTCAGTGGGACTCAGGAGGTTAACAGTTGACCAGGTTAGTAAGCCTCCTTACCTAGTAAGAAAACCAATAAAGGTATCAGGCATTCCTCTACTATTATTAAGAAGTAAAATGCATGTGACTCTCTACTGGTACGGGACACAAGCACATGCAGGCCTTTTGCCCAGCCTGTTAACCATCTCCTTCCTGCTTACTTGCTTCTCTGATCCCTCCCTCACACTGCCCCAGGTCCCCTTCCTAGAATCTAGTTCTGCTCTTTCACCTCCGCCCCAATAACCACACGAAGCAGCAAAGCCCTGAAGCTCACTCAGCCTCTGCTCCTTAGCAGGACAGTCAAAGCGCTCTGCTGCCCGGCCCTGACTTTCACTCTCTGCTTGGCTCACAGCTGCATAAACCTATCCATCTTCAATCCTAAATCACTTACCGCCACCCGAGCCTTCCACACACTTTTAGCATGTCAATTACAAATAGCATGTGCTCCTGCTAGTCAGCAGCACTTTTTCTGCTTCTATGTTTTTTACAGTCTTATTCTACCTTCGAGACATGGTTCAAATGCTACCATAAGAAAATGTTTACCTGCTTTGCCCCCTCCCTTCTCTGCTCCCAAATCATAATGAACTGCTCTGTTTGCTTGCCTGATTTCCCCACCAGACGGCAAGCACACTCAACCTTGTCGTCCATCTCTGCAGCTCCACAGAGTTTAGCCCAAATCATCCTCCATAGTAGGCACTTCAGAGTACGCTATATGCCTCAGCACAGGTAACTGATGACCTGAAACAGGTTTCATGGGTGGTTTTACCCCACACTCCACTTCTTCAGTCAAGTGCTGTGTTTAAAGCTTCTGCTTGTTATCTGATTTAAAAAACACTAAAGGTGCATGTTAGGCAGGTGGTCAGATGCTACTGCATGATTACAGGGGACTCTCATTCAAGGACAAGTAAGGTAGTGTGCTAAAGCCACTAGAGGGTCATCACTTCAACATCTGTGACAGAACGCGGTGCAAAAGTGGGACCAGCATACTCAGCCCTCCATGACCAACCAGCCTGAGGTCAAAACATTCTTCCCCACGATAGGCCAGATCCTCCAAGTAAGGAAGACACTGTTGAGTGGCATGGCAGCTCTTCCGAGCTGCAGAACAGCATAGGCATACTGGCACGTCAGTCCTTCAGAAAGGAACGGTATGTGCTGAATAGTACTGGGAGTGCTATGCTGGGAGTAATGTATTCCTGCTAGCGGTTCAGGGACCCTGGAACACAGACCCTGCCAGATGAAGGTCATGGTAACAAGGAGAGGAGAGAGCTACAGGTATACTGAGCATGACTCATCATGACATAAAGTGACCTAGCTTATTAGGCTCAGGTGGGGGGTGGGGTTCCCACGGATGCGCTGAGGTGGCAGTGGGGGTCACTGTGGCTGGCATGGACGAGGAGGGAAACTGGCAGAGAGCAGTCCTGGGAGGAGACTGAGGGATGCTGACAGGATGGAGGGATGCAGACCCTGGTACCATTACATGTGCCCAGGAGCCCACATCTGGCTGATCAGATGCCGCAGGAAGCAGTGGCTGGGCCACGGTAGCTGCAGCTCTGACAGGTTTGGCCAGGAGGCTGTGTTGCAGGAACACAGATGCAGAGAGAGAGGTAATGAGGACACTTTCACAGGAATGACAATTGGAGGTGAGTTTCCTTCACACAGCAACTAACCTGTGCCATATCCTCTCCTAGCAAAAAAACGTTTGCAAAACCCCCCAGCAAGATACAGAAGGCACCCATTTTATTTATTTTTTTAATTTTTATTGAATTTGTTGGGGTGACATTGGTTAATAAAATTATACAAGCGTCTACTGCACGATTCTATAATACATCATTGGTGTATTGTGTTGTGTATAAAGAAGGCAGCATTTTAATTTACAGGAATTTTCTTATGTTTTATCCCAACTGGAGGAAACTTACACCTTTAGCCATTTCACGGGTGATGACATGGTAAGTGGCACCAGAAATAGCTACAGCAGTGGCTCATAGCAGGGCAGGCCGTACCCTCAGGGCATTTTGAAAATTGTTGGGTGCTTCACTTTGGTTTTTACCATAATTGGAGGGGTGCTGTGGACACTTAGTGGGTGGGCGTCAGGGATGCTAACTGCCCTGTAATAGACAAGACACTCCTGCCGAACAGATGCTTGCCCTGCACACCCACCCCCCAACTCTCTAATGCCATCCATGCAGAAAAATACATATATTGAAAGTTATATGGGACATGAACTCAATTGTATATGTATGAGCTAAATGTATTTTTGCATGATTTTAATATATGCTGAAATTTTCAGAAACAACCTGGAAAGAGAAGATTGTATTTGGTTTAGTCTGGGACTTTTACCAAGAGTAGTTCACCATTTGAGAACATCAGAGTTGCCAAATCAAGGCAACACAGTCGTTGAATTCCTGTATTCCTAGGGAAATCCTATGCCAGAGTAAAAGGGTTTGACCCTTCATTAAGTTGTCCAGCACAGCAGCACCCAGCACGTGCAGACTGAAATATACGCTGGTTTCCCCTCGTCCACACCCCACCCTGCCCATGCTCTGTCTTTCTCTATCCCTGTTTCTGCATCAGGACGCTGACCTCTGTGGACTGCAGCTCCCAGGCTCCCTTGCCCCCTGGCTTCCAGCATTCAACCAATGAGAGGCAGCGGCAGGAGATCCCAGGGAGAGAGAGGAGAGGCTGGATGTTCACTCCCTGATCCCCTTCTTCTCAACCTCAAGGTCTGGGTGAGGCTGCCTCCCCTCCTCCAGCTCGGAGTTCTCCGTGGGCTCCTGTGGGCCTGGGGAGGGCGGGTAGGAACTTCCAGCCGTCTCTAGTCCCTGGGTCCCTCCCTATCTTTGGTTGGTTCCTGGAACCCTGCCCTCACACTCATTCAAGGCTTTTCAATCAAATTCTTTTTTACTACACCATTTCTTTCCTGTCACATGTAAATACATACCATTTCATCAAAAATTTTTAAAAACCCCAACCGATATAAATACAGATTATTTTAAAATTACATTTCTTTTACTTCTTTACTATGTTATATTTAAGGCATGTTTGCAGTTATGTGTATAGGGTAGGGTTTTTGTCCCTAAGATTTATTGCAAGGTTACAATAGATTATTATAAAATATTTGCCATAAAAAGGGATCGTTTTGTCTGATGGGGCTAAGGAATAATGAAGACATGGATGAGGGAACATAACTTTGAGGAACTGCAGGCAAAGAGCTGAGACTGCACGGTGATTCCAACAGCCATGATAAAAAGAAATCACTCCAAGATGGGCTGAAGCGGCTTGGAGGTGGACCGACAAACGATGCGGGGGGAAAAGCAGAGGGCGTGGGCAAGGACCCATTTTCTTGTCAGAAGGATGGCAGATAACGCCGTAACACGCGGCACTGACACCCACATACGTACAACTTGCAATTGTGGAAATGTGTGTGTATGCATGCAGGATCTGTTTGGGAAACCCTCTGGAGGTTACTCAAGAAGGAGAGCTCTGGGATCCTCACAAAACACATCAGCTTTTTTTTGAAACGTAAGGCAACTGAACTACCGTATTTTTCGGACTATAAGACACACACACACCCCAAATTTGGGAGGAAAAATGATTGTTAATGCTGCTGTTGAGTTCTGTTTACATTTACATTGGTGAAATATTATGTTATTTATGTTATCAAAATATTTTACCACATTTTTGGCTTCAAAATTTTTTTCCTATTTTCCTCCTCCAAAACCCAGGTGCACCTTATGGTCTGAAAAATGCAGTATCTATAAATCTAACCCATATCTGCATTTAAGTTCCTGAGGCCCAGAATGGAAAAACCAGATTAGCTACACCCTCTAGAGGCTTGGTACTGGAAGAGGGGTGCTCCTGCAGGGGTGCTATGCTTGCGTGCACACACAACCTTCATCTTCCTTCTCTGTCTCCCAGTAGACCCACAGCACGTGTGCATACGTGCATGAGTGCACACACACCATGTGACCTTGAGGTTGATTCAGGTCCCACTGTTTTTAAGCCACAGCTCCACTTCCAGCTTCAACTAAGACAAATGTTTCAGCAGTGGCAGCGGGGGAGGATAATATATGTACGTATATGTGTATATATGTATACCCACGTATATTTGGCAAAAGGACAGAATGGTATCCCACGAAAGTGATTAGAAACCAGATCAACTGTAAAAGACCAGAACAGCCTGAGCCCTACGTATTTCTGCCCAAACCATGGAAAGACTTTCAGAAAGCCTAATGCAGCTGGTGTAACTTGAGGCCTGAGGAATGTTAGAGACAGATACAATATAGACTAGCTACTTTCCAATGAAGGTACTTTAATGAGTGCACGAATTGGCGGGTGTGGGGGTGCCTTCAGGTGAGGGATCCTCAAGCAGGACTCTTCCAATCACATCCTCCCTCCTGCTTCCCTTTATGCACCCCCTACCCACTCGGTATGGACATGCCAGAGACCCCTGTGGTTCTCCAGCCACGGCCAGGGCCAGCATACTTGTGAAGCACATGAGAAAAATCAATGATTTTTTTTTTTTGGCCCAAATCACCCTGACTGGAAGCACAAGGAAAGAGCTTGCTTCTCCCTTCCAGACCTGGGATTCCTTATAGACCTACAAATGCTGAACACACTGCAGAGGCCCCGGCTTCCAGGTTCACAGTGCCTGAGGAATATACATCTACCTCCTCAATGCCCAACACCCCATCATTTCAAAAAGACAGTCATCGTTTCAAAAGGGCTTATGAGTTGCAGAGAATACATGTGATAACCCATGTTCAACCTTCTGTCGAGACTTGAGACAGATCTAGAGAGCCGCTTTTCCACAGCTGCCACCCCACGGTTCTCTTCTCCCGTCCCAGATCCAAGGATGGTAGGGAGGCGGGCGCACAGCAATGGTGAGGCAGAGCTTTCCAAAGGGATGCAGCTCCTGTGGCCATCCATTGTCTGGGGGGAATTATGGTTAACAGCAACCCTTGGAGTGGCTGCAAATATCTTTTTCTAAATCTAGGTTGGGCATTTGCTAATAGCATATTTTCTTCAGCATGAGAAATTGCAAGCTTGGTAAATGATGTATTTCAATATTTCACATAACATGCAAATCAACCACCAGAATGGCAGTTTAGAACAGCAGGTATCAAACTTTTGAACTGGGATAATTTTTGAGATGTTTCCAAGCTCTTCCTTAAGTAGCTGTTTCCAGCAATGTATTACATAAAGCCCTTGGATACCCACTAATTGATATAAAACCCTGTTAGACATATTATAAATACCCTTGGGCTTTTTATTATCTTGGTCCAACAAAAAGCATCAGAATCATTATCATCAGTCACAACGGGGTCCATCGAACAGACAGCATCTATTATACTGACATCCTCCTTTGGAAAGAAAGGACCCAAAATAAATAAATGCACAAAGAAAATTAAACTCATCGGGGACATCAATTGATTGTCCAAAAGAACAGCTTCTCCTCTTATTATAGGGCACACATGATTCCCTTCCAGCGGCCCCAAGGGAGGCCAAAGATTCAAGCTCATCGCTGACGGAGCTCACCTCACAGAGTAGATTTCCAAATTCTGGCAGATCTGTGTCTGAGAAAACTCAGCAGCATTTGCCTTCATTTCACCATGAAGCAAAGTGGGAGACGGAGACAGGAGGAAGGAGTCCAGGAAAAAAACAGAGGAAAGGCTAACAGGGACCTTTCCAGGAGAAAATGAGAGTTGTCAACCTTGGTCACATGATTCTAAGCAACCGATGAAACAATAAAAAGGTCAGTCATGCCCTTGATGTTAAGAATACTCCTTTCGACAGGCCCTCAAGTTATGACATTAAGTCCCCTGGAGAAGGACCCTAGCACATTCTTTGACCAAGTCACAAACGAAAATTGCCCAGTATTAATATATACATGCTATTCATTGGTTTTCAACGTCGAGAATTAGCCGAAAGCAGAGAGGACATGATACGGCTGCAAAAACACCGTGGGAAGGTGAATACAACGTGGAAGTAATTATGGAGCTAACCAAAGGGGACGTGAAGGAGGGAGTGAGGTAAGGAAGCGATCCTCGGAGGGCTCCGAGCTTCCTCTTCAGAGACTGACTCAGAGTGGCTGGGACACAGAATGAGGGTGCAAGTTGCAACTTAAACTGAGAGGCAGCCACTAGAAGGCGTAAAGGTAAAAATGAAACAGTGAGAGAAGGCAGGGGTTAGGAAAGAATCAGGGATAAATCCCCATCTTTCTAAGCAGAGGCTTAATAAATGTTGTAAAAAGATGATAAAGACAGAAACATAGATATGAATACAGTATTTAGAGTTCGGCAGTCATTTCCAGGAAACAAAAAACACACAACAACAGAGCTAGTAAGAAAAGAGTACCTACCTCTGATGAGTGGCCGGGGGAAATGATGATTTTTAATTTAAATTCTTTTGCATGTGATTTACTTTGTTTCCATGTGCACATATTATACGGAAGAGGAGGAAGGGAGAAGTAGAAGGAACTGAGCCAAAATGAAGAGCAGGAAAATGCATTTTAAAAAAAGGAAAGAGGGGTTAGCCAATGGTTAAGAGTTGGTGAAAAAGCCAGAGTTTTTTCTTGTACCTCAATCAAGGACAGGTATGTGGGTTGAGAATAACAGAGAGAGCCTTGAAGAAGGAGGGAATCGGGAGGCCCGTGCCCCAGCCATGGCTCTGCTCCTAGCCATGTGACCAGAAGCAGGCAGTTTAACCCCGGTGGACCTCAGCTTCCACTCGGTTTAGACTAAATCACCTCTAATGCCACCTGGTCCCAGAGCCCGTGCAACTGGGTTTGCAGTCATATCCTGAAAGCAGAACCATGTAAATTTAAAAGTAATACTTCACACATTGTTTGTTGGGTTTTTGTTTGGTTTATGTTTTTAGGATTTAAGTGTAAACCCAGTGATAAATCCTACTGGTTTATCAATTCTCCCACCCCTGCTCTGGATTAATTCCCCTTCCACCCTCTCCAGATCAAAATATTTATGGCTCATATGTTCCAGAAGTCACAATTGGCAACCAGTCAAGCCACCCAGAAACCTTAGGAAATTTAGGTTAAAGGCCCACTTCGAAATGTGAATAGTTCTCCAGACATCACAGGAAGTACAGAGCAATACCCAACAGCTAAACCCATCCCCTCCGCATCCCTAACCCCAAGGGTCCCTGGGCCCGCAGGGAAGTGTAGTGCAGAGAAAGCAGGGTCCCGGGGACCAGGGATCTAGTCAGAGCCCGACGAACTCCGAGGTATCCAATATGAAGCTAAACATATCTAAAACAACTGGAAACAATAAAATGAAAACACACATATACCCCACCCCCAAAACATTCACTCACTGAAAGGATTTCTTGCTGCTTCTTGTCTCTTTCATTAGTAGATTCCCATCTTTATAAATATCTGCTCCGAGTCAAAGGAAGAAGCCCATGGGAAGGACAGGAAGCCTGAGGTGCACCTGAGGTCGGCTAGGAATGTGGGAGAGTTGTGTAATCAGAGGCTACCTTTTGGAAATGCCAGAGAAAAATAAGAGACCCTTGAGTCATCAACTTCTGTTTCTTGTTCTCCCAGCTGAGACCACGCCCACCCCACTCCCACAGACACACACCGTCACCACCCACTCCCCCCCCCCCGCCAAAGGTGCACGTGTGGGGGCCGTGTTCCAGCCACATGCTGAGTGGACATTCTCCGGCACAGCTTTCTCGGCCCTACAAACATGGCTGAAGATCAGTGGGGCTGGGCTCAGCTGAAGCAAATGGCTACATGAAGCGCACGAACGCCCTAAGACACTGAGCTGGTTGGTCCCCTTTTCTCCTTTTGTCAGTTGGGGTTGGTCACAACTAAAGGAACAAACGTGTGTGAAGGGAAGCATCAGATTTCAACTCCCTCCAGAGAACATTCTCTCCCTTTTGCGGGGTCAGCCCCAGAGGGCACGCCACTGCCACTTGTCAGATGTGAGTGAGAAGACGCGTCAGAAGAAGAACTATGGAAAATGGAACTAGCAATTTTTTGAGCCTTTACTGTTTAGCACATTCCAACCCAGAGATATATGCCAGGCACAGGGTGGATTAGTACAGCAATAACGATTGCTGACACTCATGGATTACCTTCCAAGCCCTGGGCTAAGTGTTTTATCTTATTTAGTTCCCACAAGAACTCTCTGAGGCCGGTGGGGCTGTGACTCCACTTTCCCAGTGAAAGGTTAGCAACCAAGGACACAGAGGTGGCAAGGGGCAAAGTCGAGATCCAAGGCCAGGCAAGCCCAGACTCTGCTGTCCAGACCAGGTGGGAAGAAGAAATGACCTTTGCTTTGAGGTGCTCGTACTGCCATAGAGGAGCTCCTTCAGCCCACACTACTTGGCACATAGTAGGCATCAGTAAATGACTTTGTTTAGCCTCAAAGGCGCCATGATGAAGTGAGTAGAGAGTTGTCATTGTATAAAGAATGAGGTTCAGAGATGTCACCCAGCTATTAAGAGGCAGAGCCAGGACTGAGACCCGAAACTGTCTGGTTCTTTCATGCTCTCTGCCCTCCGCGGCACGATGAAGATCTCACACCTCACACCTTAGCATACCGAGAACATTTGGTTCATATTTTCACTGGTGTCATGTTTTGGAAACTGCCAGCAGCCACATCATCCTGCCAGGTCGGCCCCAAATGCTCCAGTGTGTGTACAGCTTCCTGGCACTGCAGGGTCGGGGAGACCCAAAACAAACAGATGGACCAAAATCAACAACAAAGAAACCGTGGCAGGACCATCACAAGGAACAAAGTGCAAGGGGGAGACTTGTCTGTGGGGAAGGTCCCTTTGGATCCGTATGTGTTTGTGGGCATCTAGCTTTGTTCACTCAAGGAAAGGCACCCTGGCTGCTCTGAAGGCTCTTTCTGGGGGAAAGGAGCAGAACCAAGTAACCATGAAAGTAACACTTCGCATTCTGTGGCGGGGTTTTCGTTTGGTTTTGTTGGTTGAAGTCATTTGGCCACTGCCATTAAAGGGTCTCGGATAGTCAGAGCAAAGCACAGGAATCATTCCCTCATGCTCCTTTAGGACAGGGCAGCAAGGAGAGAAATTCTCATTGGCTTGTGCTACAGCATGAACACGATGGCAGGGTTAAATGAGCACCCAGTCAGGCTTCTTCCTTCATTTTTTAAAAGGTACAAACAGCTTCTCTTGTGACAGAGAGATGCTGGTGGGACAATGTTTCTCCTGGAGTCGCTGGGTTGGAAGGTGCAGTGGTGGACCAGCTAAGCTTCTCTTTGTTCCCCCACCACGGTTCAAAGCTAGAGGCCAACCCTTCCATTATTGTGTCCACTTTTATCACTTCCCTGGGAAAACTGGCCAACTCGTGCCCTCAGGTGGTCCTGTGCTGAGAGAGGAGAGACACTGCAGCCTGGGAGAGCTTTGTGAGGGATGGCAGAGCCCTCTTTGTTTGGAAAGGAGGCTTCTCCCCAGATTCCAACTTTGAAATCACTTAATATTTCCAGGTTCATTAATTCTGGTGCACCGCAAGGGGAATCCCACAAGCTAGATAGGTACAGAGCCTTTATCAAGTCATTTAATGGCATCGTTATACAAACAGAACATAACCCTGAGTAATTAGTGGAGGGGACAGCAGAGAAAAAGGAAACCTTCTGAATTTTGTACAGAAACTAAATGATTCCCAAGTTACAAAACTAAAATTTCCCATAATAGAATAGTTCACATTTAACCTAACTTCCAAATCACCACCTAGCACCATTGCCTCCCATGCGCTGCAAACATGACCTCAGTACGCCAGTCCGACTCCTCCTGGGACCCGCCAATACCACTGCCCCACCTCAGGCGGCCCTGCGCACCTGGGGCTGGGCCAGGCTGCAGGCGGAGAGCCTGGCGGCAGGAAAAGCACTCGTCCCAAAGGTCATTACCATCTTAACTAGTGTCAATCATCAAGTTCACTACTGTTTTGTATCATTGGTCATCAGGTGGGGAGGCTAGAGAGATAGCGGCTGAGGAGGTGAGGGAGTAAGCAGGGTTAGTGACTTAAATTAGTGTCAAGTTAGTGACTTAAAGCCCGTGTTGAGTCACTTCTCCTGCACTTGTTAGCTATTTGACTTTAACACATACTGGCGCTCAATAAATATTTCTGGAATAAGCAAATGACTTTCTAAGCCCAGATTCCTTGTCTGTAACATGGAGAAAATAACTGTTGGGAGACAGTTCTCCCTGCGTCTCTTGCCATTCTGTATGTCTTAGGAGCAGAGGCACTGCTGGCCTGGATCTTTTCAAACATTTTTATACAGCAAAACGGTCTTAACATATAGACTCAGCATGTCTATCTGGAGCAGAGGGCAGGTTTGCTTACTGTCCAGAAAAATAAAGATAATGTCTGCCTCCAGAGAAAAGGTCTGGCAAGGTTACTTACCACAACATTAAGAGAAATTGGGATTTTTAAGCTGAGTTTCTCAGCCATAATGCAATGCACTGCATGCTCAGCAGCTACCTGAACCACTCACATCACCCTCGTAGGACCTGGGGGACCAAGCGGACTGATGTGAAGGTGAAGCTAATGTTGCTTGCTGGCCATGAGTAAGAACTTCGTTTCTGACCCAGCGGTCTCATGTCTTCTGCCAGCATCCATGGAACGAGCATGCTAATTTATTAGCTTATAAGTAGGGTAGAATCTGAGGTCGTCACAGTTCTTGACGAGAACAGTGTCTACCTTGGAGACTTGTTGTGAGGATTCGATGTTATGAAGAGATAAGGAGCTCTGCAGTGTCTGGTCCAAGGTAGGCACCCGACTAATACTAGCTTCTGTACTACCCTATGCAACGAATGACCTTTTAATATGTGTGTATTTAAACGGTATGTTACAAATGCAGTTACTCTCTTCAATAAGAGGACATAATTGAAAATGTAAGTGATGTTAATGATATGGAGAGACTAGGTTATGACTAAAGATAAACTTTGATAATGTATCACAACAATACAGTCATTATAATGGCTATGACCATATACTATACAACTCAGTGGTTAATGCTCATAAACAGCTGGATTTATATTCTAGCTCTTCCACCTACAAACTATAAAATGTTGGGCAAATTACTCAAACTTTTATCTTCCAAACTGGAGAAATTAAAAGTACCTACCCTCTAGCAGGTATGATGAGGATTAAACAAGATAGTAATTTACAGAATGTCTAACACAGCACCTGGCAAACAACAAGCATTCACTAAGGTTGAGTACTTGTTATTTTAGTTAAAGAACAAGAGTATCAATAAAAAAAGGTGTGATTCTACTTGTGGAGCTATTTGTGTTTTCCAAAGTCCTTTCATATTGGCCCTTTTAATCCTCTCAATAATTCTGGGAGTTAGGCAAGACAAATATAGCCCAAGTTTACAGATAGGAAAACTGAAGCTAAGGAAGCTTAAGTGGCTTTCCCAAGATCAAAGATCTAGCAAAGGGCAGACATTTTATTTTTTAGAGTTTCTTTCCATGAGCACCAGAGATTATCAAAAGGTAAAGAGCTCTCTGTGCCTTTGAGTAATGGAGCTCACACATTACCAGGAGCTGGAGAATGCATTTGGCCCCGCTTAATGGCTTGACGGGCTTGGAGCTTTCAAACAAATGCAAACTTTTAGTGTGTGTGCATTTAGGTTTTGCCAAGAGTAGATGGCTTTCTATTTTTAAAAAGGAGGGGGGAAGAACATTGGAAGGTATTTAAATCAAGCTCTAAAGTCTTCTTGGACATCAAATAACTCTTAGAAAACAACATTTTGATGAGTTAAGTATAAATGAATCAAAAACATATGGACTAAATTTCCCTTGAAATACACAAGGGTCTAAAAATTAAAGGGAAAATGCATTGATAAAATACGTTTGGGATTTTATTGAAACCAAAACATTTATAAAACCATTACACATCCAGATTCACCCAACCTCTGCGCTCTCTTCTGATGGCCAGGGCCAGCCTCTTCAAACCCCCTGAATAACAGACTGCCAAATGTTTCCTTTTTTTGCCAAAAGATCACTGGGAGCCCAAGCCATCCACAGGTTCAGATCCTGTCTTGTATGCAGTTGATAAAACCCTTTCAGCCCAAATGGCGCTAACTGCAATTCTCCTGCATTACGAAGCATCAGCCCTAATCAAAGGGCTCTGTGTGCCCCATCATATTGAAGGCCTAATAACCATTTCTGTCTAAATAGTTTTATAAGTGGCTATTAAATTAAGCTTCCAAGTTGCAATCCTAAAGCTAGTAAACCATCAGGTTACTTTCCAGGCTTGTAAAATTAGCTAAAGATAAATCTTAAAGCTGTGTTCAGGGCTGGCCTGGAAGAACGGGACTACAATGTACCCTGCCACGGTGGACACCACTGCGGTGGCTTCCAGCGAGTTGGCAACGAGCATGTGATATTAACTGAAGCCCTTAATTTAAGGAAACAAAATCGACCAACTAGTAATTAACAAATTATTCTTAAACAGACTTTGCTTAAAAATTAAGTTGAACTACCACGTTTCCATAACTCGTCAAGAAAACGCTGACTGGTACTTAAAGTAAACACAGCTTCAGCAGATGGTGAGCTCTCACAGTGCGCCAAACCTATACTTACACCACTTGGCACTGTCAGACTGGGCTGTGCTACCTGGACACTCAGCAGAATTCATGGGCATATTTGCAAGGTCTGGTCATGATTTACTGTCCCATGAAGATGGCAACTGAGGGCTCTCAGTTTTCCTGTTGGAATGTTCTGCACCCCTGAGGCAGGTGAAGTCTACTGGAGGGAAGCGTTTCTGAGCTGATATCCCAAGAACATGGCATGAAAGGAAAGGTGGCCCTGACCCACCTGAGTGCAGCAGACAAGGGCTCCCATATTTACCGATGTATTCACTCATTCAGGAAGTAGGTCTACCAAGTGTTCGCCTGGTGGGAAGCATTTTGCTGGGCCCTGAGCAGATGAAGCTGAACGGTACGCAAAATACTCACAAATCACACAGGCACAGAGGGAGAAATAATAATGCAATTTGCTGAATTCTATGACAAGAATGTTTTAGAAAGCACTTGGAACCCTAAGAACTAAAGAGCTGGTCGGCATGAGGGGTTTGGGAACACCTTCACCTTCGGAGGTGTCATCTTAGGGGAGGGGCTATGTGGCCCGTGGGCTGAGAGTTTAGGTCCTAAAGGGATAGCCTGCACAGGTTCCAGTTCTGGCTTCACCACTTTTCGACTATATGACTTTGGGAAGTTAACTTAACCTTTCCAGGTCAGGTTCCTCCTCTGCAGAACGGCACTGATTATGGCAACCACATCATTGTGAAGGTTATAGGAATGCTGGGTACATAAGTGTAATTATCTTAGTCAGACATTAGAAATTTATCCAATAAAGATTGGGTAGAGAGAATATTCCACTTAGCAGAATAGTACATGTAAAGGCAAGGGTTTATGAAAGGTCTAGTAGTTGCAAGTATAATATTCATAAAAAATTAGTATAGTAGGTTCACAACATATATGTGGAGAGAAATCAGGTGTAGATTATGGTTACATTGTCAAAGACCTTGCACATCAAGCCAAGGTTAGATTTTAGCTCATGGGCAGTCAAGACCCAGTAGAGGTCTGATATAGCCAGCTTTGCTTTTCCAGATCATTCTACCTGCAATGTAGGGCCTCGGATAGAGAGTGCCGTAAGGTCCACTGCATGTGTGGAGACATAGCATCACATGAGGAGTCTGGTTTTTGCCTTTGTTTTTTGTTTTTATTACAAATAGAACTGTCTGTAGTCAAGGATGACAAGAGAGACATTGCTCCTTACCAAAGGAAAATTGTGGGGCACACCCAAAGCACAGCTATTTTCTCATCCCTAGCTTGCTGTCCAAGTTTTGGGGTATCTAAATTTGCCTTTCTGCCCACCTTCCACAAAATTTGGGACCTGGATTTCAAAACTCACTGTTGGAAGTACATTTGTAACTGGTCAATTTTATTAGTTTTAATGGTATTCACAAATCACAGGATGTTATATGTAGAAGGGAATTTATGGCAATTGCTAAATCCAACTGCTCCCTACTTGGGGTCCCTGGATTCCTAGGTAGCCTGTGAAAGTAATAACAGATCAGCTCTATTTTCAGCATTTTCAAAAGCTTAACATCTACTTAAACATTTAATCATGTACCAAGAAGCTCTCATATGCCAAGTAAAATGCCAACTTTCTTTACTTTGGGGTGGAATTTTTTTTTATTTAGTATGGTAACATGAGTTATCTCATGTTGATCACAATTTATGATTGGCAATTACGAATGCCTTTAATTTTAAAAGAAAATGAATTAGCCCCAGCTGGTGTAGCTCAGTGGATTGAGTGCTGGCCTGTGAACCAAATGGTTGCTAGTTCAATTCCCAGTCAGGGCACATGCCTGTTTTGCAGGCCAGGTCCACAGTAGGGGGCACTTGAGAGGTAACCACACATCGATATTTCTCTCCTTCTATTTTTCCCTCCCTTCCCTTCTCTCTGAAAATAAATAAATAAAATCTTTAAAAAATAAAGAAAAGAAAATGAATTAATTACTAGCAGTCAAACAGAAAAAAATCTTTCAAATACAAAAGTACAGGGCAATAAAGAGGCTCTTTATGGTAAAAAGTTGGAACTCAGTGATCTCTAATCCACCCTCAACAGCCCCCTCCCAACAGCCCCCTTTAATGGGAACTTTCTGGTAGAGTCTACACCCTCATTCCCATTCCATTTTTAAAGTGCAAAACATACACTTTAATGTGAATGTCTAATGGAAGTGGAAATACACATCGGCATGTTTGGGATTATCTAAATGTTAACAGAAACCCTGAACGTCAGCTCACAAGAAATGAATGTGTTAAGCAGTATATCTGCCCTTGGACGAAATTCTATTACGTGACAGTAACTGTGTCTCTAGGTAGTAAGGGCCGTAGGCAGGACTCTCATGCCTTGTCTCCCGCACGCTACCCAGTAAATACTTAAGGCAGCGCATTCATGATGCATCACAATGCATCCCAACCACAAATGGTTTCTGAATAAAAGCCTTTTTGGATAACTGGAAAATATCATGCAGGGATGAATGCCAGCATTTGTAAATTCACCCTGCGCCTGAGAGTTATCAGATTCTAATCTCGCAAATGTCTATTCCCATTTTGGTTTCAGAACAGATATAGGACTATAATTCCAAAAACAGTCATATAAAGAATACTACATACAGTAATCATTTGGAGTGGCTGCATTTAAAAAGTGGGATATGACATTGGAGTTAACAGGATTGTATCTTTAAGTACACTTATTAATGATATGACTACTAATAACAACGGTTGCAATTCCATTTAGTTAGATTATCGTACCAACTACACCTTAAGTTTCCCGTTGTCAGGTGAAATGAGCTGTGCTTTTATTTTACTTCTTATATTCAATGGTCACTAACATTAGGATTTTGTAGGCACTCAGTACAGTATTTGGCAACACAACTAAAAAGCGTCTCGTATTGGTAGAAAGTAATGGAAGGAAGAGCTACAGAGCTGAGATTTCAGCGGTATTTTCATCACACAGAAAGCTTCGCTTGAAGAAGATGAAATGGTGGCCTCTCTTGGCAAGAAGTCTGTCTACAGTACAGTGATTAGGAGCGCAGGAAAAGGGGGCACCCACGACAGACGGTGAATGCTGGCTCTGCCACTGAATAGCTACACGATCTTGGGTAAAATCTTCAGCCTTTCTGAGCTTGAGTTTCCTCATCAGAACAGAGATTATAACACCTACCAAATAAAACAACGCAAGTAAAGTATTTCACATAGTGTCTGGCATATAGTAGGCATTCATCAAACCAATTGACTAATGTACTTTCTCTATGTGAACAGACAGTAGTATGAAGTCTCCGGTCCCACTCCTGAACAAGGTGCGTATTGCTGTCATTCAGGGTGGGAGAGTCCTTCCTGCTCATCACGCCAGTGGGGCCCTGTGAGCGAGAGCTGAGTTCTCTGGGGGGTGCCATCCTGCTGAATCTGCAGCATCACGTCAACATGAAGATAACTCCACAACTGTTTTGCACCAAACCGAAGACCTCTGATGCTTACTCACCTTCTTAAATGAGGGAGAGGACCATTAGACACGCCATCATTTGCTCTCACAGACTCTTTGAGTTAGTTCAAGAGCATTTCTGGAATTCTATATAACAGAATAATTGTAATCTAGTCCCCCAGATCTTACCATCTTGGTAACAAAATACTTAAATCTCACCATCTAATACCGGTCCCATTTGTCAGAGGCAATGACTAGTGTTCAAGTAGAATCTTAGAGATTCTCAGAGTCTTTCCTCTACTTCGGAACCTAATGCTAAAATTCAACATTGGGTTATTTCTAGAAGAAAACTGTGATGGAAACTTCAGTTAGTTGGAAGAAATGATTAATTGATCTAAGCACAGGCAGATAATTGGCCATCGGAGTCTGAGAATAAAGCTTTGTAGTTAGCATATTTAAGGTAGTATAATTCAAGCCTGAAGAGGAACCCATGGGCTTTAAATTTTGCAACCCCTCTGGAAATCCATTTCTTTCAGATGTTCTTGCTACCCTCAGTCAAAGGAATCGTACACAGACGAGGAATAAACTGGCCCCATTCTGTGCCCACTCCCCAGGGAAAACATTAGAAGAAAAAAAAAAAACCTCTCTCTGCTGTTTTCTAGCAAACACACAGGGAAGCCAAACACAAGCCAGCAGATTGTTTGCAACGGGGCCAAGGCCTCACGTGCGTTTCAGAAACATCAGAGAACATGGGAGACGCAAGGCCATGTGCACAAATGCACACGGCAGACATAGCCCCATCGTGAGACCTCTGCAGTTCGGGCAGCAAGGGCAAGAAGCATCGATTTTCACTGGAGAGGCCATATCAGGTTACAGGAATGCACACATTTAATTTTTATGAGACTGAAGGCTCACAGAAACAACAACAAAAAAAATCCCACTTCGTGACACATTAATGTAACCAGTGAAGGGCGACTTCAAAATAAAACAAAGGGAAAAGCTTCATTGTGTTTTCAAAGGGCCTTTGAAAATAAACTGTAATGCCACAAGCCACTCTGACATGTTCTGTGACACTTGTAGTCTCCTGGCTAGACGAATGCTGGGTGTAAGTCGCATCCCCAAATCCTCTTTTTTATATAAATACACAGAGATGGCATTACCCACTCCTTTCTGGCTTCTCTAAAGAGAACTGTTCATCTTCTAGATAAATCCAAGAGTCACCCATCTTCCAGCTCCCAGTCCCAACCGAAGCAGAGCAAGGCAGAAACGTGATTTTGTACCTGAGCATCTTCTTCCAGCCAAATGCAATTTACTGTGGGGCGTTCGATGCATCTGTCACGCAAGAATTACACACCCTTGAGCCGCTTACCCTGACAATAAATATGTGCTCCTCATTCAGGTAAATGAGATTGTTTCAGAAGTAAATGGACTCCACCACGAAAACGTGCCTTTTGCAAAGAAAATAAATGTTTGAAATGTTTCTCCTGATGCAGATGATGCAGCTGACACTTAATGGAAGAGGCTGGTTCCGTGGCCCTCATTCATATGAAGGGGAGAAGCAAACGGCAGTGAGAGCCAGGACCATCTGACAATCACTCTGCTAAATCAACTCTCAGCTCTTATCAGCATGCAGCATCTCCCAGACAGATATGGAGGGAAAAGGTCAAAGCGCAAATCTCCACTAACAATCACACATCTAGAAACAGAGCAACCTTACAAGATGGCACTCGGCTGTTCCTAGCCCACGCAAAGCCTTTAACTGTCCACTCCCTCCTATGGAGTTCCCTACGTGGGAGCTTCTCTGGAGCCTTGTAGAGAAGGTATCATTTTCTCACTTATAGATGGGGAAACTGAGGCAGCACACAAAATCCTAAGTGTCCAAACACTCTCAGGTGGTTATGGATCGTGTCAGAGTACAAAAAAAAAAAAAAGCCAGGGGGTGTAGGTAATAATTCCGGCATTCATTCAACCCCTGTGCTTTTAGGGGGTTACAGTACGTGATCTCTACCCTTAAGGTGCTTATGACCTAATTACAAAAATAAGATGTTCAGACACTGAAGGAAACAATGACATTGAAGAGAAACCTCCAATGCCGAATACACAGTCTCCTCGGTATGTTCAACTCAGAACCACATTCACTTTATGAATTTACGGAATTGACAGAAAGATAAGTTAGCACGTGGTTTCACACTTAGAACTGCACAATAAAAGCCAGGGACACAGTTCAGAACACGCCGTTTGCTAAACTGTTTCTGTCCGCATGGCTTTCCTGATGAATGTCTGGGTAAACTGTAGTAGTCTTAGGTATAATTATTTACCAGTGACCAGATTATATGGCTCCCCTTGAAAGAAAAAGAAGTTAATGTGGCTTAAAAATCAACATTATCAAATACCGAGCTATTTTATCAAATTACAATGATATGTGGTAACATAAACTTTTATATATTTTTTGGCGTTTCCTGTTCTTGGAATCCAAATTTCTAAATATTTCCAAGAAACTTTTAAATATCCATATTTTAAGGAACTCACATAGCATGGAATCGAATAAACATGAAGAAGTGGTGAAGATAAAAGCCAAAAAAGTATCCACGAATAACCTCATTGGGTGTTAAATTTTGACATTCGACTGAAATCTATAAAAGGAATGAAGAAATTAATGATCTAGTAGTTATAATAGTCAGTAATTACACTTTCAAAGTCTGTAAGAATCATTCATTGGAGCATACCTTTGAGGTATCATTTTCTTCACTATGAATGAGCCAGCAGAGAAGGAGCTGGGTGGGAGTGAGTGCCTCCGGCCACGGACAGAAGGGAGAGGACCAGCAGAAACCTGGCATTCCAGAGCCCGAGGCCTCACCAAGCCTGCTCGCTCCGAGCTGGCACCGGAAAGTCCCTTCTCCGCGTGGCATGAACCAGAGGCTGTCTTTTTCCTCTCGTCAACTGTTCCTCTCAACTACACCTAGTGACCCATTCAGTTCCCAGATGAGACTCTTTTCAGACTGTGGGTTCCTTGGCAGGCTGCCACCAAAAAGTATAGTCGAATAAAAGGAGATAAATAGAAGTCTGGATCTTTCCAAGTTTTTATGACAGCAGAAGGAAGAGGAGAAAAGGCAGAAAAATATAAAGGAGGCTAGTATAACTGAGGATGCAACAAGCAGAAATGGCATTATTCTAAAAATAAACTGTGTTTACCTATTTACAGACGCATCTAAATCACTGTATCAGAAATCTGAACCACAAAAAAAAATTAAAAGCCCTTTTATACTAAAAGAATAAGTCTATGTATTTGTGCCTCTAAAATTTGAAGATAAAAGGTGCATATTCTTCCCATATTAACAAATGTAAATTTCAATAAGCAAAACATTAATACTCTGGAAAAAATGGCCAAAAGGCATAGACAGACATGAAAAGATGATTCACAAATTGCCAGCAAATGAATGGAAAAATGTTCAACATCCCTTTTAATCAAATAAAAGCAAGCTAAAAGAATTTTAGACCTAATAAATTGGCAAAGATTTCTTTTTTAATGACAATATCTTAAACTCTGATTAGAGGTGAGGTTGAACAGGCATGATGCACGGCCGTGACGATGATAATGAGGCAATTGGTACAAGCTGTTTGAAAGCAGTTTAATAGAATCTATCACGACCCACTCGTTGGGCTGATTCCCTCGGAAAAAGTAAGAGATGCGGACGAGGGGTATTGCACAAGAAGGTTCATCAGGAGATTATTTATTAGCAGGGAAAATTTCAAAATACCCCCGTATGTACCCAGTAATAAGCAGAGTGGCTTAACTAACTTATGACAAATAGAAGATTATACAGTCATTGAAATATTTTCCAAAAAAATAAATCATGACCTTGGGGAAATGTTTACAAAATAACATGAAGCACAAAAAAAACCCCAAACACAAAACTGCAAATGAATTATAGCTAAATAGTATGGTTGGAAAAAAGGCATAGACTGTATAAAGGATATACATCTAAACCACCAAGAGTGATTATTGTTATTTAGAATTCTCTTCTTTATATGTTTCTGTATTTTCCATGAGTTTTTAAAATCAGAATACAGCAAATTTAACTAATTTTTTTTAAAAGGAGCATAAGGTAATCATTCAACTTGAGGTATAGCTATTTTTTTACCATTTTTGCTCAAGCCAGCTAAAATCCATCTTGACTCGGAAAGGAACACATCAGTAGGTAGACAGAAGCATTCGGACTCATTGATTTCCGGTGTTAAAGCTTTGGAACTTTCCTTTCCTAGTTACTCTTTCAGGAAAAAATAGATGCCCTGTTGTTCCTCTTTGGGTTGTCTTTCTCACAAGGTCCATCTTAGGGGAAATTTGGAGGAAAGAGGAGTTACCAAGACCATTCATTATTTTAAATGTTTGTGCTGTAATTTTTAAATCCCAGATGACATGGCCCAGCTGCCTGGGGGCCAGCCGGCCTAGCAAAGAGCCACAGGACTACGTGCGGGCAAAGCTATAAATGACGCAACAGAAAAGTGATTGCTGCCCGTTTGAGAAATATGCACAGGATGTGCCAGAGAGACTCCTACACTGGATGTTTTTCTGAATGAATTTCTTGTAAGTTCCATCACACGTAACTCGTGTAATACTAGGAATCCCTATAATGTGAGGACTTCATTCTAAATTCATCTACCACATTGCCTTTGCCACCGGCTGGTCCAAACACACAGCTCTGCAGCTGTGTCATCATAACATCCCATTACGCAGTTTCAGCGCTGGTTTTATCTTGGCTCAAGCGTGGCTGTTAATGAATAGATTTCAGAATCTTTCTTCAAATACAGCTTGACGCACTAACTAATGGAACTGGAATCACAAAAATATTCATAGCTGTTCTCAATGACTGTCCATTGCATTTAGATTGACATCTGAACCCCCAACCTGGCTCATCATACTTTACTTTCAAAGACATCTTGGAGCATTTGCCCCCTTTCCCACTACACTCTGGCCACACTGGACTTTTTTCTTTTTCTTAGCCATGGCAAGCTCCCTTTCATAGTACTATGTGTCCTCTATGCCTGGAATGTTCTTCCTCTTAATCTTAAACTGATTGGGTCAGCTATGTTTTCAGGTGGACTAAAAGTAATCAAGTGAGCGGATAACAATCCAATGAAACGGCACATTAAAATTAACATACTGCAACAGTTCATTTCTATTGTATTTTTCCATTACCATTTATTTTTAATCTGATACTCTTGCTTAGGAAAAACTGACTTTTGTTTACCTCCAATATTTGGAAGGTAACTTTCAAAAGCATTCCCAATAAAAAGGTTTGAAATGAGCCAGTGTCAGAAGCAAAAGAATGAACCAGATTTCTTTATTGGCTACAACTCAGAATCTACAGGGCTCTAACACCGACTTGCTTTCTCTGTCCTAAATGTTGTGTCCTAGGGGAATGATGGTACTTATTTCCCTTGTCTTTTCCATTTCAAATAGTGTAACATTGCAAATGCCATACACACAGCATTAACTCATGGCACTGTGTACAAGCCCTGCTGAGCAGGCCGATGCTGGGATGTACCCTAACGATCCCAGTCTTCTGGTAGATACTTGTATGATCTCGTCCCCTGAGTGCAGACTGGACCTAGTGACTGGCTTCTAATGAATAGAACATGGCAAAAGTGATGGGATGTCACTTCTGAGATTAGATTAAAAAAAAAAACAACAACAACCTGTGATGCTGATTTCTCACTTTCTCCCTCTTGCAACCCTTGTTTATTCTTAGCCTGCCAACAGCCATTCAAATAAACTTGGACACGGGTCTTCTGAGGCCTGCAACAGCATGTGCGTTTGGAAATAGACCCTCCCCTAGCTGAGCTTCAAGATGACTACAGCCCTAGCTGACACCCTGATTACAGCCTTGTGAGGGACCCAGAGCCAGAGAACCCAGCCAAGTCACACCCAGATCCATGACCCACAGAAACCCTTAGTTAACAAATATGTATGTATGTGGTATGTGTGTGCAGGGGGTGATTTGTTACATAGCAATAGCTAACTAGTGCAAATATTTACAACCCAAACCACATACTTGACATACCTTTTTATTAGGAATATAATAAAAGAAAATTTTAGCTCTCTTAAGTATAAAAATAAAATCTTAGATTGCAGGGGTATGGAGAATTTTCAGAAGTAGAAATAATCAGGATTTATTCCCAAAGGGAATGATTACTATTATTTGGTATATCAATCATGAAGCCACTCATAATTTATACAGCATTTTTAAATATAACTGCTGTTTTCACATTCGTAGCCATTTACCCTTTTTTAAAAGGCTATGAAGTATTACTGTTATCTCCACCTTACAGATGAGGAGACTGCGACTCAGCAGATTTCACGCCTTCCATGAAGGCAAGGACCATCTCTCTGTTCACCACGCTTTCCCAACACCTGTCTAGCACTGTAAACGCCTACAACATATTTGTTGAGTGGCTGCCTCCCACAACCGTGTCATCTATAAAGATGGTGTCTTCCTTTGTCATGAAATTCCCCAACGGACATATACACTAATCAATCAATCTATATATTTACACAAATATGCATTCCTGGAACCAGTGTACATGTTTCCCAAACAACACAGGGCCTTCTGAAAGCTGGCTCTATTCTAAAGGCAGTGAAGAGATCATCTCCTAATGTAATCCTGTTTTTCATACAGTTCTACATTGCCAAAGACAGAGACCTATAGCTCTTTTATGAGCTAACAACCCTTTTTCAGTAAATCAAATTTCTTCCCTTGCGCATCATTTCTTATAATCTCCCAGAATGAGGCTACAGACAAGAAACCTTTCTAAGAGCCACCAAATAAGGTCAACAGATGGCTCGGGTCTCCTCATCCCCCACAACACCCCCCCACCCCTGCCTCGTGTGGCCTCTTTCCCCCCCGATCAACAGGGCAAGTAGGAAGGAATAGGTCTTGTCAAAGGTCACTATAAAATAACCTCGGGGAGATGTTAGACAGAGGTGTCCACAAAAATGCAACAAAGTGCTGGCAAGGAAACAGGAGGTCGGGACTTTGATTAGGAGCTTTACATAAGCTTTCAACGCCCTTTCTTTTCAGTTTCACACTCAAGAGACCATTCAGTCTTCAGCCACACGCCAGTAGCTTCTCACATGTTACCTAATGAAAAAAGCATGTGTCCAAAGAAGGTACCTGGAGCCATTAAATAATCAGTCCACATTTTAAGAAGATACGAAAACCATTAGGTATGATTTCTCTTGGAATTGTATGATTACAAATAAAAGAACTGCAATATGTCATGTGTAGAGTAATAAGTTCGTAGTCATCTATCCATCTGGCCAATGTTGAAGAAGTGACATGCCAGCACTACACGTTGGGAAAACGGCAATGAACCAACCATGCATGACCCCTGACCTTTCAGAACTTAGACTCTAGTAGGACATACAGGTTTTAAATATTAAAAATTGAATTAAAAGCCACTAAAAGGAATCTAACTTTGAAAGTTGGTAAGGAGAAGTTCAGGATGGCAGGAGTATTTAACAGGGGACTGAATCTGGGTTAGGGACACAGGGAAGGCAGCAATGGTCTAGGCAGAAATGGTCTAGGCAGAAGGGGCACCATATGCAAAGGCCCTGCAGCTCATAAGGCTTGCTGCATTCAAGGGCCTGAAACCCCAGTTTGTTTGGGGTGCACCGAGTAAGGGGCTGGTGTTTTGAGATGAGGCTGGTCTATCTGAAGCCAAAGACTGTGATTCTGACTCTATTCATAACAGTAGGCTACACTCTTTCCCCTGAACACCAGACTTGGCATCCCACTGCGTCCTGGACATCTTCTCACACATAACCTGTCCAAGACTGAGCTCCTCATCTCCCCCACCAAACCTGTTCCATCAGCCATCTGCACCATCTCAGTTGATGGCAACTTCAGCCTTTCAGCATCTCAGGTCAAAAACCTAAGCATCGTCTCAGACTTCTTTCTTACCCTTGTACCCAGTATGTCAGCAAGTCCTTTCAGCTTTACTTTCAAAACAAGCCAAACTCCTTCTCACTGCCTCTCCCACCATCACCCACTGCAAGCCACCACTCTCTTGCCTCCTAACAGGTCTCCCTCTGCCCGCCTCACCCTCCACAGTCTGCTCCTCGACCACAACAAGGAAGGTCTTTAGAAGTGATGGAGTCTGTTCCCAAAGCTCTCCAATGGCTTCCTTTATTGCTGGGATAAACATCCAATGTTCATAGCATGGTGCCAGGCCCCTACATAATTTGGCCACCCACTGCCTCCCACTCCTTCCTCACTGCCTCGGTGTCTGCTTCCTTGCAACTCCCCAGACACGCCAGGGCCGCTGCACTGGCAACTCCCTTTGACCAAAAGCTCTTTCTCCAGGTCTGCAGGAATTGCTATCTCACTTCAGCAGCTCCCTGCTCATGTCACCTATTTAAAAAGTTCTTCCCTGACTCCTCCATCTGAAAGATGAAAGAGTGTGCTGTGTCCACTTACCGAGCTTCATCTTTCTGTTTAACGCTCTATGATGCATTATGTATTTACTTATCTGTATAGAGATTTTGTCTGCTGCTTAACTGCTATGACCTTAGAACCTGGAAGACTTACAGTTAGAGACAGCAAAGGCACACCTTTCATGATGAGCTTTGTTGTGCTGCCACATGGCCACCTCCAGAGGTCTTCAGTAATAAAATTACAATCTCCCAAGAAATATATTAAGAGTCTAATATTGTACTAAGATTGAGACCCTGGAGAAGTAAGAGAAGTAGTGAGAAGTCAGGCTAGGAGGAGAGAGAAGGAGGCCACAGCTTAGGCAGGCAGTGTGGGGGGCAGGGGGAGGGCAGCCTGAGTTCCTGGGACAGGCACTGGGGTGGAACAGAATGTGCTGAGGAACAGGAATAAAAGGAATAAAATAAGTGTGAAGGTGCCCAAGACAAATGTCTCTGTCACAATTTTGGCTCAGCTCAACTCTAAAGGAAGCTGTTTTCAACCAGCATAAGGGGAAAGATATTAAGGTCTTCAGAGTATACATTTATCTTGCCAAAAGACTGGTCATGTGTTTTTTATAATCACAAAAAAATTCACAGCAAACTTGAATATCAAACAATAGGGAATGGTTCAGAAATTATGGTATAGCAACTCAATGGAATATGATGCATAATCATAGCTTTGAAAACTATGTAGCAACATGAAAAATGTCTGTGGTATAGTTTTAAGTGAAGAAAGCAGAATTATAAAATGTTTCTCTGCTCTAATTAAAACTATTCACCTCCAGATAAGGAATGGAATAGACTATGAAAATGAAAAATCTATGATTCCTTACTGCTACGAGATTCTCTGGGATTTAATCATCCCACCCCATTTCTGAATTTCTAAAAAATTATTACAATAGTTTTTTAAATTTATTTATTTATTTTTAGACAGAAGGGCAGGGAGAGAGAAAGAGAGATAGAGAAACATCAGTGTGTGGTTGCTTCTCGAGCACCCCACTCCTGGGGACCTGGCCCGCAACCCAGGCGTGTACCCTGACTGGGAATCGAACTGGCAACACTTTGGTTCACAGGCCAGTGCTCAATCCACTGAGCCACACCAGCCAGGGATATTACAATAGTTTTTAAGCTACAGGGACATCCATCAATACACCGAGTCTCCCCAGGCTGATTATCCCAGGAACATTTGCCAGACATCAAACGTCTCATGCTGGTGATAGGAAATTCATGACAAAGAACATTGTTCGAGTACCCTATAATCAATTCACTCAGAGTTAATTACCCATCTACCCTGTGCAAGGGACTCTGAGGAAGATTCTATGAGGGAAATCAAAACTGAGCCAGCATCAGTTTTTGCTCTTATAGAGCTTACCATCCAGGCGAGGAAATTCATGACAAACATAAAAATAACCTCAGTAGAAGATAATTTTTTTAAGAATCGTAAGGAAATATATTAACCAAGCACTAAGGAATTCATTAATTTTCCATTCAGTTTTTAGTTCGGGAGATCAGGAGAGAAGTGTCTCCCCAGGCAGAGGGTGAAGGGTGGAGGAAAGGGGAGTGACAGACGAGGACAGGAGACGCTCCAGGAGAGAGGGAAGGCTGAACACGATGGGCACTCAACACAAGCAAGAGCTTATTATGGGTCTGGCTTCAACGTGGGATAAACCCATAGGGATTTATTCAGCAGCCAAATGGAAAGAGTGTGAGCAAAGGGACCAGATAAGGCTTGTTCCAAACCCCAACTTGACCATTTACTGATCTTGTCTCAGTAACTGGTTTTGTCCCTTAACTTCTAAGCCTCACTTTTTTTTTATTGATAAAAAGGGATAACTTCAATTCCTTGGTAAGTTTGTTATGAAGGCTGACATGGTAGATCAAGAGAGTAGATACTGGCCCAGACTCATTAAAGACTCGACCGATAATTCTGCCCCCCTTAACTCTCCCTTCATAGAAGGACCTGGTTGAGAAGGAGACAGGGCAGAAGGACAAAACTCACAGGACAGTGCTAAAGTGGTGGGGGCTGGAAAACTTGGCAGTGACATGTTCACGATGGCCAAGGGAAAAGGCGAAGTCAGTGATTGGCATGAAGATTCAAGCTGGGGGCACAGAGGATGACAGCAGCCCCCACGGAAATGGGTGTGTCACAAGGAAACATGGTATGAAGATGTGAATGCTTGAACATTTGGAAAATTAAGGAACAGCAGAAGTCCATCTAGGAGGAAATGGCCAGGGTAAGTTGGAAGTCAGGGCTCATAGCCCAGGAGAGAGGTGTGGGTTAGAAACACACATGGCATATGCTGTACAATTTTTAGTAGTTGACTATTCCTATTGCCATGGTCTATAATACTTCTGTTAACCTTCCTCTACTGTTCACCTTGATATATTCACCCCAAACATGTAGAGAAGTTGCTGGATCAAAATATCCCATTGATATATATTATAACTAAATTTAGCATCTCATATTTTCCTCCATGATGTGTAATCCTTTTTAACAGCTTAATTGAGATAAAATTTACATATCATGCAATTCACCCACTTAAAATGTACAATTCTATAGCCTTAGAATATTCACAGGTTTGTGAAACTACCACCATTATCAATTTTAGAACATTTTCACCACTCCAAGAAGAAAGCACACATCCCTTAGTTGTCTCCCCAAGTCCCGAGGCCCACCCTCAGGTTTAGGCAACCACCAACCTGCCACCTGTCTCCATAAATTGCCTATTCTGGACCTTTCATGTAAATGGAACCATATAATATGTGGGCCTTTGTGTCTGGATTCTTTTTCTTAGCATAATGTTTTCAAGGTCCATGCATGTGATAGCACGTATTAGTAAGTACTTTATTTTTTTTATGACCAAATCATATTCCAATGTATGGACATACCATATTTTCTTTATCTGTTCGTCAGTTGATGGACTTTAGCTTGTTTCTGCATTTTGGCTATCGTCAATAACCCTGCTATGAACACTGATGGACAACTTTCTCTGTGGACAGGTGTTTTCCTTTCTCTAGGTCGGATAGGTAGGCGTGGAATTGCTGGGTCATAAGGTTTGTGTTTAAGTGTTTGAGGAACTGCCAGACTGTTGTCCAGCCCCACCAGCAATGCATGAGAATTCCAGTTCCTCCACATCTTCATCAACAGTTGTCAGTGTCTGTCTTTTCTTTCACAGACATCCTGGTGGATGTGACGTGGTATCTCACTGTGGTTTTGACTTGCATTTCCCTGATAGCTAGTGATGTTGGACGCATTTTCATGTGCTTATTAGCCATTTGTATGTTCTCTTTGGTGAACTCTCCATTCAGATCCTTTGTCCATTTTTTAATTGTCTTTTCATTATTTGTTTTCAAACACAGAATTTTTCCTGCTGTGTTTTCACTGTGCAATACAGAGGGGGAACACAGATATAAATTGTCCATCAATGACTAGAAAATCAGAATTTTTTCCTCCTGCATTGAAAAATCTATATTTAATTTGGTATGTGTGTTCTGTTATAGGAACTAGCAGCTATTGTCCTTGTCAGTAAATATTAGCACATCAAAACAATGATTGTTAAGCCTAACAGGGCAACAAACTACAGTTCTATTTAATTCTTTGTTCTCGAGGATAAAAGTTGACGTTGCCCTCCTTGCCATTGCTCTTTCACAAACCCTAGGGATAAATTCAAGGCCAAACTAAGGTCAATAGCCACACTAGCAAATTCATTAATCAATGCAATATGTATACATCTATTTTCAAAGTGTAGCCTTTTTTAAAATTGTTTGTTGTGTTTTGCTTGCTTTGTCTGTCCTGGGTAATTCGTGGACCCACATCTATGAAGATTGACTCCAGGTTTCTCTGGGGTCCATCAGAAGTTTATTTTTAACATGGACTGAAAAATGTCTGGTTATAATCTACATCACTTCCAGTCTGTCAGCTCCCTCGGGGTCCCACTGCTACTTGGCCTGGGCACTGCCTTCTTGCTGGGCAAACCTACTGTTCAGGGTTGAATTGTGCCCCCCTCCATGCCTCCCAAATCTCCAGTATCCTAGAAAGTGACCCGATTTAGAGAGAAAGTCCTTACACAGGCAGTCAAGCTAAAATAAGGTCTTTAGGGTGCATGCTAAGTAGGGTCCCAGTCCAGCCAATGTCCTTATGAAAAGGAGAGATTCCGACACACAAGGAAGACACTGTGCAGAGACATGGGCCAGACAGGAGCCAGAACAGGCCTCCGAAGGAACAGCCCAGCTGACATCTTGATCTTGGACTTCTAGCCTCCGGAACTGTGAGGGTCCAGACTTGTTTAAGTCCCCCACCCATTGATGGTAATTTGTTACAGGAGCCCCAGGAAACTAGCACACCTGGTCATCCCCTGAATCCCCCTGAGTGCCGGAGCTGCGGTTGCCTCAGTGGGTGGGTGCCTCTCTCCCTGGAGGGTCTCCTCTCTGACCAAAATTACCCAAACGGCACTGCCTTGCAATTCAATGACTGTGCTACATCTTTTAGCTATGGTTGCTCTTTGAGTTTGTGTTCACAGTTATTTTCTGTTCTCTTCCAAGCACTCAGACACAAGATTACGGGCGCTGGGCCAGAACCCTTCCCCTCCTCTAGCGCCACAGAGGACAACCCAGGCTTCCTCGCTGGGTCAGGCTCACCCTGCCTGGCTCCCTCTTCCCTTAGAATGAGTGCAGCTCCTCCCTTTCCCTCATCTTCTAGTTAATCAGTCCTCCAGTCGCAGTGACCCTATCTCTGAAATGGCTTTTGGATCTGGCACCATTGTGGCCCACAACACTACCACCTCTTGCCCGGACAACCACAGTAACCCACTGACTGAGCTCTCTGCTCCACCCTCGCGCCCCCTCGCCCTCCCACCACATTCCATTGCAGTGACTTATTTGGTGCATTCTGTGAGGAGCGGAACTGAGTCTGTTTTCGATCAGGTACTCCTAGTACCTGGCACATAATATGTGCTCAGTAAAGGTCTGACAAAGGAAGCAGGGGGAGGGAAGGGGAGAGAAAGGAAGTGGGGTTTATACTCTCTTGATAAACGACAAGGCTGTGTTTTTTCACTGGTCTTAGTCAAGCACGTCCTTGTGCTGAGAAAGACCATCAATGTAAACAGAGATGTCAAATGGTGTGTTTTCCCGATTAAATGATACAGCTTTCGGTGCACGTGGCCACCCAAGCTGGTGTCCAGAAGAGAACCATTGACGGGCGCTGTGTGTCCGCTGCTGTCTCCCTGGATCACCCACGCGTTAGAATCCACCACTCGCCCACCACCTCCCTGCACAGGCCCGGAGGACGAACGTCCTCTTCAGGGTTTGCTTCTCCATCAAGGCTCTGAAGCTGCCTGGTCTAACTTTGAACAAGTGGTCTGCACATTCTATTTCTCCATCTGCGGAACACCCACAAGCAAACCTCATCCCTCCTTTTAGGAAAATGTGCTGAAACACACCTACCATAAAACTGACGTGCTAACCATGTCTGAGTGGATGGTTAAGTATGTTCACAGTGTGATGCACCCAACATCCAGCATCTCCTTTTTTTTTTTAAACAGACAGTAAATACCTAAAACTGGGTAAAGGAATACAAGACTTCCTAACAAGATTCCCAGAATATATACTAAATATTAAATAAAGATAAAGCATCTATTTACAGCCTTCCTTTTAAAGATGCTGTAGTTTTTGTGCTTTGGAAAAAAACAAAAACACTTCCTGGAAAGGTTAAAAATCAGCCTTGGCTTAAACAGTGAACCTGTCTGTCTTAAGAACATCCCCTTCCAAAGGGCAAGTCTGGTAATTATGTGTAATTTTTTTCTCCCTGATTTTTGTGAGTGCTTCTGAGGGATGTGAAAAAAAAAAAGTATACTTCTCGGTCTATGCTGCTTCCCTCCACTAGGCAGCCATCGCTGTTTTGTTTTCTTAGTGTTTTGAATGGTTTGGAGATTAGCATGGGTATTTAGCAAAAAGCACAATTTCAAATTACACGCTGCTTCACGCTGCCAAAACCCCGTGCATCATTCTCTGCACTGACGTCCGCCAGCTCTGTGCTGAGAATGGCGGTTGTTCCTCGTCTGGCTTCGCCAGGCGGGGAGGTGAAACCGTAAACAGCTTGCGCTGAGGCAGGCCTTATTAGAAAAGAAGAGTGTCTCAAATGTGGTTTCATTTTTTTAAATCTAGTAATATCTTTTAATCAACACGGTGTGTCTCCAAATCAACGTGACAAATAGATGTGCTCCCAAGAAGGAACGTGTTCTCCAGGGGTGTTCTCAAAAACCGATCATCACGTGTACAAGGATATACACTAGTAATGTTCTGGTCCTCATTGGCCAAGGTTTTTATTTATATACAAGCTTAACCACCATAACCACATGTATGTGTGGATGTAAAAATTGCTTGAACTTCAGTATAATGCTTAGAAGAGGCTCCAAAGTAATCCCTCCCTGGCACTGGTCACAGACTGCATTACTAATCGTGGCTTGTATTTCACCCATTGAAGACACAGAGGTGCAGACAGAGACTGAAAATGGCTAAGTCCCACCCTAATCATTATTAGGAGACGACAAAAACCAAATATTCAAAAGCAGATGGCTCTGTGCCCAGTGTGAAGACACTGCATTGGTATAACACGAGCTAAAATATCTTATTAAAGATAATTCGGGAGCTAGGGCTAGGGCCTATCTTGCTCAACAAGTGAGCACCTAAAGCCCTTTACTTTCAACCCTCAGAAGAGTTGAACCACTTAGAACTTTAATCTCATTGCCACTCCACGAAGTCCCTGACTGTCAGTCACCAAGTAGCCTGAGAGAAAGCTTCCCTCGATGCCACCGCAAACACAGGCCTGTAACGGATACCTCCCTGCAGCATTTAGAGCAGATCCCTCGTTAAGAGGCTAACACACCCGTTATGTATTTGTTCATCCATCCAGGTACATGTAGCCTAAAGCTGGGACCCAAGAGTAATTAGCGGAGAACCCATTCAAGTGCAGATAATGCATGGGAAAGCATCAGAAAGTATGTTACTTATAAATTCACAGACAAGTGCCCAACCGGAAACCCTCGCCTGGAAGCCGCCCAGAGCGGTGCTGCTCACAGGCGTGAGCTCTTCTCTCGCGCCGACCAACCCCTAACGCACGCACGCTATGCCCGGTTGGCCTCGCCAACCCCCAGCTTCTCCCTCCATAAAATGGAATTAGAGCTGTGTTCTGATAAAAGGGGGTTAACTTCTTCTAACAAACGACACAACAGAAAAACACAAATATCATCTCACAACATGTAAAGAAACGTGCGATTTTGTCCTTGGAAATGGTTTTTGGTCATGTTCAGAAGCACATGGTCAGACAGACGTGCACTTGGAAACAGACTGCTGTGGGGACAGGGAGGGAAGTTCAGGGTGAAATGACTCATGAACTTGGGAACGCAGAGGCTCTCGGCAGTGGGGAGCCACAGGGCCTTCCCTGAGGTCTCCCCCCTTCCACAAACAATACCGTTTGTGGACTTCAAAAGAAGATGGCAGAGGAGTTTAGAAAACATTATTTCTTCTTTGTTTCTTTCTCTTTTTTTTTATTTTTCTTAAGATTTATTTATTTTTAGAGAGGGAAGGGAGGGGTGGAGAGAGAGAGAGAAACATCAATGTGCGGTTGCTGGGGGCCATGGCCTGCAACCCAGGCATGTGCCCTGACTGGGAATCGAACCTGTGATGCCTGGTTCACAGCCCGCGCTCAATCCACTGAGCTACACCAGCCAGGGCTCTCTTTCTCTTTTTTTTTTGAGGGGGTTCTTTTTAATCATTTAGTGAATGCACAGACTGGTATATTGTTTAAAATGTTAAAGGAAAACACTCTGGTGTGTATTGAGAAACATTGATTCTTCTAATATTTTGAAGGGTGACAAACAGCACAAACACTTTAAGTCTGGGAGTGAGGGACCAATCTAACTAACACCATGACATGAGCAAAAAGCAGATTTGGCCTGTGCAATAACACAAAACTTATTAAAAGCTTAGAGGAAAGAAGCACAAGAGGATGCAGATGTCTCGAGTGGAGTAAGATTTTCCCTCCACAAACAGCTAAAGGCAAGTATATGTGGGGCAATGAAGCAGACTGGCAAGGGAACCGAAATGTGCCCATGTGGACTCCTTCCAAAAGGGAGGGTTTCTAAGAGGCTACATGCAAAGCAAAGCATAGTGAGGATTTGGGGGGAAAACAAACCATTTGAAATATCCATATTAGAAACTTACACAAAACAGAGCTCCTCCGAGGTACAAAGAAATATCTTCTAAATTAGTTAACTGGCACATTTTAATTTTTATTAATTATATTTCCTTAAATGTTTTCTAGTGTGTAGCACACCTTATAACAACCATTTCCTGCCATTGAACTCTGAATGCAATGCAGATTCTTTCCTTAAAAAGAGTCACAGAATATTAAAGTAGAAGATTCCTTAGAGATCTGTTAGAATGGCAATTCTCAACCCTGGCTGCACTTCAGAAACAATTTTGGAGCTTTTAAAAAATAGAGAGGCTCAGGGTTCCACCGCAAACCAATGAAATCACAAGGGGGTAGAGTTAGTATTTTTTTGTAGTAAACTGCACAGGTGGTTCAACCTGGCTGCCAGGATTAAGAACCACTGATACAGAATATAGACCTGCATTGCCTGATACCACAGTCCCTGGCTACAAGTGGCCACTGAGCACTTGAAATTCGACTAGTCCAAATTATGTGGCAATTACAAAATACACACTGGATTTCAAAGATTTATTATCCAAAAAAATTGCAAAATATCTCACCCACATTTTTATATCAATTATGTGTTGATATGATAATATTTCAGATATGTTGGGTTAAATAAAATGTTATTAAAATTAACTTCACCTGGGGTTTTTTTTTCACCTTTTTAAATGTGGCTACTAGATCATTCAAAATTTCATATGCAGCTCACATCTGTGGCTCCCACTATTGAATGGTGTGGGTCAAGACCAATCCTCTTTTATTACAAATGAAGAAACCGAGGCAGGGAAGCACAATGCGTTCAGGGCAGCACCCAGGGGTTCCCTCTCCCAGTCTGAGGCATCTCCTGTTGCCATAAAACCACTTCATGGCAGAGCTAGGAATGGCAGAGCCCTGATGCCCTCAACCAGATTTCAACCTTTCTTTCATCTTGCTAACTATTTCTTCTAAGATTTGATATTAAAATCTATTTCTGTTATGGAAACATGTCTCCTCTCCGTTGTGCACGTACTTGTGATTTGTCATTGTAGCGTTTCTCATGAAAGCAGAATACCGAGGACGGATGTTAAAAAATAAATCCAGAAAAGCATCAGCATAAAGAAAATGCAGAGAATGTATGAAAAGGATTATTACAGCTTCTAAGAGGGAGACGGTCAAGTTCTAGCCTGTGAATGTTTTACCATGTTATAGTTTAATAAGTAACCCTGGAGACCCTCAGCATTCTGAGAGCCACCCTCAGCACCCTATCAGTCTCTGCTCAGAATTCAGAAGTTTGAACCTATAATGCCGTCTTTCCTCTCAGAAGGGCTGGTTTTCTGGACAATATTGTCATCATAGTGAGGCAAGTCAGGGTTTTCATAATGACACAGCACTCCATACCTAGGCACCCTGGTGGAAGTGGACTTTGTCCTCAATACCTTGTACCCTCTGGTGTGTGGATTACTACCTGGTCATTCAGAAGCCAAACAGCATCACGGCTGACAACAAAGATGTTTTTTGTTGCATGTGGTTTTCCCCCCATCAGGAAACCAGCAGAGAGCAAATTGTGTAAAACTGGCTGAAATGTGTTAGATTTGAAAAACCATACACCGCAGGGCTCCTCAGTGAAGTAAAAGAATAAAAGAGACCCGAATTCTGATATAAAGCCTTCCTGCAAAGAGCTGGAAAGGAAACCTGCAGGTGAGGCCAACCCACACATATAGTAGATGCATTCAAGATTTCTACTGAGATATTCTTGTTCCCCATCCTAAATACCGTATAACTTAAATGTCATCTTAAATCAAAAGTCTGGTGCTCTGGAGCCCCCTGTGTTGCATGCATGATTTCTATTAGCTACGATTAGTCAAGTTTTGCCAGTCAAACCACAGAGAGCATACTTCCAGACTCAACTCACTTCCCATGTAGTAATACTCACCTCTAAACCCGCTCATTCCTGCACACCAACCTGGAAAGATAATAAGTTACAGATGCATCCTGGGCCAAAGGACATCTGCCAGAGTGAACACACTTGTTGCTCCATTCGACTAAAAGAAAGATGATTGATTTTAACTTTAAATGATTTTTCGGATCTCTTCCTCAAAGAGGATAAAGAAAAGACAAGAAGTAAAGAAAGTTACTGCCTTCTTCTGAGATGGTCTTTTAGGTCATTTTTTGTTCTGCCTGTTTTTTAGTCTCAGATGAAACCTGGATGGTGTAGTTTTAGGTGCATGTCTGATCCTGACAGTGAAGAAGAAGAAGAATGACCTTCAAATAAGGAGGTTGGTATTAGAAAAATGAACATCATAGCTAAGTAAGTAAGAATAAATAGAATAGAAACTGCAGTCTATATGGTTAGGACATTCATTCAAAAGATCTGATTTTTTCAAAAAAATGTCTTTGAAAGGTTAGTGACCAAAGGCTTGAAAAGAGCAGGCATCCAAAGCCATGGATTGTGTTTCATTTGTGACAAGGACATTGTTGGTGGCCTAGCTCGTTGGGGGGAAAACCTGGTTGACCTCGAGGCAGACAGTGGATGTCCAGGCTCCGTGTGGCACCCTTCAGTTCTGGGCCTTGGGGGAGCCAGGAGATGCCACCAGGCCTTACGTCCTGTTCTTCAATGTGAAAAGGCTGGGTTGTGAATGAGAAGACTTCCCCTAACTCCACGCTACATATGCTACCAGCCTTTCTGTCGTGCCCTCAGAATCCCTAAGCCGAAAGGAACTCCTACTCTCTAAAATTAGTTCAATCCAAACACCAACATGGCAGTTTTCAATGCTTGTTAATTTTAGGGTAGAGATTAGAAACGTAAACCTTGAGGAAATAGAAGGCTGCAACTCAAAGTACATATTTTTAAAGTGTTGAATGGATTCTGATCCATTTCTCAGAAAAGATAACTGGTCAATAGAGAGAGCCTGGAGGAAAGAAATATGGAAATGCCAACCTAACATCTGATACATTCAGGAACTGATTCTAAACTTTGTAAGTTTTATTTCGAAAGTTCCAGAGTCTCAACAGAGCTTCAAGTTTTTGCTCTTGTTTCTGGAACAGTGTTTTCATAACCTAGAAATTTGTAAATGCTCTCTCTCCCTCTCAAGTTAAATTCATGATTTCTGATTCCCAACAATGCCATCCTAATGGATCCTCAAAAAAACACTAATTGCCCATTTTTTCCTAATTACAAAATGTAAAAACTCTTTAGTGAAAATATTAAACATGATGTCATTTTTAAAGTGCCAGGGTTTTTTTTTTTAAGCAATGCTACAAAACAGATAGCTTACTTAGTTTCCAAGTAGCAACGTAGAAAGGCTCTTTTAAGTCTGCTTACCATATCTGAAAGTTCTTCTTTCTCACACTTAAATATTTGAGGCTATTGCCCCCCAATTTATTACCTTACTCTGTTGTATAATTTTCTCAAATAGGATTTACAGAAATAGCCCTAGATTTAAATTTTTAAACACTAATTTATAAAAGCATTGGTTGATTCCTATAATACAGCTAGTAGTTAAACTGGACAAGATAATGAATTGACTGAGATCATTGTTCCATCTTCATCCAAGAAAGCTGCCTCTAAAAAAAGATCTTAAATTGCTGTAGAAATCCAATTTGTGAGATGCAAAGGAAGCATATAGACAGGAGACACCCAATTGCAGCAATTTTGTGGTGAGCAGCAATGCTTTGAAGTGAAGAAGAAAAAAATGACACAACTAATAAGTCCACTCAAATCCCCAACTTTAATTCAACAACACAACCAAAAGAAAACTAACTGCAAATACAAATACAAAGTTCACATCTTGGGGAGCACCCAGAGAGCACCCTTCTCACACACCCAAAATGATTTGCAGCTTAATAAGAAGCAAATACCAATGCTGAGGAAATATTACCATAAGATGGTGATACATCATTGCTAAAAGGTAAATTGTAGTAAGAAAGCAGGAGACCAAGAACGGGACATCAGTACAACTAGTCATGGAAAGTTCGTGATAATTGACTGGTTTTCAATCTGCAGGTATGGGAAACTGACAAGTAGTTGTCATGAAAAACTTCAAGTTACTGTCATGGAAAAGCTACAAAGGAAAAGTCTTTCAACAAACTACCATTCATTTAACCACCTACTCAAATAAAAGCTGCAACACCACAGCGATGCAGAAGTAAAGGTGCAGTTTCCACTTTTGGGATGAGAATGTTCTAATAAACTATCTGCTTCTGTATTAACTATGAGATCACAATGGACTTCTAATTGACAGGCAAGTTATGGGCATCAGCAATTTACAGTAAAAAACAGTCAGCTTGAAGATGCTATCAACTGAACAAATGCTTTTTTGCTCTGAGTAAAGTTGAAAAATAAAAGGCACTATGAATCAGTCAGGATTTTAAAATAATAGTTCTATTTAAAATGCTACAAAGCAAAGGAAAATGGGAACATTTACAGGGAGACACATGTGAGTTCTTTCACTGTTTTCTCTTTAAGTTTTATAACTAAAGTAATAGCTGGTATTCAACTGACAGCACCGTTCTTCAGGGATAATACACATCTAGGTTGAAAGGTAGAAAATAGTTTTTTTGTCTATTTTATTTTTAAGTTTTAGGTTTCTTTTTTAAGAATTCCTTCTTTATTAAAACTTAAGTACTTATTGAAGTGATTCATAAAAGCTCACGGAATAAGGGAATTCTTACCTGACATGTAAACACGCTCACAAACATTATTTTACCCAGGAAATAAAGGTTTTATTCACACACACGCACGCACACACACACACACAGCCCCTTCCACACAAAATGCTACCACGTCCCAGGAAGCTGACAAAGGCAACATTAAAATTTAATGCAAAATACAAACCCATTTTCTGAATTTTGTCTGAGAAAATACAAGATCAGCCTCATTTAGCCAACTGCAAAGTTCCCTTTCTGCTTAATGAGCATAATAAACATCATCTTACCATTCTCTGTAGAATAAAGGCAGCAACGTGTTGCTTCCTGCAGTCACCAAATCAAGTTTCTTTCCTTCCCTTCTTTCTACTACCCTCCTTTACACCGGCAATATTAGGAAGAAAAGGAATCTGAGTATTTGCCTCAGTGTTTCAGACCGCAAGACTATGAAACTAACTCAGTAAAAAAAAAAAAAAGAACAGGTCTGGTATTCCACAGTCACTTCTGCAACTCAGAGGTACCTCCTGGGTGCTCGTACCTCCTGGCCTCCCTCGTTCCCTACGTTTCTTTCAGTAATGAGACCAATTTTTCCAGTAGCCTTAAACTCCCTAGATTTAACCGACATGGAAAATGTGACTGAAAACTTGTAGAACTGTCTAGCCTCCAACCCTACACAGAATCAACTTTGTTGCAAATGTTGAAGAACACCTCACAAGCAGCTACTTGCTCGCTGAGACTCCTGAGCTGCATGCACAGCACAGAACACCAAACAACAGTGCGCCATCTAGTTAGCGAGCGGCTCTCTCCATTGCAGAAGGGGGGACACCTTCCAACCCAGGGAGTTAAGGACTTGTCAGGGCTCAGCTGCTCTAAAGGTCCAATTGTTTATTTAAATAAAAAAAAAATAGATCACTACGGAGATAATCCACATCTAGTGGATATGGGAAAATTTAGGTTATAATGGCACTACAAACTTTTACATCTAACTTTGATTTACAAGATAAAAGCAAGTTTTAAATTAAAAGGGCTTTCTGTTAATAGAGCTTATTATTCTGAAGACGGGAATGATTTTCTTCGAAAGTTGTCCCTGGGTGCCTGCCTATTATCTTTGCCTTTCCCCTTCCACTAATGAGCATTTATCTAAAGAGCCTGTTAATCCTCTGATGTGTGCTTCTGGTCAAAGGTAACAGTTTGAATAAAACCACTAATCACTGATCACTAAATCACTGATCATTAATCACACGTTTCAGTGTCGGAGACCCCAGGCCATTTTTTCCTCTGGCTCTGTGCATCACAAACAAGAAGTTTAACATTTTAGATGAACATGGATTGCGTGGGGGTTATACTATTTCATAGCTAACTGTGAATAAATAATAAACACGGCCACAGACTCGGGGAAGGTCTGTCAATTAGACCCCAGACAGGAATTCCACAAATGTCTACTCTACAGCATGGCTTTCGCTTGGAAGACACTAAACCTGATTATAACAAAACATGTGTCCTTCAAGAAACCCCCACCTACTCAGAATATAAATTTTCCTTTGTTTAGCTTTCACCCACTCCAAACCAAAGAGCACCCAAATCATCCGCCCTTCCATCCAAAACCCTGCTAGCAGTTTATTTGATTTCTGCTGCACACACACCCCGAGTCTTTACTTTTACCCCTTACGCATGTCACAGGCAGTATTTTTTATTTCAACTGGTAGATTCGAAGTTCTGACTCAATTTAATAACTTAAGTAGTAAACTTCCTCCTTGAGTACAGAAACTTCAGGCTAAGAGAAAAAGTAACACACAATTCATTATACCGTACTTTGGGTTCAGGGGCTCACATTCCCTCACTTTGGAAATGGAACGTTTAATCATGATCCTTGCAACTACATTTAATTTAGCCAGCACCCTCTCTTCCTCTCCTCTTCCCTTAAGCAGTTGGGGAAAGGCGCTAAGTCAAATTAAATACTTTGTTTGCCGTGGGTGTGTTGTTTTCCTAAGTCACCACGGGGACACAGTATTGTCAGAACGTCTCTCAGCGTTTCCTGAGAAGCCTTTTCGGTCAGGGCTGAGCACTTTCACCGGGAGAAGAGGGCTCGCTGGTGCCTTGCTTAAATAATAGAAAAGGGCAGATTGTGACTGAGCGGATCAGGTACCGCGCTCCGACCCCAGAAGCTCTTACCCACACTCCGGGGACAGTGCTCGCCCCAGGGAAGGCAGTGAAAGGCGGAGGCGGGGCCGGAGTGATAACGGCGTGGGCGGGAGAGGGGGTGGAGAAGGAGGGGTCCTGGAGGAGAGGCGAGAACGATGCCCAGGGAACCGGAGGCTGTACAAGCATGTTGGGGGCTGCGGGTGGACAGCAGAGTTGCTTTGTCAGCATTTCTGAGCCCCCAACCACTTCACTATCTGAAGCTGTGAATCAAACACTTACTGGCCTGCAGAATGACGTAATGGACCTGCATCCAGCCTTTATTCCTTGACACATGTCAGAGAGGGAGGGAAAAACAAAAATCAAACGCACTCTGAGGACGCTGACAAAACGTACAAGCAGCCCCCTCCGGGTCCTGGCCTTGAATGGGCATCAGGTGGTGGGGGCACACGTTCGGGGAAAGTTGGGGAGGGGTGGCCCTCGTCTGGGACTTTCGTCTAGCGGTTACACAACCCCTTCCCCCAGACAAATTTATAGCAAAAAAGAAGCGGGATGCAGCCGCCGGGAGAAAAACATCTCCGTGGTTCCTTCGCATGTCTTGCCCCTCTAAACTTCGTGAAAAGTTTAAGCGGTTCCGTGGAGAATCTGCCGTAGATGTTCCGCCGCCAGGAACTGCCACCGCGCCTCAGCGGCAGCTGTCACTTGGGGCAGCGGCGGGGAAGAGGTAAAGATACCAGCGAGCACAGGACGGAGGGAAGCAGGGGCGGCTGGAGGAGCGAACGCAAGCGGAGCCTCGCCACTCTCGAGCCCACCGCGCCTGGAGCCAAAGGCAAGTGCCCTCCAGGAGCAAAGTTCCCTCCTCGGGCTCGCGCCCACCAGCTGCGGCGGGCAGCCCCGCGAGAGAGGTGGCAGACGCAGGCCCAGCACCCCGGAGGGGGCGAGCCCCCGCGCACCCGCCTGTCCACCCGCTAGGTGACCCGGCGTCCTCGCCGCGCCCGCTGGAAGTTTGCAAACTTTCTCCGGGGGTCCGCCGCATCACGGGGAAGTTGGGGACGCGGGGAAAGGTTCCTGGCTTGCCATCTCCGCTGCCGCCGCCGCTGCCACCGCTTGACCGCACTTCTGGAGGGTTCCGCACCTTGCCAGGTCTCTGGAGGCAAACACACACCCCCGATTCATAACTGTTCCCCGTGTCAGGGAAACACACGCGCGCTCCCACACACGCACGCACGCCGGGCGGACACAGCGCTCACTCCACGTTAGCATCCCTCCAGTCGCACGGCGCGGCGGCCACGGAGACGCGCTCCGAGATGGACGCGGCGTGGGGTCTCTAGGGTGGCCTCAGGACACAGCACAATTCCATAGTCCACCAGCATTTGGGGCCGGACTTCCCTCTGGTCCGCCAATGTGTTTACAAAACACAGAGCACCCTCCAAAAAAATGCATCGCATTTTCCCTACTCCTTGCCCTGTGACCTGCCCACTGGACCAAGTAACCTCTCGGCGACTGCCGAGAACCAACCCCTGCCAACAAGTACGCTCCGCAGATGGCTCCCTCGGCAAGTGCAACAAAAGTGGCTAAATGCAAAAGCCCCAGAAGTGGCCCAGCCGTATTTTTAGGAACTTACCAAACAAGTGTGGAGAAGGCAAGAGCAGAGCCCGGGTGAAGGGACCACGTTGGACTGAGCAAAGATTACAATACATTCTATTTAGAGTGCATTACATCACCCCCCCGGTGACGTCACGTGGGATTCCTGAACTTCTAAATCATTGCGGTCCGCGGGGGAGGGAAGGAGGGGCGGGGCCGGAGCGCCAAGGGGCGGGCCCCGCCCCGGCCCCGCCCTGACCCCGCCCCAAGAGCGGACCCTGGTGCACCCGCTGGAGAGCGCGTGTTGGCAGGCGGCAGTGGCAGCGACAGCGCAAGCAACAGCTTGCAGAGCCCAGCGCCGTGTGACACGGCTCCCTGACATTAGTGGTGTGAGTCAGCTTGGAAACAATCCTCAGGGTTTCAGACAGGACCGTGGAGGAGGGGCTCTCCTGCAGGGAGGGCCTGGGAGCGTTTGAAAGGTGCTGGGATGGGGGTAGGGGAGAGGTGGCGACCGGGGTACTGAAGGGTATGGGAAGACTTTCCGCGAACATAAATTCAGGGCGCTCCACTCTTCCCTCGCCAGCAGATGTCCAGCTCCTCTCTGCCCGCAACAGTCCTGACCTCATCACAGTGCTCCCTGCATCCTGGCTTCTCGGAGCGCTCGCTCAAGGACCTTCTACCCGCCCCCCACCCCACCTCGCCCCCAAGGGAGTTCCAATATTGTGCACACTCACGCGGAATACACAGACCCCACCCTTTCAGAGACCCCTGCTCCGTGCTTCTGAGGAGCTAGAGGAAGCGTTGTTCCTGGGGGCGAAAGGTGAATCACAGCTAGAGCCAAGTGATGAGCCTGATTTAGATTCAGCGTCAGAGCCGGAAGGGCCCTTGGCGATCACTTCCAGAGCCTAGTCTGTGACTCGCCCAAGCTCACAGCCTGGCAAGTGGCAGCGCCAGGGCCAGTGGCAGGATGCGGGCGCCTGGTCTGCAGTGTCCTCCAGACAACTCCCCGACAGAAGGAGCCTGGCGTTTTCAGCATTGGCCGGCCACCATCACCACCTCCAGCTTACTGTCCATTCAGAGGCTCTCCCTGTGAGGCGGACTGCAGGGCAAGGCGCAGGCTAAATTCCAGCCGTTATCCCTGCAGCAGCTCACACTTCACAAAGCACTCACACCCACACGAACTCCCAGATTCGCACAACAACCCAGCATGAGAAGTAGGGCAAGCATTATAATTATCCCCATTGTACAGGTGAGCTAAGGCAGACTGCAGAAGGTGAGGGGGGCTGGCTGGCCTGAAGTCACTTGAGCAAGCGGCGGCACTGGCGCCATCCCAATCCCGGTTTGTAAACCGGACCCCAACCCCGCTCCTTTCTAGCACTCCCTCTCCTGGGTGTTTGGTGGTTAGAACCTTTGCTGAAGATGTGTTGGCTGGGAGTCGAAGCTTTGCTTAGGAACAGTTTAGCCCCATTAACTAACAATAATTATTCCTGACATTTATGTAACATTTGACGTTTATATAGCACCTCTCATCCCAGCGCACCATAACCGTGACTGTGCAGTCTGCCAGAGAGTCATGATGGGACTGGCTCGAAACCGTAGTGCTTGGCCTGGACTGTAACATACTTCTGAGCCGGTTTTGACATAATATATGGAAGAGCTCTGCGTTTCCTTTCTGTTTTTAAGTGTTTCAACAACTCCCTTCCCTTCGGTGTTCCTTGAGACCATACGCACTGAGGGACTGTTCATTTCTCACAGCCTTATTCAGAACTCTTCACTGAGTTTTCTATTTGTTGTTTTTTTTTTCCACACGGAGCCCTGAAGGAATTTGCAAAAGAAGGGCACCAGTCCTAACTTGAATCTTAACCAATAAAACTTTAAATATGACAGCTCAATTACATGGGTGTATGGAAGGAAGCAGCAGCGTACGAGGGACAGCCCTCGTGCCCACGTTCCCACTCAGTTCCCAGGACGGTCTTTACCACCAAAAGCAGGTATCTGCCTCCCCCTCCCTCAGAGAGAAAGTGAGCCAGCGGAAGAGCAAACGTGAAGCAGAAAAGGGATACAGCTCGATACATCAGAGCTCAGCCTGAGAGCTTATCTTTCTCCTTTTCCAGCTCACAATGGGACCAAAGGAATAGAGTGCAGACTTGAATAAGCAAAGCCAATGTGATCATCAAGTATTTTTTTAAAACTATAAGCAGTGAATCAACAAATAAATTTAAAATATTTAATCCCTAATATTCTCTAAACATAATCATATAGATGCAAGTTTTAATGCAAGTAGTTCATCAGTTTTCAATACTACGCAAATCATGTCCTGATCTTTAAAAAATATCGCTGATCCTTTGTTTGACATGCTGTCACGAGGTAAACTATGCCCCTGTCTGAGCCACGATTGATGTAGAAACACACATGAAATTTTTCCAGTGACTTCCAATTACTTGATTATCATTAGGTTACTTGAAGTCTCAATAGGTAGATAATTTTTCTTAACATCAGCGATATTGTTCATGGTGCAGACTCCTTTCTCGGCTTCTGCTGAACTGACAGCAATTTCATTGAGAATATCTCTATCATTGTATTACAGTTTTTAATATATTCCAAATCTCTGTTACCAAGTTATACACACAAAATAATCTTGTTTTGAATGTAAATTAAAAAAGAAAAATAGTGTTTATCAGTGTGGATTCTAATGTAAGGCTGCCTCAGTTCACATCATAGCACTTCTACTTGAGTATAAAGTAATCTGTGGGTGTCAGTCTCCTCATCTATATAATAGGAATAGTGGTGATAACTATAGTAATTCAAAGGGATTAATAATTAGGCAATGTAAGCACTTGCCCTCATTTTTATTAATGGAAGTTATGTAGCTAATGCGATAGGAGGGCATTCAGTGATTTTCGCAAAATTGCCCAAATCAATGAAAAGAGAGCCTGTCTCCTCACACCTCTCCCAGCCCCACTCTGATCCCTGCATGCATCACCTACCTGTTCCAGGCAGGCTCTTACCTGTCAACCCTGCCAGCAGAGCCCTCATGTTCTCAGACTCTGACTCCCGCATGCCTTGTGCCCTCCCCTGTCTGTCCCACTGTCTCTCAGAGTCAACGTCCCATGGAGGCTGCAGTTCCTACAAGCAGTGATCCAAGAGCATCTCTAGAGGTATCTGACCTGGAGATGGCCACAATCTGGGGCACTTGACCACTGGGGTGCCAGCACCACCTCCACAAATGCCATTTTACCCACCAGGACTCTGCCCACTATGGCCTGGGGGAACACGTGGAGACAGGGACCCTTACACTAGAGTCAAGGTAAACTGGCTGGGGTGCCACGCATCAGGGATGCTCCCATCCCCCTCCACAGGGTAGAAGCACAGGCAGGGCATCAGCCCCTTCCCCAAGGTACCACATTGGCTGGACCAATGAGGGGCTAACATTTCTACTGACCAATGAGACTAGCTGAGACCCCTTGCTAAACAAGGGGTTAACCCTTTAGTTGCTGGATCATGGGACAGTGCAAGGGAGAGGCTGGGCAGCTGGGCCAGTGGATAGCACAGAGGTCAGAGAAGTGGGTATGTACTAACTCCCATGGAAATTTTTTAATATTTTAACCTACTGAATAACAGGCCTGACTAGAACAATCCTAAGGATCCTCGGATGGGGAGAATTACTTTAGCCTCTTGCTTTGGATCTAGTCATTTCTCCAAAATTCATGACAAAGGTTAGGGGGGTGCTGGGGAGAAAAAGGGGGAAAATGGTCTCCTAGGCTCCCACAGAAGTTCACAAACTTAGCAGCATAAGATGTACTTGGGCAACTTGTTAAAATCAGTTTCTTGGGTCAGACTTCCCCAGGGGTTTCAGTTCAAAGGTCTGGCACTGGGCCCAGGATCCTGCATTTGTGATTCTGATGCAGGCGTCTGGGGACTCCACTTTGAGTGACTCCGGTTTAGTAAATTCATAGATGGGCAGCGACCTGAGAGGAAGCTGAGGAGGGGACAGGAAGAGTCTGCTGCCTGCAACACTAAAAATACAATGACCCTGGGCTTACATATTGTACCTAAGATCAGTCCTCCAGCTGCTTCCCAAAAAGACACACACTCCCATTGGACAGACTTCTCCTCGTCTCTTCTACATGCACCGTTCTGAGGGATCCTTCCCATTTACTTTTCATTCGAGGCTTTTCTTAACTGAGTTAACAGTGGTCATGGGAGAGATGCCACTGGGTTTGTGGTTAAGCCCCTAGCTATGGCCCAACTGTGAATTTTCTCTCTCTTCTAATGATCTTCACCAGGTTTCCTCATTATCTCACATGAAGGAATAATGATTTTCAAATATATGAAACTGCAAAATGCATCCAAAGACAGCAACAACCACACCACAGCTAACACTTACCGGGCATTTACTCCGTGCCAAGCCTGGGGCTAAGAGCCGGACGTGTACTCTCCTCGTAATAACCCTGCGAGGTTGGTGGAACCATTCACATTTCTCAGTGAGGAGATCGACCCTTACAGCAATGCGCACCGTGGTCAGGGTGGCATAGCTGGGGCATGGCAGGGTTGGGGGCAGGGAGAGGATCCCTGGTGCCCACACCTGCAAGTCTGAGGGACAAGGAGCACGCGCATGAACAGAGACCATTCACGCAATCAGCGTGTCCACTATTCCCCCCAACCTCGTTTGCATATAGCACCCATGATACCTCCTGAGCACAAATTTCTGGTGGGCCCCTGATGCGTGGGAGTTCACTGAGACAGAAAACCAACAGGAGGTAAGCCTATTTCATCAGTGTGGGATGGGGGTGGGGCTGGTGCGACAGCCCCGAGGCACTATGCTTTCCTTTGAAATCAGAACTTTCTTAGAACACAGGGGGAAACCAGTGATGTTCTAAGAAATATAAGCAACCAAGGAACCCGATCTTAGGCATGTCATGTCCCCGTTTAGGGCAGCCAAGTGCATATGCTGAAAATGGGGATCTAGAAGGAAAGAGAAAGATAGGGCAGCCCTTAGTACTTTTGCTTTTGGTCTTTCCTTACTCCTGCGTAAACAGAAGACAGCACGTGGGTAGAATGTGTACGTATCAAGAAGTGAAATAGAGACAGCTGAGTTTATCTTGCACAACATTTCCACTGTCCTGGTCAGAACGCAATCCTTCTGCACACACCAGCCAGGAAATACAAACCGAGTGAATTCAGTGATTCCACATACAAGGTAACTTCTATGTACATTTAGAACTGTCACTGCACAGTATAAAGGTGAATGGTAAAATGAAGATGAATAATTTCACATTTTAATTTTTGTTACTTAGAATGACATTAAATAGCAAGTTAAAAGCACCAGGACAAGGCAACAGACTGACTATGGAAGAGAGGATAAACTCTTCTATTTACTATCTTTAAGGGCACTTTCCCCCTGTCTTTTGAACATGAGGCCCTGCACTTTCAGTTAGCCCTGGGTCCCAAAATTATGCAGCCAGCCTAACTACAGACAGATGACTGGTGTGACCTCCCACGCCCCCAGACCCACACTCACCACACTGAGATAGGCAGCAAGGAACGTGGCCAGTCTACTAGTCACTTACTAGCTGTGTGACCACAGCCAGTTTATTAACCTCTCTGAACTTCAGATTCTTCATCTGTAAAATGGGGATAATATTACCATCTACTTTCCAAGACACTGCAAGGATTCAGCGAGTTAACGTATGCACAGTGCAGAAGACAACGCCTGCCACATAACAATTACTAGAAAAAACGTTAGGTACTACTGTGCCTTATAAGGTTTGGGAGAGTATTTAACAAAATAACCCATGCCAAGTGTTAGGACTGTGCATGGCATTTAGAATGTGCTCGGTAAATATTCATTACATACAATTTTATGTAAGCTGTAACATTGAAGTTCTATGGATTAATATTGAAGGCTCAATCCAATTAGTCCTCAAATTAGGGGCCTTTGTCTAAACCACTTGTGTTTGAAGGAGAAAGCAGAGTTAGGTGAATAAATCTGCCTTGGGTTTGTGGGCAACAGAGGCATTTTGTACAAACGGATGTTCCAGTTGAAACCATTGCCACGACTTCCCCTTCCAGGCTTAACATACAAATGTGTTTTTATACCAACTGTTATGTAATTATTAATGCTTGTGTGGATTAGATTTTCTAGAGTCACATCTGAGAATCCTAAGAGGTACAGCCCTGACTGGTGTGGATCAGTTAGTTGGACCGAAAGGTCGCTGCTTCGATTCCCAGTCAGGGTACATACCCAGGTTGTGGGTTTGATTCCCGGTCAGGGCTCATACAAGAAGGCAACCAATTGATGTTTCTCTTGCACATTAATGTTTCTCTCTCTTTCTCTCGCTATCTCTCTCCCTTCTTCTCTTTCTAAAAGTAATGAAAAAATGCCCTTGGATGAGGATAAAAGAAACTAAAAAAAAAAAAACCCCACCTAAAAGGTATAGCTTGAAAATGCCATGCTGGTGCACTGGAAGTGGGGGGTGGGGTGGGGCGTGTCACTCTGAAATGGTTAACAAGGGACAGACTGGACACTTGGCTCAAGCTTGGAAGACCTCATCTGGAAGGCTGTCAGTTGCTGATGGCTGGACCTATTCCAATGTGGAATTATTATATTCACCACTTTATGAAATGTAATGCTTTCTCTTGAACCTGGCTGCAAACTGCAAGTTTCACCTACCCCAAAGAACACTGAAGTGCTAACATCTCTATAAAAGTTATGCTTATCTTAATGCATTCTCTTTCTCTCTCTCCCTTTTTTTTTTTTTTTTTTTGAAATAGAGACTTGATTGAACAAAAAGAAACCACTCTTTTTCTTTTCTCTGCCTTGGGATTAAGTGAAAGAGATTGACACCTGCTCTGAATAATGACCCAGAATAATAGTGCTGTGTCAGCACAGTCCAAAAAATTTTAGTCATTTCCTTAAGATCAATGGTAAATGGAATGTAACGGTTTTACAATAATTAGGAGTGTTTTATATATAGGGAAGGTTCATTTAGACTAAAACAGTATTGATATCACATAAATTAATATTGAGCATGGCCTTACATGAACTGATATTTCACATACCACCTCTTTTTATAACATCATTAACCACATGTTTAACTCATGTACTGCTGACGTGGAAGGTTATTCTCACCTCTTTAGGGGCATTTAGAAGTACCTTATTTAAATGATTCTTGAGAATTTCAGTAGCTTTTAAACCTAATTGATCAGCAATTCCTCCTCATTGTTACATGAAACAGAATATTTAAAACCTGGAAAGCTCCTCTCAACCTCATTTGAATCATGAGGATTACCTACTGAGGGAGTCAGGAAAATATAAAGCTTCCTCATCCCCCTCTCCCCTCCCCCACCCTGGTTTAAAATATTCTGTCTATAGCCTTCACAATAGTGCCCTTACTTGACACTTAAAGAGAATGCAGTACAAACAGTACACTGGGATATTGTGCTTTTCAGAAAACCATCTATTTGCAGGACAGCTATGGCTGTTTAATGCTATGCCAACTTCTGAGGGGAAGGGAAGAAGACTCTTATTGTGAGCACCAACTCTGGTTCAAGGCCATTATATGTATTTACCTCATTAAATCCTGACAACCCCGGGTGAGTGATGTTATTTCTCCTGTTTTATTGATAGGAGCATTGAAGCTCAGAGAGCCTCAGTCTTTTAACTAAGGTCACCCAGCTCATAAGTAAGGCAGCTGGGTTTCAAACCCACTTCTGACTCTAGAATCCCCCTTGTCCATCACATCCTGCTGAGGCATTTATTCCAAGACACTCCATCTCTCCTTTTACCCTCCTACATAACATTATTTTGGGTGTTTTTACACAGCCCACTAACATGTCTATATCTACACCTACATCTGTATCTGTATTTGCATCTACATCTACATCTACATAGGTATCTGTATTTGCACCTGCACCTACATCTGTATCTGTATCTGCATCTGCACCTACATCTGTATCTGTATCTGCATCTGCACCTACATCTGTATCTGCATCTGCATCTGCATCTGCATTTATGTCTATATCTATACCTGTATCTATATCTGTGCAAAGGTTGAAAACTGCTGTGCCTCTCAGTAATCATTTTTTGGGAAGTTGGATACCTTCGTGGACTGAGAGGAGCACAGGTTTGTTTGATGAAGAACAGAGGACCCTGCAAGCAAAATCCTGGCCCTCACAGGTAATCCAGGCATATCACAGCCCTGTTTGTGTTGGGGAACTGTGGTCCAGAGAGGCAGCAGTGGTCCTGAGCACTTATTAAGAGAGTGGACTGCTGAACATGGCTTTGAACTCAGCCCCACTGAGGAGGCCTACCAGAGAAGGTGGAGGTCGTGGGTGTGGAGGCTGGGGGGATACTCCAAACACTGACTGAATCTGCCAGAGGAAAACAAATGCAAAGGCAATGAAGACTGCTGGGGCCCTATTTCTTTCTTCCACTGCAATAATTGCTCATCTACTTTCCTTTCACGCGCTCCGATCTGCGGAATGCTATGTAAAATTAAAAGGTTTAAATTAAGGTGACACCTTGAGAAATACCAGGGCGTGTTCTTCCTCTCCATAGCCAAGGAGGCCCCTTATGGTCCCCCTTTCAATTTTTTAATGGAAATATATTTCTTGTTTCTACAGATTGTGAAAGTTATACATGCTCATAAAAACCTCAAACAAAACGGAATTGTTTAAAATAGAAAGTAAATTTCTCCCTATAATCCCATCCAGGGATAACCACTATTATTTTTTATGAATATCCTTCCAGAAATTTTATGAATATAAATTACATGAATCTGACCAAATCTGAGAAATTCTGTTCTCAAACTGCCATTTCCCAGTTTACAATTTATTGAGAACATCAGTCCATGGGAATAGTATAATATGGCATCGTCCTTTTTCATGGTTATATAATCATCCATTGTTTGGATTTAATCAATTCTCTATGAATGGATATTCACGTGATTTCCAATTTGTTGCTATTATAATCAGTGCTACTGTGGTCATCCGTTCATGTACTTATATGGGGTCTGGCACAAATCACCCCCCTTTTTTATTACAAAAACTTTTATTACAAAATCATAAGCATGTAATTTTGTAACGCAACTATCACACTCAAGCACACCATGTGACATTTTAGGTGATACATTCAAATTAAAACTACACATTATTACACCCATATTATTACCTTACTCAAGCAGGCATTACTTCTGCCGAACCCTGACCATACTCATGGGACTACTCTTCATAGAAACAGCTTCTCAGAGTCACAGGCAAGCATGCTTTGAAGTGTTGTTACAGATTGCGTGACAGTCCTCCACCCTGGTAGTAACCATTGGCTGTCTAACCTACAGTGAGGGAGAGTGCCCCCTGCCCCATACCCTTATCAACAGGGAGCATCTTTTAAGAGTAACTGAAGTCAGACATGGGACTTCAAACCAATGAAAGTCTGTCCTATAAGCAAAACAGAAACTGGTGGTTTCTACAGAGAATCCTACAAATGGAGGACTATACCACAAACGCAAGCCATTTTAATGACAGAAGTCACACTCACAAATCATCATCACAGAAGTAAACTTTGATTATCATGAATCAACGTAAGTCTGTCCCACACGTCTCATTCAATTAGGATAAACCAGTGAAGCTAGTATCATTATCAGCATCCTGTTCTGTTACACAGATGAGGGGAATGAATTAGAGCAAGGGGCAGTTACTCACCTATCTAGCTAATGTGAGGGGGCGGGGCTGGCAGTCATTTCATCTTTTTTTTTATTGTGGGAACAATTAATTTAACTCTTTAGCCACTTTTAAGTGTACAACTTGGTGATAGTGAGTACATTCACTCTGTTGTATAATGATCACCACTATCTACATTCCGGAATGGTTTCATCTTCCTAAAGGGAAGCTCCATACACATTAAACAATAACTCATTTCCTCTCCCCCTGGAACTGGGATTTGAACTCAGGAAACCTGAGAGATTAAAGCCAAAGGCTTAAATACCAGGATCTACTGCTTCCAATGTTTCCACCATGTTCTCCTTAATTGAACATTTGAACAAACTAAGATTTTAGTGTTTTCTTTTAGTGAGTAGGGACTTGTGTGTAAAGGAATAGCAGCCAGCCTGCCTGATCAGTGTGGTTCAGTTGGTTGGAGTGTCCTCCTTTAGACAAAAATGTTGGGTCCAATTCCCAGTCAGGGCACGTGCCTAGGTTGTGGGTTAGATTCCTGGTCGGGGCACATATGGCAGGCAACCAATCACTGTTTCTTTCTCTCTCCCTCTCCTTACCTTCCCCTATCTCTAAAGTCAAAGAGTGTGTCCTTGGGTAAGGATATGGAGGAAACAGGGACTAGCAGCCAAAGGACACTCCCAGAGGAATGGGAGGAATGGGAGGAATGGGAGGCCTCGCAGCAAAGGGGGATTGCCCGCGCACAAGTCGAGCTTTGGCCCTGCTGACTTGCCACCACTGAGCCTGCCCATGGTCATTCTAATCACTCAACATGGAGGTCAGGGATTCAAGTGAATCTGATGAACCAGTTTTTTAAAAAGACAAAAAAAAAGGAGTAACCATTTCTATCTGGATTCACTAATCCAAATAAACTGACCAAGGGGCAACCATGGCATGGCTGGATCTTCTCAGGGCAAACCCTCAACAACTCACATCTGAAAGGAGCAGGAGGTGCTGTGTCCTCCAGAAGCTGGTTCTGACCCAGGAGACCCAGACAGGTGGGATTACGTCTCCCTATCTCTTTAGGTTGGTCCCACCCATTCTAAGTTTTGCTTCCCCAAATAGATCCTTCTGGAATACAGCTGCCATCACTCATTCCATTGTCAAGGGGAGGATGGTGCCTTTTTAGAGAGGAATGTCACTCTGTGAATCAGCCACCCGGCCCTGTTCATCCACCAACGGACACTGAACACCACACACACGGGCCCTAGACCAAAGCTGTGGATTTTGTTTTCCAATCCACATATTCGATTTTTCTCCTCTGTGCTTTCAACTTAATACGCCAGTGTTTTAGAGTAAGTTCTTGGGAAATCAGGCTTCACCTATCCTTTAACCCTGCAACCAAGGCACTGCCTTAATAAGAAGATTCCTCAAGAAAATGTCTGTATATCCTCATGGCATTTAAAACATATTCTAAAGTAATCTGTCTTCATAAAAAGAGACCTAGATTGTTCCCTCTTTTTACATTCACAGCCCTGTGAAATGAATGAAGTCTACGTCATCCTGAACGTAAGGAGGAGGGAAAAGGACACAGAGACAAAGGAGATGGTTGTAGCACGATACAGGGAGAGCAGAAGAATCCAGAAGCCATGGTTTCATTCCTCCAGTGTTATCTGGTATTCTTCAACTCACCAGAAAGGAGGAGAAAGAACAGCACCCAAGAGCTATGGCCATGTTTTAAAAATAAAAAGAAATTGCAATTAAAATGATTAAACTGAGTAAAACAGACACAGGAAACACAGAAAAAAATATATTTCCTGAGCACTAAGCCTCTGATCCCATTAAAGACTTAAATAATATCTTCCTGACATCGTGACTGTAGAAATAACATGTTACTTTTATACTTATGACATCAAGAGATCATATTACTAGTTTACAAAAAAATATGTTTAATTTGCCATTTTTAAATGACACTGATATAGATTAGTATATATTATGGAATTGAATACATATGCTTTACCAGCTAGTTTTATATTTTACTATAAACATCCCCAACAGGTGCAAAAATACCACCTAAAATAAAACAAAAGATAATGGATCTTATGACAGTAAAAGCGTATCTGCCTTAAATCCAAAGGGAAGAGAAAAGTACACATATATTCCCATCATCCCTCATTTTTCTTTCTCAGGCACAGTGCCACATATCTCTAAACCTTTGTATCTTATGATTAAAAGAAAATAAGTGTAGAATCATGTTTGCTATAGTCTGCTGCCAAAAGCTCACGTCTACAATCCATCATTAAAATGTGACAGTGTGTGGCTACAAAGAAAGAAAAATCTCAGTCGTCATGCTCATTTGCAAATGTTTTAGGGGCTGGAGATTGTTTGGCAATCCTGCCGTCTCTAGGTTATTGGTGGAGTAACCCGTTTATTAAGCTGATGATTGCCTTGTGCCGGCATTGCACGTCTGACTTAGATCTTTACTTCTGCTTTTGGCATCAATTTGTACTTCGTGGCAAAGGAATGGTGTGCATTCAGCAAGTCCAAATTCCAGAATTCCAGCCCACCCCCACCCCCTTGCCTAGAGTTGCTACAGGAAATAAAATGGAAAAGAAACTCTCTGTCCCATTTTGCAGACCATTCTATAGAATACCTCCTTTGGTTTGAGGTTCTTGGCCCCAGTAAGGAAAAGGGGTTTTGTGCCTTTATGGAAGGGAAAGCCTGTTTAGGATGTTCTCTGTAACTGGAGCACATCCTACTGCAGGTCACACACAATGGAGACCAAGCCTGTTGCAACCTGGAAAATAGTGCAAGTCAGACATTTGCTACCCAACCGAGCCAATTAGAAAAACCGACGGGGGGAACCTAGGTTACAACCAACCTTGTCCTGACATGCACCGAGGCTGCATTACGAAGGAAAATTGAAAACAGAAGCATCAGGAAGATCAGTGAGAAGGCAGGGCCTCGCTTTTTTCCTTTACTTTGTTCCTAACAAATGTTCATCTTCATCCACTCTAGATCACGTCACTCGAACAGAGACAGTGTGAAGTGGAAATTCGTACTGCAGAGCCAAGGTGAAGGGAAACTGCCCTTGGCCACTGATGGAAGTGGCTGTAGCCTGCCCTGGAACGGGTTCATTTCCCCTGGGGAGAAGGTGAGTATCCCAAGCTAACTGAATCTTGGAATCTGAGATTATGATGAAATTAATAGACATCATTTAAGAGTTTGTACTTTTCTTCCATGAGAAGAGCCTAACCTGGGCCCTTTCCCAGGGAAATTTAAACAATGTTCTCAAGTACATAGTAAATTTCATGTAAAAACCCTCAAATGGTTTCCTCCTAAAATCCCCCAGAGAAACAACTGCAGTCCTTTTCCTTCCCCAGGGAAGAGACATAAGATACATCATTTCAAAGTAAGATAACTTTGATGAGCATTTCCAAATATATAAACTTTTCATTCAAATATATAAACTTTTAATACAGCCGACAGGGTGTGCTAAAGTAAAATGGGAAAGTGTGATTATTCTTTTACTTCTCCTTGACAAAAATAAAAATTAGAGCCCTGGCTGGCATAGCTCAGTGGATTGAGCTCGGGCTGCGAACCAGGCATCGCAGGTTCGATTCCCAGTCAGGGCACATGCCTAGGTTGCAGGCCATATCCCCCAGCAACCGCACATTGAAAAAAATAAAAAATAAAAAATAAAAAAATAAAAAATAAAAATTAAAATGCAAGGGTTAGAAGATGAATTTATGACAAAGTTTCGCACGACACTGCTCTATCCTTCGTGAGACCAAATCAGACCTGAACACTGAAGAGGCACCAACATAATCGCTGAGCTATGGTGGGCACACCCCAAATGTCAGGGAAGTTTGACAGGGGTCAAAAGAGCGGGAACTCTACTTTACTGTGTGTTATACGAGGAGAAAGGAAAAACTTCTAAGAACACCCCTCCCTCCACAAGACTGCGCTCCTTGTCTTAAGGACTAAGTTACCTGAAATTAATATAACTGCTCCAGCTTTCTTTAGGTTAGTATCTCTCTCCATCCCTGTACTTTTACTCTATTAAGACACATGTCTTGACACTTGAGGTTGGTTTCTCGTAGATACCACAGTTGGGTCTTGTTTCTTTAATCCATTCTGATGGTCTCTCTCTTTTAACTGGTGAATTTAGACCATCCGCATCTAAAGTGGTTACTGATGAAGCCGGAATTTTACTCACGATATTTGTAGCCGTTTTCTGTCTGTTGCCCTTGATCTTCGTTTCTTTTCTCCTTCGCATTCTTTCTGCCTTCTCTTCTTTTAATTGAGCATTTTATGTGATTTCATTTTTCTCTTAACACATCAAGTTTACTTCTTTTAAACAACATTGAGTGGCTTCCCTAGAATTTGCCATACACATTTACGTTTTAATCCAAGTTCACTCTAACACTATACCACTTCGCAGAAGTCCAACAACCTTATCAGAGAGAATCCCCACTTCTTCCCTCCTACTCCTCATAACTATGCTTTCCTTTCTCTTGTCCATAAGTTATCATCACAGAGCACCTTGTTACTATTATTCTGAACAAACTGTTTTCTATCAGATAGCTGTTGATTTTCAGTTGTGAAGATGGGATTGATGACTTCCAAGCTTTTTATATATTGAATGGAAGGCCAGAAGTCAACTTTAATTTACATCACAGTGAGACTAGGAGAGAACAGAGAAAGGGTAATTAAGATCTAGCAGAAACAGTAATGAGACTAGAATCCATAATCAATCATTGGAATATCAAAGTAACCAAGAAAATTTGAAATAAGTGGGGAGATGGGTGGAAATGGAGAAGAAAAGGGGTGAGAGACTTTGAAAACTAAAGCTTTAAGCTTGCTGCTTTCTTTATGAAGTGCAGAGCCTAAGGAAACAAGATTTCTGAGAGGAGAGTCAGACCCTACAGAAGTATCTGATGTCTCCTGGTTTAGAAGCACTGCTATTTTGTGGGCTGAGAAACGCTGCTGTGCTTGAAAGGACCAATGAGTGGACAAAGAGGCAGCATTAAGCCTCAACTCGCTTAATGCTAAAATTGTGTCCAAAACAAACAAGGTCAGAGTTACAGGGTTGAAGTGCAACCTGCAACCTAGAAAACCTCTTCAGCCTTCCCAGCTTCCTTTCCCACACCTTTGAAAATGAGGACTTTACTAGATAAATTACAAGATTGCTCTATATTGCAAGTCTGAGATTCTATGAAGGATATACATGCAAAGGAAATATTGATCTATCATTGTTCAAGGGCAAGAGGGGATTAGAAAGACTCAAGGCTAAAACCCTGCAAGAGAAATACTGCATAATCCATAAGGTGTAGTCCCTCCAATTCAACCCTGGGCTGCCCAAAGCAAGGCCACAGCACATGGAATGAACCTTCCATGTGAGAGAAATCAAAGAAGAGGCAACCACAGTGTGAAGTCCCAGAGGCCGGGATCTCCTGATGTTTCTTGCAGCCCTTCTGATGGAGAATGGGGAGAACCCTTTTGACATTCCTAAAACAGCCGCATCAAGAAAGGAAGGATGCCCCTCGGGATGGACCATAGCTAGGATGCAAAACTCACTGAGAAACAGACCCCGAAACACAGAAAATGAAAATTCTCCTTAGAATAGGGGAGGTGAAGAACAAAGAATGCTAGGATAGGAAAATGAGGAGACAGAGGGTTGGTTGATATTTTGTTCTGGTATCCAATGAGAAGTACCACACCTGGTCACTCCTGGAGGCCATGGAAACACTTCCGGTGAGTTGAAAGGGTATCACAGAAGTAGCTGCCACCAAAGGGGACGCCACTGACTGACTGCCCATCAAAACCAGGGGAGACCTTACACCAGCAGGCCTTCTACTGTGGTGGCCCTGATTCTCCACCGAACGATTGTTCAATGGTCAGTTGATCTCATTGTATTTCTTCCTGGCAATATTTATATTGGAAAGCAGGAAAATATTTTAAAAACAACTCTTATTTACCCACATAATTCTCTTCCAAATGATTTATTCTACAGCATGTAATAACAGCCTGTTAGTAGTGGCAAATGAAATCCAATTAAGATCTGGGCACGAAGAAAGCGGTAGAGGAAAAACAGCTGTTGAGCACGTATGTGCCAGGCAGCGTGCTGGGCTGCACAAATGAAGCCACTTAGTCCACACATCGCCCTTTGAGAGAGGTATGATTACTGTCTTCTTGCCCATGAAAAAAATACCTGATTTTCAAGGACACACATAAATTGTGCTTACTGAAATCTGTAACAAGGCTAGAACACACTAACACATGAAAAAATATTTTAATAAAATTACACTATAATACGCTAAATTTGAAATAGAACAAAACCAGGTGATGATACAAATATAATTTTTTTATCCTATGAGTAATTGTTGGCTGAAAAAAAATAACAGCAAATTCATGAAGGTGATGGATGAGACACTAAGTGGATTGTTTTCTTCATTTTAAAAAAGAATTTTTAAATCAAAGTTATCAGCAGACTTATAAACATTCAATCGACAATAAAACAAATACAGCAGGAGGCATGTAGTGCATATTATATCATAATCAATGCATCTTTCACAGAGTTAAAAATGCATAAGGAAAGTCTAAGTTTGAGTCCAAATCATAAACTTGACTTGAACTCTGTTGTCAATTGCCAGGGAAAGCATTCCAGACTCTAAGAAACTGTTTGATTTTTTTTTTCCTTCATAGCATCAAGAAAATGCTGGAGGGCTTCAAGGGCCCCTGGCATGTAAATTGCAGCCATCAGGAGAAAAACCCACTGTGCTATAACCAGTGTCGCTTTGGGAGTCATTATAATGCTGCCACACAGACAGGGAAGAATGGGACGGAGAGCTCTGCTGGTTTGAAATCAACCAAGTGATGCAGAAGAAAAATAAGCACTCTGCCAAAAACCCGAGATTCAAAGGAATAAGGAGAGAGGTGTCTGTCAGCATCTAGAAGAGTTTTGTAAACAATACATGCAAAACAGCAGAGCTTCCAAAAAAAGAAATTTCATTTCAGTGCCACTTTTGGAGAAGGATCAGTAATACATTTCATTTCTGGTTTAATAAGGTTATTAACAGGTTTTTTTTTAAAACAGCAAAATAATATTTCCTGTGAAGGTTTGCTGATAAGCATTAGTGCAGTAAAGAATTGTGTGCCTTTTTTATGAATAGTCTACAGAGTAGAATAAAACATTATATATGGGAGCTTTTACACAGAAGAGCAATTAATTAACTTATGTTAGTGAACACTGTTCTCCCTGAAACTTATTAAAAGTCTGATTCATCTGCAAAGCCCCAGGCAATCAATTGCCCCATAATAATACAAAAGAAAAGTAAGCTATCGTTATATTCTCATTGAATGTCCTAAGAAGATCTTCTTTGCCCGCTGCCTTTGTTTGAAAATATCTCTATTAAGAGGGTTTTTTTCTAAACCCTCCCATGTGACATGAAATATGTTATGGCAGGGAACTGTGGGAGTAAATTACAGAGGCTCCAGGATACCAGATTAAGAGGAGAAGCTGGACTTTCTCAAAGACACACAAATCACTCAACATGTAGCACAACAGGGCATACAGTGTGTTATCGATGCTGAGTTCCAAGCACCATTGTTAATAGAGACCAGAAGAGGAATTGTTCATTAAATAATAAAAGGGGGGGAGGGAGGGAACGCTCAGACTTCAGAGCTAAAACCCCAGCAGCAGAAGGAGGGTGGTTTCACAAGTATTAAACAGCTTCATAGTTAGTAGTTTGCTTAGGATTTTGGTTTAATTCAACTCTCTCACATATCAACCTAATGATTTCTAAGCAGAGACTATAGTTTACCAACCATGTTTGTTTGTTTTTTTTAAATGCTTAGTATAGTTGACAATATCAATAGCGCCCTCTACAGGAAGTTTCAAACCCACTATTTAGGTTTTTGTAAATTTGTTGGGGGGAGACTAAGGTAAACACCATATGATAACAAGATGAAACGCTGAACAAAACTGATAAAAATTGAAGGCAATTTTGAAGTGCTGGTGATGCTTTCATTTCACATGTAGATGTAGGAATTTGGAATGAAACAAAACAAAACCACAGCTAGTAGCCTAGCTTATTTTATACCTGTGTGTGTGTGTGTATATAGTTCTTTTGTCGATGGTGGTTATGATTTGTTTGTTAGCACTCAGTCATTTGAGAGAGGATCACTGGAATTCCCATTTTGTCTTTCTTCTGTATATTGAAATCTCAAAACATACTAGCTTTGCCTATTCTAAGGTTTACTAGTTGCAGTATGGTAAAGTATTGCTCAGATTCTTTTCAAGAGGCAAAGTTCACTGTTTTGAGAATACATAGATAACTAATGTGCATACCTTTCAAATTCTGCAGTTTCCTAACGTGCCATAGATGTGCATAACTCGAGGCTTTCGCCTGTGAGAAAGTCCTGGCGCTGATAAAATACACCCATATGAATCCTAAAAATGTGGCTGTTGAATAACTACCGATAGTTCCATGACTACTGATCCCAAACCCAGATTTAGAGCCAGAACCTGCTGGAGGAAATCGCTGCAACTAAATCTTCTGCCCGTGTCATGATGGCCTTGGAGGTCAGAGGCACCGGCTTCTTACCTCACGGCTGTCACACCTCACATGACCTTGTGACAGTGATTTAACCTCACTTATTACAACGAGTCCCCACAATTTGGGAGAGATGGACGTCTGGCCTCGGAGCTGTCTCAAGAGGCACCAAGAGGGCTATGTCAAGCGTGTGTGATCTATGAAGACGTAAATAAGGAGTTGGGAGTTTGGGGCCCGGTTTCAGTTTTCGCTCTGCTGTCCCTTTTTAAAGTCAATTAATTTTCAGGTGGGGGCACTTAGTTTCTTCAACAGAAAAACATCATGAAAAACTTCTTTTTGGAGAAAAATTTAGAACTATATGCTCAGAAATGCTCAATGAAATCTAATAAACATCTTTTTAATACTTGAGCCATGAGAAAGGAAGGGTAAGCAAATAGGTGAACTCATAAGAGCTAGAAAACAGGTGGTGGCTGAGTCTATGGCTATCCTGTAGGCATTTGAGAATCTTTATGACCAAGAGGCTTGGATTTTAATGGCTACACTGGGGCCTAAGCAAGATGGGAAATTGGAACCGAGACTTCATATAAAACCAAAATAATGAAGAGGTTGGGCCTTCCATATAAACCACATAAAGGGAAATAACAAGGAGGTCTTCTGTCTTGGCCGAGGCTCTGGATTGGAATATTACGTCTTTCCTGAAAATGTATAACCACGGGCCTGTCCTTTGAAGGTTTGGGTTTAAACTGGTACTAACTGTGCAATCCAGGAAACTTCAAACCAAGAAATTAATCCAATATGGACCTGGATGGGTAGTGATGACTTGCAGGGCCTGGCAGAGATAAGCACACATTCCCCCTCTTGCAGTATTTCTACACATAACGCTGAACTGGAACCCAAAATCCAAAATTGGGAAGTATACACGGAAACAGGTCCCATGAGTGAGAGTCAGCAGAGACAGTAATAGCTGAATTAGACCACCAAGAATTTTGAATATTGGAATGGATGATACAGAATAGAAAATAACAGACTATAAAGTATTAATGAAATAAATATGGAACAAAAAACCTGAGAAACTTAATAAGATTGTTTCAAAATACTAGGCAGATCTGAAAAAGAATTGAATATTTAAACAACTAAAAATGTGGCCCTGGCTGGTGTGGCTCAGTAGTTGAGTGCCAGCTTGCAAATCAAAGGGTCGCCAGTTTGATTCCCAGGCAGGGCATATGCTTGGGTTGCAGGGCCAGGTCCCCAGCAGGGAGCATGCAAGAGGCAACCACACATTGGTGTTTCTCTCCCTCTCTCTCCCCCTCCCTCCCCCTCTTTATAAAATAAATAAAATCTTTAAACAACTAAAAATGTAGTTTAAAAGCATGATGAACAACTTAATAGATTATAGTTGAAGGAAGAATTGGTAAAATGGATGATAACACTCAAGAAATTAACCAAAGCACAGGAGAGAGACAAAGATATGGTAACTGTGAAAGAATATTTATGAGAAACCAAGGACAGAATGAGACACTTTATAAATATCTGATTGGAGTTCAAGAAGATGATTTCAGAGAAAATGCCAGTGATTACCCATTAAATCTGACTTAAAAACACAGATGAAAGATATGAATGTTCAAATTCAGAAAGCACGAAACCCAAGGTGGGTAAACTCACACCAAGACCCATCACAGCAAGGCTGCAAAACACCAAAGACATAAGGGCCATATTGAAAGCATCTAGACAAGAAAAAAAAAATTATCCATAAAAAGATAGTTACACTAGTACCAGATTTCTTAACAGCAGCAACAAATGCCGGACTGTGGTGAAATAAATCCACAGAATGTTTAGAGAAACTGCCAACCTAGAATTTTACATACAGCAGAAGTACAAGGGTGAAATTAAGACATTTCGCACAAACTAAAAGTGATGCAGTTTACTGCCAGAAGATCCTCAGCTAAAGAAATCTGAAGGATCCACTTCCGAAAAGACAGTGATCACGAAATGAAGGTCTGAGACACCAGAAAGCAAGGTGGTCAAAGAAAATGCAAATAAGTGGGTGAATCTAAACAAACACTGACAGCACAGACGACAACATTCACGTTTAAATCAGGAAAGTGGGAAAGGATGACTCCGAAAGAGCAGGCGACAATATTACGTAAGATGCCAGGGGAGTGATGGGAGTTAGCAGATACACGGAGACGTAAATGTATTTATATAAATATTTAAGTCAGATCAAATGAAGTGCTGCTGGTAGGAGTGAGGGCGGAGATTCCTACCAGCGGGGGTCCCCCAGAAACTGTGGCGTGAAGCCACAGGGCTCTAAACAAAGAATGGGCTGGAAAGTCACGAGACTACACATTTTCTGAGGAACCTTGTAATGCTAACATTCTGTACCTGTTATTTTGTTTTTGTAATACTCATATTTTTATTCAAAAAAGTCACATTCTCTAACTTTTTTCACTCTCATGCTTCTGTTGGCTTCGAAGGACAACAGTTTAGTTAAGGAAGCTGCACAGGAGTCATATTCGTGGTCACGGGGTTAACTAGCAAAGGTGACTGATTACCCATCAAATCTGACTTAAAAACACAATTCTGCTCAGGTAAGAACTGCTTTCAGAGGGCATCAGTACTCTCCACCTTTCGACTATTCAATACAATACCTACTTCTAAAACTGAACGCTGAACTCCGTGTGTGTACGTTGGAATGCCATGTTACTGTTTCCCTAAACTATGAGTTACTAGAGTTTGTTGTGAGCTTATTTTTTAAAAATATAGATGCATATAATCAATGAAAGACATTTCTCAAAGAAAACTAATGTTAATGCTTTTGTTGTTTTTGGAAAGAGGGAAATGGTACTTAAATGAGCACTGATAGGGTATTTTTCAGTGAATTAGAAACATTATGGATCTCTAGATTAGGAGTATAATTTGAATCCTTCATATGTAATCATTTTAGTTTTAACAAGAAGGAAATATTAACAAATTAGAGTTCAAATGGATCACAGCAGTCAGTGGCAAAGGGTTTCACAGGAACTTCCGTTAACACTCCTTTTGATTTACCTCAACAGGAAAAGGAAAAACTGGGAAATACTTCTGCCCTTGGCCTCATTTGGATGTCTTGCTTTTCTGTCAGCCCCAAGTATGCTGCTGGCTCTCTCATTATTACTCTACTGTACTTAATTTATTTATCTCCTTGTCCGACTACAGCTAGTACACAGAACTTACGTTCATTAATATGTTTCAAAGACATTCAATCCATAATCTCTCCTGTTTTTAGGTTAGGAGAGGTAACTACTTTAAGAGTTCAGGTTCTTTTTAAAATGAAATGATCTGTTTTTAGGTGTGGAGATCCTAATGCTTTGTTATCTGAGGGGGAAGGAGGGGGACTCTCATTGGAGGCATCACACTGCCATGCTAGAATGGGAAGAATGATTTTCAAGCCACTAAACTCATAGTAATCTGTTACGACAGCGATAAGAAACCAATACAGATACCATTCAAAAGACGACCATGAAGCTGTCACACAGTGAATTTTGAAAGCAAATTCGCAGCCTTTTCTTCCACTGTCAATGATATCATTCTCCAGGTTCCATGAGCTGTAATGCACCCTGGGGTTGCCATTGTTACCCTGACATTGTCCTTTCCCAGTTAAAGACGCTAGACCTTCGGCCTGTCTTTCATTCCAGGGTGTCCAGTGGGTGGCCTGTGGTGGCTCCCTGCTAACCTTACACGATATTCCAGCTGATCTGATAAAAGCACTCAGCTCAGATGGTCATCTGCGCAAATGCCACAAGATGCAGCTCCCGTGAGACCCGGAGCCATATTCATTTCCCAAAGAAAATTAAAGCGTACAGTGATAGCATACAAAACAAGGCTCCTTAAAATGTAAAGAGTGATGAGGTTATTTCACCCTTTCATTATGCTTTTAGGAAAAATCAGAAGTTAAATCTTAAAGAGATCCGTATGCCCACGTGATACTTCCAAGTAGAAATCAAGCTAATGAAATGTATACTAACTTCCTTCCCCAGCTTCTGTACTCCCAAAATTGGCTACCCTCTTCCAATTAATTTTTCCATTCTTCTGCTAATTTTGTGATCTAGAAACTTTGGACTAATATTTTTCCCTCTAAATTAGCCCTCAAAAGAGGGTCTCTGTTTGTCCTTGTTTTCTCTGGGTCTCCTCTTCCGCACTGTCCATGTGCGTCGCACACACCAGGCACAACTCTGCGTGCCCCACGTCTATGTCTAGGGGCATGCTCTCAGGTCTCTGGCTCTTGGGCTGGTTTACTGTGTGAAGTCCATGCCTCTTCCTGACCTCATCTCCACACCCCTCACTCCACACTCAGCGATGGCTCCCTGCTGCTCCAACCGCAAGCAGAAATCCTTCTGCTTGGTCTTCCAGACCTAACGATCTCCTCAGCCTTGTTCCCCACTCCTCTCAACATTTCCTCCCCTTTCAGACAGCCGGGCAATTTCCACCGGTTCAGTGAATTTAGTTTTCCCTCTTCTTAACAACTCAGGAGGAAGGGACAAAGCAAAGTGAGACAGCGTGGCCCCTTCCTTTGACAAGTAAATAGTTTGATGGGGTGCGGAGAGACAGACAGACAAGCTCATCAGTGATTGGGGTACTATGCTGGTGAGTGCTGTGAGAGCTCCGACAAGGGCGGGCTCTTCCAGTGAGGGTAGGGTGGGAAAGACTTCGGAGGGAAGGAGACGATGGAAAGGTGAGTTGTCATTCTGAGAAGACACTGTCTCCCAGAATAGTCTGCAACCAACAGTAGATTCTGTTGTGTCTGTGCCAATAGTAATGTAATAAGAGGTAAACAAAATCCAACAACTACCAACCTCCTCCCTGGGAGAAAATAGCGACTTCGGTGCTGCTCTATTTTGTACTTAGGAGCAATTGTCTCAGGTGGGTTAAGAAAAAGTCAGACTTTATTAGGAATTGACCAATGAGCAAAACCATACAGCTCACTGAGTGTAGGGGAATGTTCCCAATAGTTTTGTATATCCACACATTTGAAAACAAACCTTCTTTCTGTTTATGTCAATAATCTATGCTAACCCTATGGGGAATCAAAGTCTGAAACCTATGTGATATTTTGAGGTGGGTCTGGAAAAAATATTCCATTTCCCAACCGTTTGACTGGGTTTTTGAAATCCCACCATCACTGGTTTCCTCGCCTGTGAAATGGGGGTAGTAGCAGCACCTGTTCTGCGGGTTAACAAGCACGGGCTGAAGAAGGCATTCAGTGTGCCTGGGTCCCCTTCCCTCCTGGGAGCTGAGAGATGTTTAAACACTGTTCAGTTGCATCTAACTGTGAAAACACTGATACAATAAGTCCTACTAAGTCATGTCCACTCTAATCGTATAATTAGAATATTGGCTCTCTTCTAACTGATTGAAAAGTGAATTCCAGATGGTAAAGAGAGGCCAAGATCCCACTTCAGGAGGAAGAAGGGTACCATGAGGGAAAAAGAAAGTTTCTGGAACTAGGATCTGATGAGGCTCTGGGCACAAACGTTCTACTCCCTGGTTTTGCTGAGCCCGAGTTCTGAAAAACTCGTGAAAGACAACACTTCCCATGTGAGGGCAGATGCACAGGAGGGTGGAAGAACCACCACCACCTAACAGTGCTCCGCTTGGCATTTTCACAAACTGCATCTCAAGTAAGCCTCAGAACAACCCCATGAGGTGGCTAGCTCTCATCGCTCCCTGTTTGTTTGGTTTTCACTCATGAGGGAACAGGTTCCAAGAAATTATGTGAGCCACTCAAGGTCACAGAACCAGAACAAAGAAAAGCCAAAATGGCTTACAGGTTCCTCCAGTGCCAGCCAAGTGGCCCCGCAGCCACAGACAGTGCAGGTCTGGGCCAGAGCTTCTTCCAAACTGGCTACGCCCCTGAGCAAGATCCCAAAGCTCTTCCCCGATTTCTGCCTGCCTGCCCAAGTTCACGTTCTGTTTCCTCAAAGTGCTTGAGATGTCTGTAAAGTTTGCGTTTTTAACATCCGGGGTGATGTTCATTCTCTTTTTCTTTTTTCCCAGCAATCTAGCACTGTCACAAGGACACAGTGTCAGCCCATGGTTCAAAAGCATGCACTACAAATGGCGACACAGGACAGGAAGGAAAGGCATGAGCAGCAAGCTGGGTTGAGCACCCTCAACTGAGAATGGGACAGTAGCGTGCACACACTTGATAAAAGAAAGCGTTCACTGTATGTTCTTCGGGCCAGCTCGCTGGCTGAGAGGGAAATAGAGTGCACGAAGCTTTCTGCATAACCTACCTGCCAACTCCTGTGGCCTTTGAGAGCTTTCATTGGCCTCAGACCAGACGTGTTCAGGCTCAACAGCATTTGACAGGGCAACCTTTTTTCCAGGAAAAAAGAGGGCCTAGAGCTGTGGTTTCCAAACCCTCCTGTGCATCGAAAGTACCTGGAGGGTTTGTTAAATCACAGCTTCCTCCCTAGGGTTTCTAATTCAATAGATCTGTGACTCAAAATTTTACATTTCTAACAAGTTCCAGGTAATACTGATGCTGCTAGTCTAGAACTCCACTTTGAGAACTATTTGCCTAGATCAGTCTACCTGACCTTGGCTACACGTTAGAATCCCCTGGACAGATTTTAAACATCCACCCACCCAAGCCAATAATCCAGACTCCTGGGGATGTGACCTGGACACTAGAATTTTGAAACTTCTGGGTGATTCCAGCGTGGGAACCATTGCCCTTGGATCTTTGAGAGCCAAACCCTGTCTGTCCTTCTGAACAACTCCGGCGGGTTCAGCAAGGGAAGCATCCTGAAATCTACTTCTTCTGAGAGAAGGGAAGTGTTTATGACTCTTGGTGGAAAAGCATTTAGCTGTTCTAGACTTTAAAACAAAATAAACTATGGATATCACAAAGATAATAGCTTCCAGAGACTTAAGAAAAAAACATTAAGAGTCAACAAAGAACAAATTGTGATAAATAAATGTAATTGCTTTTAGGGAGCAAATGGCTGAAACTGGTGGACGGAATATGTTACAGTGGTAGATGGTGTCTTTATCCAGGCTCCTGGCATCACGTGACTTTATCCTGTAACTTAATGCCTCATTATTCATCGTCACCTTTTATTACCGTGGCTCAGCTGACTTAAAAGCCTGGTATTTCCCATTTTCAATCCAACGTAGATTTCATATTCAACCAAGCCTTTATCATGACAATTGTTCCAGTTTTACAAAGACGTTGGAGAGTGGGGGAGGTAGATCCCAAATACTACAGTCCCTCGGGTTTAATGTCCACCCTCTAGTAACCTTCTGTGGGCAGCGATCGCTGGGAGCCGGTCTAGGTTCCCCAGATCAGCCTTTCACCAAACCAGCCGCATTTCCCTCTGTGACAGGTTCACAGGGCAGGGAGAAGAGAGGAACAGCACAGACAAATATATATATTGATTGCAGCAAAGAATTTGACAACCTGTGCACAAGAATGGCACCATGACGGGACAGTGGCGCAGATTCGCAGCTGCCTGAACAGCTTCACCCAAGCAACACCGGCTGCTGGGTGAGTCCTGCCTGGCCCAAGGGCGGTCACGATGGGAGGCTCCCAAGTGCTACCTGTGGATTATCCAGTCCAAAATTTCAGTGATGGATGAGGACACAAAGACACTCTTATCAAAACTGCAGGTGTGACAAAGCTGGGAGAGAAGCCTAATTCATTAAATGTCAAATGAACCAAGAGAGGCAAAAGATCTCAAGAAACTAAAAGAACGGGCTGACATGAATAAGGATAAACTTAATAGGGATAAATGTAAAATCATTCATTTTTCTAAAAAATCAAATGCAAAAGGACAAGACTGTGTGAGATTGGGATTAAAAGTGGTTTTGAAAAAAACCCGAGGAGTTTTAAGTAACTGTAGCCTTACTACCATCCACTGGGCCTCAGGTCGCTTTGAAAAGCCACGAAAGCTAAAGACTATCTCATAGACAAATGCCCATCGTGGTAAATTTCTGTTTACAGTTTCGGCTGGGGCTCATCTATGACCAGAGGGGTCACAGGCCCCAGGTTAAGAACCCTTGAATAGTCTAATCGGCCCACCATAAAAGCTACAGCAAGCTATGTGCTTTCACAGAAGTATAATGTCAAACAATGGACATACTAGCCCCCTAAGGGCCTGGGCATCTGAATTACAGTCTCCAGTTTACAGTATTCAACCAAATGCAAGACTGAAAAGCTGGCATACACTTAGTGGTGAAAGGTCTAGAAATTATGTTAACTAAAGAGCACTTGAAGGAACCTCGGACATTTACTCTAAAAAAAAAAATAGGGGAAACACAACAGCAATCTTCCAAAATCTAAAGACTGCCATTTATAAGAGGGGGCAGACTTGTAATGCTCTACAGCAGCACTATGCAATAGAAATATAATGCTGGTCACATATGTAATTTTAAACTTTTCTAATCACCACATTTAAAAGTAAAAAAAAACAGGTGAAATTAATTTCAATAACATTGCATTTAACTCAATATACTCAAAAAGTATCACTTTAACATGTAACCGGTGTAGCACTTTTTCACATTGAATTTTTGAAATCTCGGGTGTAGTCTACACTTACAGCACATTCCAAGTGCTCCACAGCCACATGTGGCCAGGGGCTGCCGCACTGGGCAGCACAGCTCTGCAGCTCGCCAGGGTGGAAGAGAGCCAATTAAGAAATGAGAGGGGAATATTTTATTAGAACTGTCCAAAAATAGGTCTCTCTATAAAATGACGAGGTCTCTGCCATTGGATTTGTTCTAACAGACTAGATGAGCACCCGCCCAGGGTTGTTTCGGCATTTCTGCACAGGGTGGGGTCGGGGCGGATCACCCTAAACCCATTCGCATTCTGAGGCTATGAATTCTATGACTGCCATGTTTGGGAGTCAAGGTTATTTCAACTGCCACCTTCATACATTCTGGGACAAGTGGCCAGCCAGCCTCTCCTAAAAAGATATTGCCAGTGCATGGCAGGTCTCAGCAACAGAGCTCATTTGCCCCCTTGTCCCTTCTTCTGTGGAGCACAGCCTAATTTTTTTCATGAAGACAATCCATATGCTTGGCTCAGGCTCTGACAAGAGGCTGAGAGAGACTATTATCACATTACTGAGCTAAACTCGGTCTGGAAATTACCCACCTAAAACATGTGTCTAACACACACAACTAACTGTTGCACTCCTTCACCCAGCTCACCTTTAGTTTCAGTTTTACATTAAGTGCATTAACAGAAAATCAGGTGTGTAGCTACCTTAAGGACACAAAGGTGCTTTTCAGGAAGGCATCCCGATGTTCTAGTCACAAAGGAAGGCAATCTGCAAGGGAAGACTGCTGGCTTGTGTTCGACCAGTCAGTCCCAGCCGCCACAGTCTGCAGCCACTGAAGGCCGGCATCGGCGTACAACCAGCCTGAACTAAACGGGAGGAGTAACCAATGTTCGATGGAGGAGCCAAGCCCAGGGTTCCTGCGATGCTTGTGCTACTACAGTCTGGAGCTGCATGGTGCAAAAGAGCACGGGCTGGGGACCACCTGAGTTCAAGCCCCACTTGTACCCCTCGCCAGCTCTGTGACCTTGGGCCAGTGACCAGCTGCAACCTTGGCAATCTCTAATTCGCCCTTCTCACCTGAGATACTTAGCTGTCCCAGCCAGTTATTTTGGTGTTTATAAAACTAAAAAGTCATACAGAGAGTGAAAAACACAGTGGGGTGGAGTTTGGTTCATTGATGACACTTCGTACACATTCCCAACAATTCTATTTTGGAAAATGCTTTTTCCTGAATGTATGTCTGGGAATATGGATAGGATGACATTCATGATAGAAAATTTGGAAAACATATGAAACTATTTAGAAGAGAAACTAAATGACTGATTCACTTACCACCCAGACCAAACCACTTTTTAATGTTTGTCACTTGCGGACATTTTTAACATAATGTGCATAATTTGTTAAAAGCATCAATTCTTACACACTTCTAAGTTCCAAGATAACAAAGGGCAACTTTCTGACCAAAATCTCTGAACTCAGCCCATTTCCCCAACCATCCTGATTGTCATAGGAGGAGCGTCACGGGTCTGGACTTACTTCATAAGAGAAGACAGAAGCTGCGTTCTGGCTTAGCATTTAGTAACAGATAAAAGATTTTCAGAGCTAGAGTTCCGATCCTGCATTTAACAAGTGAGGAAACTGAATCCCAGAGAACCAAACCAACTTTCCTCAGACCACTCAGCGGGACCTAGAACTGGTGTGTCCTTACCACATGTACCCTCCCTCCCCCCTCCCCACCCCGTTCCTCACAGCATGACTCAACCTTGCACATTCTAGCTATTTAGGAGCCCACGTTTTGCTGGGCCTGTCTATATTTTAGGATACAAGATAAATGCCTAAATGTAATTTTTAAAATAGTTGCATGGTACTCTGTTCGATAATAGCAAAGTCGTTTATTTCACAAAGGGTACTTTGTAAAGTTGATTTTCCAAAGAAAAAGCTCAAAAGATTCTCTTTGCCATATGCAAAATATCTACTTAATTTAACATGAACATTCCCTATTACTAGGCAGTGTGCCTTAATACCAATCTAGAATAAACAGGAGAAATAAGAGCAATAATACTTACTATCATCCAAGTTAAATATCAGCATCAGAAATCATATTTGCATGTTTAAGCAATTCAAATATCCTTCCTAAATAAGATTGTAATTGGAGCTTTTGCTTTTCAATGGGGTAAAATATATTGCTGTTTTATTTTGTTTTTTGTTTGTCTATTTTTGCAAGGCTAACATTTGAGGAGGAACTTTTCCTGGTCTATACGAACTGTTTGTCTCCTTGAGAAATAAATAATTTAAAAATTACAGGAACACCTCCCCAAATTTAGGGAATCAAAGTTACTCACCCCTAGTCCCTAGTTCCCAAGCTTCTATATTGCCCGCTGTGTTGTGTCATAATTTATCTGTCATTTATTAGTAATGTATTTGTCTGCCTCTCTCTTTAAATCATTTCCTCTGCCTTCCTTGAGGGCAGTTTGCTGTGCAGATGAACTCATAGTAAGTGTAATGCCCTTAGCACTTTTTCCTGGCACTGAGCAGGTGTGCCCCAAGGTTACCCATTGTCATCTGCACCTTTATTATTGACTATAAGTGTTCGCCACTGCCCAGAGCAAAGGCTGGCACACTCAAAAAAATAAGTGGAAATGTGGGTCTTTGGAATACCTGGTGTCCCAGTCATCTAAGTACTAATCCATTAAAATTGTACAGTCTCACAAGAAGATTCTTCCTACCTTCTTAAGCAGATTTTTATGACTCATCATTGCGAGACCTGTGTGTGCCAGATCCAGTCGGAAGCACTGAGGTGGCGAAGGCGGCCTGCCCTCCGCGAGTTCGTAGATGCATACTGGGCCAACACTTGAGTCCAGTGCCCTCAGACAAGGGTAAGGGGAGCAGTGCAGAAGAGAGAAGGGGCTCACAACTGCCTAGAAGACCAAAAAAGGCACTTCGAGTAGCAGCATTTGTCCTGAATGTTAAAGATAGGTCGCCTGGGGGACGGGTGTACCAAGTGCCAGAGGACAAGTAAAGACGGTAAGCCTTTTCTTTTCTCTAAGAACAAGGTCATTTCCTGTGTGGCATCTGAGGAAGGCAAATGCTGAAAGTCACATTACCAGTCCCGGCGCTGCCTGCAGGGGGCGCTGAGGAGGGTGTGGTTCACAGCACCCCCTGCAGGCGGATTTGTACTACAGGCCTGGCCTCCCAGCATTCCCTTGTTTTGTTGGACGTTTTGCTGCCACCCGGGTCCCTTTGCATTGGCTGGTCTTCCATTATCAATGTCTGCGGCTCTTGTTAACCTTCCTGCTCCTGTTTTTCTTTACTCAGCGTTCTGTGTCCTGTCGTTTATTTCTTTGCTTCTGCAACTGTCTTAAACCATTTGAAGTACTTCTTTCCTTCATTCCCAGGTATCTATGTTACTTACCTTCAAGCTGTGGGTTCCTCACATTCTGGGGTGCCCATTTTCACTGACACTTCCTGCACCAAAAAATATATATATACTTTTCTGCCCCCAGGAAAATGTTCAATTTCTTACTTCCAGATTTGTCAATGTTCGAGGTGTCAAAGAGCAATTTTTGAATAATTAAAGCCTTATGTAGGCAGCTCTGAGGGACTTTTTATGACTAATAAATCCTATGAAATCTGTTAATTTAACTCCCCTGAGAACTAACTAAATAGTTCTCAGAAATCACTGGGGCTGCAATCGATACACACAACACACATAACATGCTATCATGTACGCAGTGCTCCTGCCTTGCTCTACTTTTATGTAAGTATAAAATAGATGTTTTTCATAACAATAATTTATTTAAAACACAATGCAGATGACTAGCACAGTTTTCCCTGATTCTACATATTTAAGGAGGCTCACACTTGTGAGCGAGAGCTTAATGCCTTCACTTCCAATTCCTGAACTAACCAGAATGTCACTTTTATGCCTCAAACACCTCACCTTTAGGATGTGTTTTGTAATTACCAAATTCTCACATACATGATTTTATTTACTTCTTTCAACAGCTGTAATTATTTTTCTCATTTTACCATTGACAAAAATGAGGCAGAGAGATGCTGAGTACTTTTTCCCAGGTCTTGCAGCGCAGCTGTGAGCAGTGGCTGCTGCTTGAATACAGGGTTGCCGAGGTTTGGGCCAGGGCCCGGCCCACCACGGCTTTATATGTCTTTGGAAGATAGAGAGGCCTTAACGTTTAAGCTCTAGAGCCTTGTCTCCTATTTCTCTAATGAGAAAAGTAATTGCTTCTCCTTTCCATTCTTTCTTCTTCTAATAATAAATAACTTCTTCAACCATGACTAAACTAATGCAAAGTTATCGGGATAATTCTCACTTCTAAATAAGGCTCTGACTGTGAGCAAATAAATATAACCGATGGACTGGAAACTGCTAGGAAAAAAAATAGGTGCTAGGGTAGTAAACCCTGTAAATGTCTTCTGGTGGAACAAAAAGTGATACCCACTGCCCTGGCCAGGTTCCACAGCAGCAGAGCCTGCGGTGGGGACTCGCTCATACATCATTTACTGGGCCGTTGCTCCCAGGGAAAACTGATAAGGGGCAAAGAAATCAGGACAGGGAAAGGGAAAGAGGTGGTGTCTGATGAAGACTAGCTTCAGCCTGGACTCGTAGGGAGATGTGCAGACACAGAAGTCCTTCCCCACCGTTATAAGGCTCCCCAGAGTCTGCCTACCTTGGGGCAAGCAAGTAGGATTCTGTCACCCTATCCCAGCCTGACACTGGCTTTAAGGTAGGCTAGTACAAGCAGTTCTAGGGGAACTGGATTGGGCAATAACAATAATAATTCAACAACAATAAAAATAATTTAACAAGTACCATTAACTGAATGTCTGCTATGTGATAGTCACTTACCTGTATTATTTCCTGCTCTTACGACAACCCTTCAAGTTACTGTTTCCTTTTTCAGTGTGAAGAAACTGAGATGTAAAAGTGATATAACTTGTTTGGGCTCATAGAGCTAGACACTGGCAGTTCTGGGGTTAACTCTTTGTGAATTTTTATTTGACCCCGAGCCCATGACTGTTTGCTGCTCTGTGATACCAGCTATAGTTCCAGGCCAATGCTCAATGGTGGGATGAGACGGCAGTCAATATTCTTCCCTAGAGAAACCACTGGGACAGGATCCTGTATTAAAAAGATAAATAAATAAATAAATAATAAAAACCTCAGCAAACACAGTGAAAATTTCTGCCTCCATTCAACAAATATGTATTGAGCACTTGCTATGTGTTTGATATGTTGACATTAGGATACAGAGGTAAGTAAAACAGGAAAGATCTCTGCTTTCAGGGAGCTTACAGCCATAAGAACAGAAACAATCCATCTCTAACAAGATACATGATATGAAAAACAGAATAATGGGAGAGAGAGGAAGGTAGTCAGAGAAGACCTCTAAAAGGAAATATTCTGTGAGCCAACGTCTGAGGAAGAAAAATTAGAGAGCAATGGGACAGCCTGGGAGAAGGGAATCCTAGAGTAAGGACATGGCGAGTGTGTGGCCCTGAGAAAAAAAGGGAGCTTGGCATGTTTAGGAAGAAAAAGAGGGACAGTGTGGCTAGGGTTCAGTGAGCAAGGGAGACGCAAATGTAAACTTTGATCCAAAAGGTAGGCAGGGTCCATACAGCCTTGTAGATGCAGATAAAGAACTGGGATTATTTTTCATACAGTGTTTCAGGCAAGGGAGTGATATGATCTGATTGATATTTTTAAAAGAGCCTTTGCATTGTAAGCATGGATCCCTTGGGTGGGTGGAGGGTGCCTAGTAGAAGTGGGGAGACAGCATGGGGGTATCACAGTCCTCCAGATGAACCCTGATGATGATGTCTCCGACCAGGAAGAGAAGAGTGAGGATGACAAAGAAAATCAATTCTGAATTCTCTCTCATTATAACAGTAAGTAGTAGTATCCATAGATACATGACCTAGTTGGTAAAAAAAATAAGCCCTAACCAAGTCATAGGAATTATGTTTTTAGTAAAATTTTCTTTTTAGATTGATACCTTTCCATCGAAATTTGTAACATGCAATACGAGGTCTCTCTGGAAAAAGCCCAGCCATTGTTAATATAACAAGAAAGGTTTCTGTGACATCGGTGTATCCTGGCAGCCAAGGAGAGTGGACTGGAATGCACATGCGTGAACAATGAGAACTTCACTATACTAGTCAGTGGGGGTGGTAGACGCCATTGAGTGAGTATGGGTACTGTGTGGCCATCACATTCAAAATGATTGACCGAGTAGAGCAATGAATCTGCATCAAATTTCGAGTTAAGCTTGAATATTCCTCCGCAGAAACTATTCAGGTGATTCAGAAGGCCGAAGCTGTGGGCAACTGGTGTTTGGCAGCTTCAACACAACAATGCACCCGCTCACGCATCACATCCCGTGCAGTTGCTGGTGAAACATCACATCACCCAGGTGAATCAGCCCATCTACAGCCCAGATTTGGTGCCCTGTGATTTCTGGCTTTTCCCAAAACTAAAATCACCTTTGAAAGGTAAGAGAGTTCAGGCCATCAGTGAGATTCAGGAAAATACGATGGGGCAGCTGATGGTGATTGGCAGAACTGTGTGAGGCCCCAAGGTGCCTACTTTGAATGGGACTGAGGTATCATTGTCCTGTGTACAATGTTTCTTGTATCTTGTATCTTCTTCAATAACTGTCTCTATTTTTCATATTACATGGCTGGATACCTTCTGGACAGACTTTGCATTTACATTATTTTGACCAAGTATATAAATAAGTAACTGTAATGATAACTAAATCTAAAAGAAGTGTATTAATTTATAGAGCCTTATAGTAATAGAAATTTTAAAAAGTTTATTTTCAATTTATAAACATAATTTAGTTACAGAGAAGTTGATAGAGTGATCAAATATATTACATGGAAAAAATTTTGTGAAGAAAGTTGGATGAAAATATAAATTCAAGGGGTAAATGGAACAATGTATAATTTCTAACTGTTAAAGAAGTCTGTGTATTTTCTAAATGGTTGATGGTATCAGATTTCTATGGTGTTTAGATTCCACTGAGCACATTTAATAAGAGCAATATAACAGTTTTAAGATGTCAATATTTATAAGATACTGGAAATTCTATCCCTAGCAACTATTTAAACTTATGGTGAAAAATATAGATGTCAACTCTAAAAACATTCAAGGGTCTACAAAATTTTACAAAATTCTTTTAGGGGCTGTAAGAGCAAAAATGTTTGAAAACAACATGAGTAAGCCAAGAGAGAAAAAAAGGCTTCACAAAGGGGTGGTCAGCCGCACTGACTGCTGCTAAGAGGTGAGTGAGGACACAGCTGGGCTGGCACCCGGTGCGGACCATCCTGATCAGAGAAGTCGTGCGCAGTGGAGGGGCTGGAAACGGCTGGGGCACGTTGAAGGGAGCATGGGAGACGAGGACACAGAGACCGAAAACAAGGACAACTGTCAATAAATTTGGCTGTGAAGGGGAGCAGAGAAAGAGAGTAGTGGCTGGAGGGAGGGATAGGTGGGATCCAGAGAGAGAAAGTAGGTACAGGAAGAAGGCACTAGAACAAGTTCATCTGCTGATGGAAAGAACCGAGGTGAGAGGGGAGAACTAATCAATGCAAGCCAGGGGGCAATGGGAGCAAAGGTGAGAGGGTGCGGTCCAGAGCACAGGGGAAGCATGGACACAGCCCCACTGCCGTGGGAAAGAAAGCGCAGCATGGGAGTACAGGGGCCAGCGCCGCTGTGTGCACAGGAGAAGAGGGTGATGGATAGTGAGAAATGTGTGGGATCCAGGGGTCCGAGCTCTCGGTATGCTCAAAAAATGACTGGAGTGAAGATAGTAGAATAACTGAGATAAAAGAATAGAGAGCATCGGAGAGAAGATGTTCCAAACTGGTATTTTAAAGGAGATACAATGACTGCTTTGATCAAGAGAATTGGCAGCAAGGTGGAGCGGAGGAAGGTCACTGCAGGGGATGAAGTTAAGAAGCTGAGAGTCCAGGGTATCGGGTGGACCGCCGACACGGATGTTTACATCGCCGTGAATAGTAATAGGGATAGAAGGAAGAAGATAGTGAGCCAGTTATCGGTTTTATAAGTAAAGGGGTGTAGCTTGGAGGCTAGTAGAAGAAGGCTCAAAGAGAATGTTGGGTAGAATAGAAGGATGTTCTGAGCTTCAAACATTGGGGTTTCTGAAAGTTGAAGGGAGACAAATAGTTTCTAATGAGTAGTGGGCAGCCAGGAGGACATCTGTCCCATGTCAATGCCCTGAGGCATATGGAGCATGAGAGAAATGCAGCCAGCACTTGCGACAAATTTCAGGGAGGGAGGCACAGGGAGTGTAAGAAGGTCTAGGGAATTTCAGAGAAGAGGCTGAGGATTCAAGGCAGCTTGCTGGTGACAGACTGAGAGTGCAAACATTCACGATGGAAGGACGCAGGAGGGAGTCTGAATGATGATGGATGGCCTGAGAGGCTTGTGCTTCCCCTGGTGATGTCAGCAGATGGAATGTGCCCTGTTGGCAAGACACACCATCCACACACTCTCAAGTCCAGGGGATTTTAGCTGGAAGACATGTGGGCAACATACTCAGCCTCTTCATTGTCCACTACCAGAAAAGGCAGTAGATGTGGGGGAACGGGTCAAAGAGAAACTGTCCTTGTGAACAGTCTCTTTATAACTCATCCTCAAAGGGCTGTGTTTGTGTGTTTGTTTTATTAATGTTCCTGCAGTTTGGGGATGCCACTCCCAGGGACTGTGACGTGGTTCTCACCCTCAAGGTGCTTATAATCCAGTGGGAGTGCAGAACCACTGTAAGTTCCATACGAGAAGTTCCAGTCCATTCTCCTGCGGATGCCATCAAAGCTAGTTGGAGGACCAGGAAGGACTGCACGGAAAAGAGGCTACGCAGGACAGGCTTCAGAGAATGGACAGGAATTCAGCAGGGGAAGGGCACGCTCATAGCCATGGGACGAAGTCCTCGAGCATCATTCACACTCCTTTTGGGGTCAAGAGCCCAAACTTAGGTCATAGTCGATTTCCTTTGACTGCCTCCAAGCTGATCAAAGAATGAGGTGTCTGCCTTCTTCGTGCCCCAACACCCAAAGCCTCTGCTGTGCGTTGCCATATCGGGTGGGGGGAGAGAGAGAAGAGAGAAATGGAGAGGGAAATGCCCTCATCATGTCACTAATAATGGAAAAGACCAAGGTCTTTCCAGTCCTAGATTTTACTCTGAAATATGTGACTACTTTAGAGATGTCATTCATGACATGTTTCCTCTTTTAATTGACTCAAAGTGACACGTAGTGGCTGCTCCTAGTGCTTAGCTGAATTTTATCCTTGGCAGAGTTATAACTTTGAAAACAAAATGTTTTCTCCCCTCCCCAGCATTAGAAATTATAAAATCTTTGTCTAGAAGTGAAATCTTCAAATAATATTAAAACTCTGTATACACATGATCTTATTTTATCATTAAAACAGCCAGTGAAATAGTTACTATTGTAATCCCAATTTATAGATGAAAAAACTTGAGCCTCAGAACTGTTGAAATTTTAACTGGCCTCATCGAAGACTTAATAACTTTATTTGCAAAACATTTGCAAAGCTTGTTTATCTGGTTTTATTTCTTATGCCTCTACTCAATAATCATGCAGATGGTAACTATCGCCATGGGCACATGTAAATACATAATCTGACTTCACAAATGCATATTACTTGTGGATCATGCTATCTAACTTCAACTTGGCGTAATTGCTAGTTCTGTCTGTTGAGGATAACCAACAGATTCAAGAATTGCTATTCTGGCCCTGGGTTCTGTGGATTGCATGCTGGACTGTGAACCAAAGGGTAGCTGGTTTGATTCCCAGTCAGGGCATATGCCTGGGTTTCAAGCCAGGTCCCCAGTGGGGGGTGCTCAAGAGGCAACCACACACTGATGTTTCTCTCCCTTTCTCCATCACTACCCCTCTTCTAAAAATAAAGAAAAATGAAATCTTTAAAAAAAAAAGAATTGCTACTCTGAATTTCTATTTCAATTATTATCTTTGTGCCCTTAGAAAATAGAAGTTTCTTAAATTTCACCCACACTTCAATTTCATAGGTTATATTTATAATAAGAAAAGATATAGGCATAATAAATATTCTTTGTGAACTTAAAAGTGCTTCACGACCTTTAAACCACTAAATAAGTGTGATTTGTCATTAAGTCATTATTTCAAAACAAGAGAAGCTCATCAGATATTTTTTCCAAGCAGTCACACGTCTAATCCAGACAAACAACCTAAAAACAACTGTGAGTGAATGTGTGGATTGTTCTCCCTTGTGCTGGTCACCATTCAGTCAATGTCACTTCCTGGCTGGACTACTCCCAAAGGGACACAAAAGTGTAAGTTTCTATTCTATACAAATATTAATACACAGTCTGGCAGACACAAAAGATAAGGAGGAAAAAGGCTAGTTTCAAATGTGTATTTTACCATAAATATACAGTGTTCTTCTGAGAATTTGCTTAAATCAACATTCTAAGTCATATTGTTGCCCAATTCTATGAGCCAAAGGCAAAGTGTTCACCACAGGACAGAACTGAAACACTTCGCTGATTTATGTTTATTGATAAGGACTTGGCTAGAGGAGGAGGATTCAGCGTCTACTTTGATAAGGAATGTGAGCTGTAAAACTTGGAACTGAATATTGCTGCGTTGTTACTTGGGAAATACATTTAGGAGCTCTTCCCTATTTTGCTGCCATCCGAGCTGCCAATAGGTGCCCCGCGCCCATCTCCTCTCCCAACAGACACAATACACACAGCCCTGTCATTCTGTTTGTGAGGTCATGGGCAGTGAGACATCAGTCAAGAGTTTTGTGCGCCACCAGCAGAACCAACCCTGGGGATGTGTTAGAAGCCTGTGGGAACCCTACTGAGTCCAGCAGAGCCTGATGAGCAAGCAATGGGAAACACAGGAGCCCAAGGGCTCTGTGGACTGGGGAAGCAGACATACTAGGAGCAGCACAGACCCTAAGGCCAGCGTGCTGCTGCATGTTTTCATCGCTGTTTCTTACAATCAAGAGTCAACATCCGAGAAGAGATGGATTGGCCAAGGCTGAGTTGTGTGAAGGCATGGAGAGGAAGGACGTGACCCCTTTTGCTTCCTTACAGAGAAGCATCTGGATTTATGTTGCCACCAAGCCGTCACATAATTGGGGTCAAGAAATTCTCAGAAGAAAACTGGTGTTCTAAAAGAGAGAGAATGACTATTAGGCAGCCAAATCCAGATGAATATTTGCTAATGTAAAGTCAGGAGGGACTGATGATTCAGGATTGCAAACAAGTGGGAGGGATTCTGGGAGAGTGGCTACAGGAACGCTAAGCATGAAATGGGCTTCTGTGAGCACTTAACACACACCAGGCACTGGGCTATGATTTATAAAGGTGTGCTGCTCTATTCAACCGGCACACCTCTGTGCAGTGGTGTTGTTGCTATGATTTCTGTCTTGCTTTAAGATGAAAAAAACAACAGCAACCCTGAGGTTTATTAAGGTAAAGCAGATTTTTTTTTTAACCTTGGAACGATTGATATCGGAACCAGACAACTCTTCATGGTAGGGGGGCTGTCCTGTGCATTGTAGGATGTTAATGCGGCACCTCTGGCCTCTACCCAGTGGATGCTGGTAGCACCGCACCTCCCGACTGTGATAACCAGAATGTCTCCGAATGTTGTCGAACATATCTAGGGTGAGAGAAAATTGCCCCGGTGTTGAGAATGATAAATCATTTTCCCAAGTCACACCACGTAAGCACTGCTCCTAGACCCACCCCAAACCAGAACCCAAACAGCAAACCGTGTATGTGGCACATGGCACAGTTCACAAAGCATTGGCACACAGGTTAATCCACTAGTGTCTGAGAACAGTTCTATGGGGAGAGCAACACGGGGTTGGCTGTCTTCACATTTGCTTTAAGGAAATGGAGCTTCACAGAGTTTGTCACTTGCCTAAGATCTCTCCATTCTTGATGTGTCAAGCCGCCACTCAAAAATCTCTTCTTGGTTTGGTTTTTAGTTTAGTTTCTGCACCCCCCCACACACAACCCAGTATTTTTTTTCACTCTGCCACAGTTTTACTAAACAATAGTATTATTTTAGGAATAAATCCCTTGATCAAATATTAAAGAGAAATATAAATTCTCCTTGAATAATTAGGTTTTACCATTTTGAAGTAAGTAGAAAGTCAAACAGAATGAAGGAAGGAAAGAAAGGAAGGAGGGAGGGAGGGGAGAAAGAAAGGAAATGGATTCATGAGTTCATCTGACTGCTCTGAGGTTCTATCCACACTCTCACCAAAAACAGACCAAATACGTGTGTGTGTGTGTGTGAAATATATATGTACACACACACACACACACACACACATATATTTCACAAGTCAGTTTGCATCCCAGAAGAACCAAAGGGGAAGCGGCCTTTGGGTCTCACTACAGGGTGGCCCCATAGCATTGTAACATGTTTTATTTCTGACTCAGAAGGAGGACTGACTCACAAATACCACTTTACCACTGAGTTTTTCTCTGAAGGTCTCATGGACAAAACCAGGTCAAATGCGAGGCAGCTTGGAGAAAGAGATCAGATGAGCTCATGGCCTAGGGCAGAATGGCTGCAGATGTTTGGGAAGGAAAGACTTTGACAGCTGGGATGTTCGTGACTTCGAGGCAAAACAAAACTCCTGGCTAATTGGGAACCAAGACAATGCCTAAAAAGAAAACAACACGCCTTGGTTAACCACTAGAACTCTCAAGCTCTGTCCCATCTGCTAGGAAATGGGGACGTCCAAGAACCACTAACGATCCTGATGCTCGCCGAGCACCATCATCCCTGGCCTGCTCAGCTGCTGGAGGCCATGCCCAGTCCTGGAGGCACAGCAGCTGGCCCAGCCTTGGTGAGGGGTGATGGTAGGGGGGTGGGAGTGGGAGATGAGAGGGTTATGTGAGCAGAACACCCAGGTTCAAACAGCTTAAGGCTCTTCTTTTCTGCGTCCCTTAGGTCATAACCCAACATGGAATAGCAGACAGCCTGGGAGAGCCAGGAGAGTATACTTAAGCCCCCCGCTTGACTCTGTCTTTGATTTCTTTTAGTGTCAGTTTCTTCATCTGTAAAATGAGATCTATGTACTGTTTCCCAGGCTTGTGATGAAAGTGTGTATGCAAGACACCCAGCATAATGCATGGCATACAGAAGGTGCTCAATAAAGGCTATCGGCTGCTTCACTGTAGAACGCCAAAACCCAGGCTCTTTCCTCCACACTGGCCTCCTCTGCTGCTGTCAGTCGGCATATACTAAATGCAGTGATGTGAGTTTAAATTCTGCTCCCCCACCTTCAGTTCATAACTCCCCAAAATGCTCTCTCCTTTTACTTTAGGGATCTCTCCTTCCTTTCGTGCTGTAGCCACTTCCGAGAATTCTTCAATGAAAGCTCTGACTTAAATAGAGTGGCACTAAATGCTATTCCAAGCAATTGCTTCCACTGTGAACTCCTGGCACAACACTGTATTTACTTAGTTCTTGTCATACACAGAATAATTCCAGTATATTTGCTCCCTGCCCAGCAAGAGCATTTTCTAACTGACATGCATTCATGCACATGAAGTGATATATCTCTAAACTAGAGAGATAAAAATTTAGCAGGAAAAGAAAGGAAGAATTTGGGGTAATACTTTTTCTTTAGTTTTGAAATTGATTAGATGAAAACAGACCCCAGGGAGGGGGGAAATGGTCCTTTAAAAAAGAAATCCAGACCAACAGAATTTTTAGCCAATGGCTACAAATAGCAAAATCCTAAGTAATCCATACAAATATTTAAATACCTAATTTACTATACCACCCTTCATCTCCACAAGTTAGGCAGGCAGGCCCAACCTTATTTTCACCTAGTAAAGACTTCTGCTCTCAGAAAAAAAAAAAGATAGAAACTCAGAAACCCAACTGAATTAAATTGTGAAAAGCCGATAGACAAGGAACATTATTCCCAGAGGAAGCTGCTTTTCAAACAAGAATCTAGACTCAGGCTGAAGGAAGTGCAGACATCAGAAGAGAGAGATTTAGGAAGGAGCAAGCGGGACAACCCTCCCATGACACCGCCCTGGAGAGTAAGAAATGTTCTTCCACTCAGGATGGCTTCTTGGCCTCCAAGTATCTCTTTTTGTGGTTTCAATGATGGATTGAGGGAAAAAATGAAGCAAAGGGGCATGATCCAGGCCCCAGGGCGTTGTGCCTTATTGTACAAAGCAGCTTTCTTCTTCAATTATAACAAGTATACAGAGCTGTCTGCTAGTCCCTTGTGGCCATGTTCCTCTTTTTTAACCACAAGAACATTCTTTATCTGCAGGAACGGGAGAGACGCCGCCAGCCCCTTTGCAGCGAGGTATGGCCATGGGACAGAACTCTGGCCAATGACAAGGGTCAAGTGACAATGACAAGGGCAGCTTCCAAGCACTTAATTTAAAAAATGGTACCCCTGTCAAGCCTTCTCCACCCTATTGCTGAAACGCAGTGCTCACCCTGGTGTCCCTGAGGGCTGGACCAGCCATGGCGGAGTAGCGCAGTAGAGAGAGTGTGGCCCCCACAACCATGACCACCAGCGCTGCCCTCAACCATCTGCCTGTACTTTAACATGAGACGGAAAGGGACTTCTGTCTTGTCCAAGCTATTACTCAGGATTTTCTCTTACTTACAGCCCAACGAAGACAACCGGCGAGTGTAGGTGAACCCTGCAAGCCCACTGATTGCCCTTGGGTTTGTTTGTGCTCTACTCCAGCTCATACCTGGTGGACCAGCCTCGGAGAATGATACACATGTTTACCGTTTCTTCTCTGGTGAAATGCCAGAATACCAAACCACTGCCCCAAATAAAATAGTCGTACAATACAGTCTACTCCTAAGTTGAGAGAGCCTTGCACACAAATCCACGTATGCACACCCATATGTGTGCTATAATATATACACACTCTTCATGGAGATAGCAGCTGCCTAGGTGGAAAGCCTTCTCTCCAACATGCCACATCTGGGTAAACTTCGAGAGCCAGTTGCCTTTTTCACTTTGTCGAGGGGTAGAAAATGACTCATTGTATCTAAACGGGCTTAAGTGCCCCCTGATTTATTTACCTATCTGCATTCAATTAGAAAAGTGCCAGTTATTTTCTATTTATTTATAGACGTCATTTTGGTTGTGCCGGTGCTTTCCTGCATGTTGTTCACTTCCCAGAGCAGAGAGGCGTGTTTACAAAGCCCTTACCCATAATTAGTGTCACTCAGTGGAACAAGGCGCCTCTGTTTTGTACCTGCCACAGCTGTCATGCTCTCTTCGGAATGAATTGCACTGATGGACAACTTGAGTCACCCATTTCTTCCAAAAGTAGCATAAAAAGTGTTATTGCAGTGGGGCTGGTGCTCGGGGAAGCCATATCAGGTGTTACGCTCTGTGACAGCCCAAGCTCGGAGAGACCTTCCTCCGTTACATTTCCAGTTAATTATTCCTGTTCTCTGCAATAGCTCCATGTCATAAAAACGTGGCATGCAGTCAATTCGGATTAGCTTTATTCTGTCAGGTGATGGCAGACATCAGACAACGCATTAATCAGTGGACTTGGCTTGGGCACTCTACATGTTACTACTGTCGGCCATGTTTAAGTGGAGGGGGCAGGGGGCGGGGAAAGCGTTTTTATGGGTATATATTTCATTAGAATTCCAATAAAAGTGCCATGTCTGTTTGAGAAAAATATAACATGCCCCACTGCTGTGTTTAATTTTTCTTTAGGACACTTTTCTATTAACATAAATTGCTTTAAGGAAAAGCATGTTGTAAGTAATATTTTTCTCCAAACATGAAGACTTATTAAAACCTCAAGGTACTTTTAAAAAATAATCATCATGGTCCTCTCTGCTATTGCTTTCAGTGCCCAAGATCCAGTCACAGGCCAAACAGACTCCATTCCAACAGCATGCCAAGAGTGGGCAGCTAGAGCTGAAGCCACAGCTGAAGGAATTCCCCGGGCCTTCCCTGTGCCAGCCAGAGCAGGTACTGCACTGCACACACACAGTTTATCCCAATGGGAGCAAAAGCCTCACAGAGCTCTTCCTTCCAACCTGCCACTGTCTCAGTGAACTCTAGAAACTTCCTTCTCTTCCTTTAAGAATTCAAACAGTGTATACACGGTCCAGATGAAATAGAGAATTAAAAATCTCTTGTATTAGATCAGCAATTTTCAACCTTTTTCATCATGGCACACAAACTAATTACTAAAATTCCATTGCACACCCAAAATGTATTATACCAATATAACAAAAATAGGCACAACTGTGATTCATTCACACTGGAAAGCTATAGATGTGTTGGCTATTGTCATTTCTTTTTTATATTTGACAATCTAAGGGAAAAGAGGTCAGTGCCCCTGACTAAATAGTCAGGTATTACATATTTTAAAAATTCTTGCAACGCCCTGGTAGAGAAGCACTGGATTAGACTAATGCGAGCCCCTTTCCCGGGAGTGCTTCCTGCTGTGGGCGCTAGCAGAGATCACCAGCGCTGGCTCAACCCACACACACGACGATCACTCACTGACTGAGACACTTGGAAGTAGCTGGGCCCCACTGGTTGGAAGATTCGTGATGTTGTCAGGAATGCAAGCCCTCATCCTCCTGCCGCACGTAGGCATTCATCCTCAAGCATGTCACCTCATGGTCCAAAGGTGGCTCCAGCCACCAGGTGAACCTCCTAATGTGCCTCTCTTATTACCAACAAGTTAAACTCTTTCCCCGTCCATAGCCAAACTGGGTCACATAACGCCCCCTAGATGAGTGGCTGGGAAAGCAAGTACCTGGATTTTTTGTCTCTGCAGTGGGCTGTGGATAAAGAAGAAAGGAATTGGGAATGGCTCAGGAGTCAATCAAAAAGTCAGCCGTAGGGAGGCCCCAGGTAATGCCGAGAAGGGGATCACGGCATTGAATCAGCCAGATAGTGGTCTTCCTCCTCCACTTAATTTAGACTTGTCAGTACAGCCTTCATTTTACAGGAATCCACTCTTCACCCTATAGTCACAGAGATCTTGCTAAAATTTTATTTTAATCAAGTCCCTTCTTCTGCCAAAAATTCGTACTCACTTCCCACTCATCTCAGAATATAGTTCAACTTCCTTAATATGCTCCATGATGCCTTTAATGCTTCACTTCTTTTTACCTCTAGAGCCTTCTCTCTCAAAAGCACCCTTCTCCTTGACACAGGTTGTTCTGAAGTACTTTCAGTTCCCAGTTGTGCCCCTTTCTCTCATTTTCGTATGCTGCTCTCTCCGTCTGAAACACACGTACACACACACACATTTTTGCCTGGGTAATCTCTCTTTTGACGAGATATCATTGATCTGTAGCATTGTATTAGTTTTGGGTATACGAGATAATGATTTAATGTATGCAAATATGATGAAATGATCACCACAGTTCTAGTTAACATCCATCACCATACCTAGTTACAGTATTCTTTTGTGATGAGGACTTTTAAGATCTACTCTCTCAGCAAATTTTAAATATCAATGCAATTTTATTAACTATAGCCACCATGCCACATAATACATCCCCAGGACTTATTTACTTTATACAATTAATCTTTCTTGTTCTTTAGATCTCCATAGAGGCAATGTAACTCACTTCCTCTGGGAAACTATCCCTCACTCCTAGGCCAAGTTCATCGTGCCTCCTATAGACTGTCCTCAAATCCCACACTTTCCTATCAGCCTATGGGATCCAGGACATGACCCTGGGAAGAAAAGGAGGCAGTTCTAAGGGAAAAAATAAAGATAAGAAAAATCAAAAACAATTTTTACCTATTTCTTTCACGTAAACTGACTCCCAGTCCCCGAAGTTCGGGAGGTATTTCCTGCAGCCAAGCAGTTTAGTGCAGCAGATAAGATAAGAACATGTGCTGTGAGTCAGACTGCCTCCGCTCACCAGTATAAACCCCAGCTTCACCACTCAGGAGCAGAGAAACGCTGTGCACGTTCCTCAACCTTTCTTAGTTTCAGTTTCCTTGTCTGCAAAATGGGGATCATGGTATCATCTACCTGGGACTGATGTGATTGACTGGTTGCCTACTCAACATCTGTTCCCAACCTCCCACAAAAGTCTTCTGGAAAAGGCAAAAGATGGCTCTAAAAAAATGAGGCACACAAAAAAGTGAGTCCCCTCTGCTCCCGCTTGGGGTTGACATGAAGAACGCAGCCCTTGAAATGGTGGCAGTCATCTTGTGACCCCGAAGGGCACCAACCTAAGACAGAGCCACACTGAGAACAACTGAACGACAGGACAGACTCTCCAGGTTCTTCACGGCGGCAAATGATACCTTGGCCGTCTGGAAGCTGCTCTGCCTCGAGAGCTCTTATTTCTACAGACTGTTCATTTCTCTATCGCTTACGCCATTTAGTTTGTGTTTTTTATACTTACGATTGAAAAAAACTTACAATTGGCTACAATTAAGTGTATTACAATCCTAGGTAATGCACTTCCTCTGAAGACTGTGAGAATTAAAAGGATTAGTCTATGTAGAGAGCTCAGGGCAGGCCCTGCCCAGAGAACACCCCTGAAGCCTGATGTCAAGCATCGTTATCAACCAGGGGACTCTTCTGGGCCAGTGAAGGGAGACTGTTCCCGATGCGCCTTGGCCAGTGCAGACATTGTAGAGAGTAAGTTCCTCAAAGGAAGAGACCTTCTCTGGGTGAAGCTTACTAATTTCCACCACTAGCCGGGCCATGGCCCAAGACTCTATGAAGAATAATTAGAATAATTTCTGGTTATAACATGGCAGTCTCAGAAGCCCTGTGACTATTAAATGATACCAGAATATTAAACTTCAAATCATGTCTATTTGTTTTTAAAAAATTTTTTTAAGGAAACTAAAATCAGACACTTTAAGATTGGCCATTATTGCTGGTTGCATGTGGTTGCCATGAATGGCCCAGTTTTCTAAACTGTTTGATTTATTTGGGGGAATGTTAATTTACATTTGTCCCTTTCACTCATCACTATCCCTTTATTACCAAACTTTATTACTGCGGACTATAAATTCCTCCATCACATATGGACCACATAACTTTCCGGGATACCTAATTAACAGGGTCTTTTTTCTAAACTGTAATTATAACAAAATATGGTACATTTAGCTTAATTTTCAATTTAATGCTTGAAGGTGCATAGGAAATTTAGCTCCGTGGCTCAGAGATGGGGAAAGTTGCCATGTATACACTCGATTCCAAAGAGTGTGTCTGCGAAACAGATGTTCGTAGGAGCAAAAGAGAGATGAGGATAATGAAAAAGTGTATATGAAATGATACCAATGATTAAAGGCCAGGATGTAGTTCATGCTCATTAATAGACGAGGAGAAAGGCATAGGAAAGGGAAATCTCAAAGTTATCAAAGAACATAAAAGACACTTCATTCTTGGCGCAGGCAAGCTGCCTTCTTCCTGGCTCCTTCACAAACATCTTTCTCCCCCCTCCATGCAGCCCAGCAGCGTGGACCTGCAACCACTGGATGAGTGTCCTGAACACGCACCAACTCCTGTGAGTGGGGGGAACACGGGACACATGGGAAAACCTGATCCCAGGTGTTTTTCTAGGAGATGAATTTCTTGAAAATAGTTGGGAGCGTGGAAGCTTTTTTAAAAAATTATAGATAACCAAAAATAAATTTCAGATGCCTTAGGCACTCATGCATAGGTTCAGTTTCCACTTCTCCCTGCTGCCCCAGCCACTTACCACAGTCAGCTCTTAATTTCTTTGGGCGGAGATGTATATAATTCCCCTGTGGACTGCATTTATGAGTGCCTTTGGAACGAATTTTACTTTTCTCATTATAGGAAGGTGTCTGATGAAAATTCAAGAAGAGCTCAAAATCCATGGCACCTGCTCGGACTCTTTGTGTCATTCATCCATCTATGTGTTACAATTGACACCAACTCAAACTCACAGTCCCTCAAAAAGGGGGGAAATGTATTGTCTCACATGATTGGAAAGTCCAGAGATAATCCAACTTCAGGTAAGGCTTGATCTAGCAGCTCCAACAGTATCAGTGATGATCTGGCTTCCCTCCATCTCTCTGCTCTTCCATCTGTAGTCTGGCTTTTTCCTCTAGCCCCCCTGCCTTCCTCTCCATGCCTCACTCTTGAAACAAAGGACTCTCCCTGCAATAACAAAATAAGTGTCCATCTCCATTCTTACACACTCTCACCACGCAGCCTAGTAAATTCCATGGAGAAGAGAAAGGAAACTCTCGGTTACAGAAATTCTAGCAAAGGTTTTCTCCCATTGGAATGGGTATTGTTGAATCAATGGTCTTGCCCTGAAGCAATACTGTAGCCAGAGGAAAACAGATATAGTGATTGGCTTAAGCCAGTGAGGACTCTACCATGAAATTTTATGGGAGCTAAAATTCTACCTGCATTGCATGGTAAATATGGAGAAAGGGAGCTTTTCCAAAGGAAATTTAAAGAACTGTAAACCAGGAAGAGAAGCAGTGAGCAGTAACACTATGTCCACTCAGGTAGCTTACCCTAAATGAGTGGCCACTCTCTCTCTTCTCAGAGATAGCATGGAATGGGACACTTTGGGGGGTGTTGATGAGAAAAGAATGAACTATCCTTAAATAACTATGATATGGATATTATATGGATATAGATAAATTTCCTTTGTATACTCTTTAGGTTAACCTTTCCTTTAGTGACTCTAAAGGACAAAAATCAGTATTTTATGGCCTTGGCCAGGTAGCTCAGTTGATTAGAGCATCATCCTGATATAGCAAGGTTGAGGGTTTGATTCCCCGTCAGAACAAATACAAGAATCAACTAATGAATGCATCAAGGCTCAATCTCTCTCTCTCTCTCCCCACCCCCTCTCTCCCTCCACCTTCTCCCTCTCTTCCCCTCTCTAAAAATCAATAACTAAAACAATTAAAAATCAGTACTTTGTCCTGCCTCCTGCCAATGATGGTTGAATGCCTGTGTCCAGAGGAGAAATCCAAGGTGCTAACTTTCTTCTCTAATTGCCTCTGTGTGACACCCAGTCTATAACCCAAAAGGCCTAAAATCTACAGCACACATTTCATCAAGTAATCCACCTGCACATCAAATAAGAGCTGACAATTTTGGGGTGGATATCACTACACCCTTTACGCAGAGCTACCACAAAACAAATTCATTGCTATTTCTCCAGTGTTTAGGGCAGAGTATGTCACGGAGTAGAGGTGAATAAATATTTGAATATTCCTTTGGCTGACTGAAGGATTGAATAAGGTACGAACACAGATATAAAAGTAAAAAGGGACATGGTCACAACCTAAGCCATACGTCATCTCCTGGCATCCAGCCATCACTGAAGCCAAGGTCCCTGATGAGGCAGATGACCATTCATAATGACATGGCTTAAAAATATATTTGATTTAAGTCCAACTGGGCCAACTGTGGGCCTACTTTCTCAGTTGGTTCATAGGGCAATAAGGACTTGGAGCAAAAGGAAAATTAGAAAAGTTCACACCTCTCCAATTGGCTCTTCCTCCTAAATTCAATGCCAAGGCTTACACACCTCTTTCCCTTTTCCCACCACAAAAGGACACTAGATTGACTAGGGATGGGGAAAATTTGGATCAGAAAAGTCTGCAAAACCCATCACATTTTAAATGTGGTTCCAATAAGTTGCTAATTTGAGTTGAAAATTAGAGAAAGCTAGGAATAAAAGGATCATACCATCTAGCTAAGCTTCTTCAGATAAAAGGCAAATTAAGAGGCAAAAGTTAGAAGTTAGTCACAGGTACTCTTTCATACACATTTTGTTTTAACTTCTAAGGTTATCACCAGTCAGAATACCCCGCTGAGAGCTCTCACGACTTCAGAATGACAGAAAACCACACTGCTGCTCTCTGCCCAGCCGACGCTGATGTGCTGCGGACTGTCTTCACTTAGCAGTTATTGCCACCCCAGAGCCTGGAATTACGGAGCCGACAAGAAACCGACAAGGGCCAGTGCAATCGCGTTGGTGAGCCTGCACCTGGCAACGTTTGTCTGTGGAATTCAGTTTCCTGCATTGCATGTCTTTCCCTAGCACTAATACTATCATTTAAGAAACGAGAACAAGAGCTAGGCCAAAGTCGGGGTTGGTTATGCCATAAATAACCTCATGTTCGAAGCAATTTCTGCAGCTGCCTGGTGAGCCAGGCCTGAGAGGCTGGCACACACAGCTGCCATGTGTATGGCCCAGTCGGGGAGTGTTTTGTGCATGGAATGTGGCTATTGGCACGACTTTGTTCTATACCTGGACTGGCCTGAATTGCTGTCTCATTGCCAGGAAACCTAGCAGACCTTTGGGAATCTATTAGGAAAAAGGCCATATATTTCATGTGACTTGTGAATGGAAAGATGGATGCTGTCAGCGAGCCATTTTTGCCGCCAGATTGAGCATAAGATGAGCGTGCTGAGGGCTTAGGTTGTGCAGAAAGACCCTTTTTGTATACTCTAGTAAGTAACGGCTAACTATAATAATAACTTCCATGTAGTGAGTGTCTACTGTGGACCAGGTAGTATGCTGAGCATTTTAGATGTAGTATTTCTAATTCTCACCACCATCATTCAAGGCGTGTGTGTGTGTGTGTGTGTGTGTGTGTGTGTGTGTGTGATCATTTTATAAACAAGGAAGCTGATGTCCAGAAGAAGACTCGCTTAAGGCTAGTAATGTGCCAGCAATGAGAGGCAGACTAGTTTTCTCCAGCTCCTGAACTCTCATTTTTTTCTTCCTGAGTCACACTGTCTCCAGCCATGCCCACCTCCGCCCACATGGAATAAGAAGCCACACAAATAACTGGTGATGCTATGTGCACCAAGCCTCTGGACTGACCAGTGGGAGTGTGCAGATGAATAACACACGCATCTCAGCATGTGGACACAGCCCGCGCCCAGCCCGGGGCCACATCTCATCGCCCCCATCTGGAAAGTCTCTCTTCATGCCACTCCCCTGCCCAGACCACCAAGGCCAGAAGGAGATTTTCAAACCGGGTGGACGTGGATGGTTCGGAACACAACAATCTCTCCATGATACCAGTCCTCCCCAGCTCAGGATGGAGGGCTCCGCTAACAAATGGTTTGAATTACAGGGAATTTGAATGTGCTCTCTTTTCTTGGACAGAGCTGATGCAATTATGAAATAACCCCATTTTGGAAGTGTGTTGTCCATATGCCGGTACAGCTGAGTCTTTTCACGAACAGCAGACGCCTGACCGTTTCATGCGGAGTCACACCCCCACATGAAAAGTGGACAGCCATAATCTGTGAAAGGATTCGAAAGTGAAATGAATGCCATGGCACTGAAGAGTCAAGCTATTGAAATCTAGACTGTCCAAGAGGGGGGCAGGGGCCGAGTTAATATTATTGAGAAAAGAAACAACAGCTGTTTAATGATACTTGAGGAATTAGAAAAATCTCGTAATTTGCCAAGATGAGCTAAATGTTGTGACATTAAATGCTGACATTGAAACATGCTCTCATATGAGTTCTCCACTGCTTACTCACTTCATTTTTTAAAAGGGAAAAGGGGGTTTTTTTTGGTATTAGGAATTTTCTATTCTTGGATTCAACCTAAACAATTTTTCCATCCTTTCTATAGACTACTTTGAGCTATGCGGGGAGGGGACATGTCTCTCTAAAAATTAACTAATTAATTAAAATCTCCTGCTCTGGTCTTAAAACACAAAATGACTGGAACAACACACTGGGAATCTCACACACAAAAAAACAATTTTAGCATGGGCCTCAGGAATGAAATTGTACCAATGTCACGGCAGATGCTCCTTAGAATTAAAATTGCATATTTGCACGTGATGAGCAGATTTGACCGTTTGAACATTTCATGGGATTATGAGCCCCAGGGTCGTGATGCACAGACTTGATAGAATGAACAGGAGAGCGTCCCACAGAGGCCCTTCCACGTCTCCACCTTTCTCCCTCAGCTTCTCCCAGCTGGGTCTACTGATCCCCTAACCTACGTAGACTCGGCCACCATTGCTCTCCCTTCAGTCCCCATCCCACTCGAGCAATTGGGTTCAGAGGGGGAAGTACACAAACAGTCTTGGTCAGTTCCCCCTACTCCTGCTTACTTCTTCCCACACGCTGGCCTCCCTTCCATAAATCCAGCGGTACTTAACATAACATTGTGTCTTCTCTCTTTATGTTCCAATGCTCCAGTGCTGTCATTCACAGCCCCTGAGCACTCAGTTTCCCCAAGTCAGAACTGAGTAGACTCTGTGATGTGCTCCCAAGACTCCCTTTCAGAAAGGAAGGACTTACTCACCCAGCTGCTGGGACTATGGCTAAAAGGTGCCCCTGAGCTGCTAGCCATCTTTAAGAATTGCTTCTGTTGAACAAAAGTGGCCCAAAGTCACACTTCCTCCCAGCAACAACACCATCTAATGACTGATCAATGTGGGGGATATTAAGACCTGACCCCCCTCCAATTCAGGACAAGTCTGAGGGGGTCTCTCAAGTTTCCGCATGGGGACAGCCAAGACCTTTGTTGGGACAGCATCTCAGCTAAGTTCTCTCTCTGCTCAACCCTGTTTCCCGACTCTTCCTTCCTCAGATATTGATTATAAGGTAACTCCCAAATAAACCCCCCCACGTGCTGATTTGCTTCTCAGAATCTACACCCTGGGGAACTCAACCTGTGACACTGACCCCTTCCTACAGTGACCTCTTCCAGCAATGTGGTATCTGTACCTGATCTTGAGCTTGAACGGAGGCCCCACCTTATCCCATCTCCATCCCTGCAGTTTCAGGGCTGGGTTTCTGCTCAGGGGTCCATAGATGGTCTGACTGCTACTGCAGGTCAAGCCACACGACAGCTACATGGGGCCCTGGATGACAGCTGAGGGTCTGCATGGCACATCAGCTTGTCACCCTCCCAGTAGGCAAACCCTTCAGTCCCCCACGGCCCCCACACTGAGTATGTGCCCGAACCAAGACAGGATATTTCCTCCTCCCACCCCTTTGAGCACTGTGCCTGCTTTCCCCACTGGGTTGAGCCTCTGCAGTAAACAGGACACTCCCAGCACCTCCCTGCACAAAGGGCCTGCTCAGCCCTGAAGGGTGAGTTGGGACCAAGCCGACCTCCTTCCACCACCACTTGACACCCATCACAACAAACCCCATAAGCCACAAGTCACACAAGCAGCCCAGTGGGATCTGAAGAGTGACACGTGGAACTCAGATACTGTTTTGCTCCTCCTGTAACCTGATTCTCAAGAAAGGGGTAAAAGTGAATATAACCCAGTGGGCATGGCACCCATCTCTCGTGAATCCCAGAATGGATGGTTGAATAGCTAATTCACAAGCAAAGGCCAGACAAAGTGCTGCTTGTGAAGGGGCTGTGTGGACCCCCATAGACAAGTCACTAGATTCTCGGGGACAATTCAATTTAAAACAACGAGCATTCGTTGGGGACCTCTTAAGTTTCCCATCAGGGGCTGTACTAGGTTTTACGGGGAGGACAACACAGTAAGGTGCAGGCCCAGGCTCGGATGGGCCAAGACGAAAGCCAGCACACTCCGACAGGGCTATTGTCTGGGAGGTAAGTCATGGAAGACAGGATGCCCGCTAGGGAGTTAATATCAACCAGCAGGGAAGGCTTTCGAGGTAAGAGTCAGACTTCTATCTCCACCCTGTGCTGGCAACACAGCGATCCTAACATAGAAGAAAAAAGAAAATACCTGCATATTAGGTGTGAATGATGGAGTACAAAGTGTGCTTCCGGCATTATCTCAGTGGGTTAAAATAACAGAAGAAAAGCCATGTTTTCCCAATAATAAACAAGGAGAAATATAAAACCTTTAAGTCTTAAAAGTTTAAGCTAAATAAAAACCAATAGCATAAGAAAAAACATTTATGCCGTAAACTCGATTTAAAAGCAGAAACAAGACCATGCTTAAGCTATGATCACGCGTACGTAAAAATCCCACATGAATTTTATTTTAAATATATAGAATCAATTACTCAAACACAAGTGAGGAGCACTTCACTTCATAACCATTCAGGTTAAAAGACTTAGCGGTTTTAGTTAATTACAGGGTCAAATGAAGATAGCAACTACCTCACAAAGCTAATGAAATTATCAGCCACATTAAAGTAAATGTGATGTTCAAGTCCAAAGCAGTATTAGTTCCCCTATATTGGTGAGGCCAGACCTGCAGTACCTTATGTTGACATGGCCATTCCATTTTAAGAGGAACATTAGCTTCCATCAGTGGGAGATTGGTTAAAGAAATTATAGTAATCCACACAATGGAACCCAGGTAGCCATTAAAACAATGATGTGTAGCTACATTTATTGACATGGAGAGATGCCCATGATCTGCTATTTAATAAGGAAAAAAACGCAGACGACCTATATCATATTATCCAGTTTCATATAAAGTCATGTGTCTATATTTTTTTAACACTTTTACATTTTTAAGATGTATGTTTAAAAACATGAAAACGTAAGGTATGGGGCTGTTCAGCCCACAGTGGAGAATGTTGTTGGGGAAAGTGGGAAGAAGGGAAGGTGTACGTGGTCGTAGCCTTCAGGTACTTCCATTTAGCAGAAGGGGCAGTAAACTTGGAGTCCCTTCTCACTCGCTCTTCCCACCTCCCAAACGTAGACTGAGCTCCTACTGCATGTCAGTCACCAGGCTACGCACTCGAGATACACAGATGAACAAGACACTGTGCGTTTAAGAGACCAGGGCAGAGTGGAAAAGGGATGGGTATTTGTTTCCTATGACAGTGATAACAAGTTACTACAATCTTGGGGGCTCAAAAATAAATTTAAAAATTTTTTTAAATATAGATTTGTTCTCTTAAAGTTCTGATACAAGTCACAAGTCAAGGTTTTAGTGAGGTCACACTCCCTACAGAGGTGCTAGGGGAGAAAGAACCTCTTCTGGCTTCCGGCGGCTGCTGGCATTCCTTGGCTTGCGGCCACATCACTCCAGCCTCTGTCTGCAGCTCACTTGGCCTTCTCCTCTGTATCCGCATCAAATCTCCCTCTGCTGTTGTCTTACAAGGACACTTACTATCGAATAATCCAGGATGACACCTCCTGAAATCCTACTTATATTCTGCAAAGACCCTCTATTCCAAACTATGTTACATTTCAGAGGTTCCTAGTGGACATATCATGGGCAAGGCGGGGAGGCATCATCTGATCCACTACATATGGCTAAACAAATAATTCAAATAAAACGTAATACGGACTGTCTAAAAGGATGTGCAAGGTGCGGCAGCAAGAGAGGGCAGAGGATGAGGACAGAGGAGAGGGTACTCTGGTGTCTGTGCAGGGACTGAGCGCTCTGCTCAAGTGTCTGTCATGCTCACTAGACCATGGATTCTCTGTAAAGGTGCTCTCCCTCAGGGACAGAAGTGGTTTGTGGAGAGAAAAAACTCACTTTTTATTGTAAAAGAATAGGTGTGTATAGGGTACCGAAACAGATACACAGTATATCTGTGGTGTTAAAATTCTGTGAAGTAAGGGTAGATGGAAGGGTGGAAGGTTAAGGAACACTGCACTAGGCCAGAACTCCCTCCAAACTAAAAGCCATCTCCCAGTCATCAATGTGTCAGCAAAGTGCTCATAACTGTTAATTCATTAATTGAACAAATAGACGAAGCTTCAGGGAGAAAAACTGGGCCTCCCTGGTGGGAAGCAGCACCCTACAAGTAGAGCCAACAGTGAGCTTGTCTGCCCTTTAGCACGGTAAGCACCCTGTGCTGGAAGCATTCACACTAAAGGAGGATTTTCCTTTGAAAAATGTCAGGACTGGTATGGAAATTTTTGTTAAGCTTCATCAGAACATGACACACGAATGTCTCAATACTGTGAACCATGTTGAGTAATTGTTCAGCTGCTTTGGCTTCCAAACAAACCAAGTCCACGTACTGCAAGTCTGAATGTCTATGACATAAGCAGGAGCATCCAACCTGCGGCCCAACACAAAATCGTAAATTTACTTAAAACATTACAAGATTTTTTTTGGTGATTACATGTCGCAACGTATGTAATGTGTGGCCCAAGACAACTCTTCTTCTTCCAGTGTGGCCAGCGATGCCAAAGGTTGGACACCCCTGGAAGCCCTAACATCACTTTAGAATATCTATCAAGAAGGAAATATTGTGCAACAGCCTCATGGAAATCGGTACTATTGCTTTCAACCTGCCCTTTTCCAAAGGTCCTAAGGAGAGGACAAATTAAATGAATTCACAAAGAGTGAGAATCTTGGATAAGGCACACTATTACTTTCAGGCTGTCACTGACAGTATTTCCTGTTCGGTTTTCCTGCGCCGCACTGGGGGGATTTGATACGATTAGAGAGGAAGGGTCCCACTGCTGTCACAAATTTGACGTGGAACACAAAGGCAAGGCCCTGTGTCTACAGCACTTGCAAAAAGGCTGGATTTTTAAAAAATTAAGTCTTATATTTACATGAGGGAATGGCTTACCCCTCCTCTCAATTATCCAGAAATTGGGGAAGATAATTGATCAAAGGGTCTATAAATCTGAGTCACTTGGAGCAGCTGGTGTTTCCCGGCCGACGTGTGGGCTACCAAGGAAACCTTCAAAACAGGAAATATCAGACTCAACTCAAGAGAGTCGAGCTGTGGTGAATTTGTACTTTTCGGTTTCGTGCAATGATTTTCAGATGTCTTCTGAAACCTGTGGCCAAGCGAGGGCGGCTTGGGCCATGCTCGCCCTGCGCTGGACTAACCTCGCGGGCAGCAAGAGCTGGAGGCCCCGTGGAGCTGCTTTCGCCGCTGCCCAAGCAGATGAACCAGAGGGAAAGGTGTTTCAAATTATTCCTTCCTTAAGCGAAAACAGCTCCACAAAGCCTTCGGTTTAAAAAGTACTTAAGCATCTGCTCTTGGTTTGGTTTTACTTCTCCGACCAGAGCCACACGGGATGGCATGGCCGAGGCTGTGAGGTCCACTCCTGTCTTACCAGGAGGAGAATTTATGCCCCTCAGCCCTGTTAACACCCTAAGATGCCAGTGGCATAAATCGTCGCGTTATGTGAAGAAAGTTGCAGTTTTATCATTGACAGAGAGCAGTACCCTTTCGTGGCTAAACCCTGACACAAAATTTCTCACTCTGGGGATCTTTTTTCCAACAGGGGGGAAAAATAAATGTTGGCTCTGAAATCTCATACACCATATTCCAGCAATCTGATTTTTTAAAAAAGAGAGGGAGGGAGGGAGAGAGAGAAAAGGTTAAACAAGTTGGCAGCAGGTCAAAAATATCACCATTCTCATTTTTATAAATGTTTAAAAGTCAAATCTGGATTTGTTTTCCGAGTGCAGGAGCCTTGGGCCCGGAGCCAGCCTGAGAGGCTACAGCCCCTCAAAGACTCTCCTCCCCGGTGACGCCCGCTCCGTAGCTGGAAGGCCGGTGTGAGGGTGAACTCTCCAGAGACCGAGGCTTCTAGAAACGCAGTCGCAAACACAGCCTCCGCCCCAGGCTGTGAGGAGCACAGCTCCAGCCATATCTGTACCAAAGAGAAAGCAATGCAGGAAACGGGGACATCAGTGATTTCAGCTGGCGGCTTTGACAACTGTCCTTGTTCCCTAATAGGAGAATGGTTGCTCCTCTTCTATGAGAAATCTTCCCATGTATTGGGAATACTAATCCATATTAATCTCTTAGAGGATAGTTAGTCACATAAGAAATCAACTCTTGACGGTTCAAAGTGAGCCAGTAAGATATTCCTTTGAGTGCAGAGCTTCACGGGTCACATTGTTTGCTGTTTACAGACACTAAATCAGAAATGCCTCTCAGAAAGGATAGTGAGAGTCCTGGGACACAAAATGTAGCAGTATTTGCAAAAATATATATTTGCATATAGTTTTCTGGAAATGGTATCTACTGTGGATAGGTGTGGTGACAGCCAAGAGTCCCCTCCATCTTCTAAGCAGTCTTTCAAAATATCACAGCCAAATGATACCAGGAGCTTGTGAAAACATTTAAATTCCTGATCCTCATCCAAAACATGTAAATTGAATCTTTGGCAGTGGCCTGGATCTGCATTTTAAACCCTCTCCCTGGTGACTGATTTTGAGACAACTTGAGGACCACTTCCCCAAAGCAGAGCACCCTCCACAAGCAGTATGCACAACACACTTAGATGGACTCCACCTCAACTTGGAAGAATCTGCACAGTCAACACGGACTCAGCAAATCTTACTGTGGCCACCATTTGGAACGAGCATTTAAGAAGAGCCTTTGCGAAGTTAAGGCGTCTTAACTGGAAAGAAGAAAAGCCAGGTGGAAACCAGACCACACCTTCCAAATGCCCAGCACTTGGGCAGTCACACACCTTGTTTGAAGACTTTTCTCTTGCCGACATTTGAGACTATTTGAAAGTGAGGTCTGGAACTCACCAGAAATGACAGTGGAGACACGGTCAGGCCCTTCTGGGTTTGAGTCTGTCTCCGTTGCTCTGTGTGCCTTAGTTCCTTTCTTGTGGTCAACCACAGGCATGACAAATAATGAGAATGAAGTTTATAAATTGAATTCTACTAGAAAGGGAGGCTAAAACCAAATGAGGACTTCAGGATTAGATTGAATACAGTTACCGAAAGTTGCCAACCAAAGAGAGGGCCTTGTTCTCATCTATTCTTCAGAGTTCACTGGATGTAGCAGACAACTGACTGATTTGCAGGAAATCCTAGAAGCAAATAGGAGATAGTCCACATGTTTGAGGGGTGTTGCTGTTATTTAAACAGTATGCTTCAAAACAGGAATGGTTATTTTTATTTTTTGATCTTTCAGCTAGTAATTTTGATGGATTATGAGAACAGAAGCTAAATGTAATAAGGGGTCTGAACAAAACCAGACTTGTTTTTTTGAAAAAGGAAATGGAATATAAAGTAACTCATTTATCCCCAAATTGAGTCTCTAAGAAGCCATCTTATCTACCACCGATCAGGCCTCATAAATAATTTCTAATATCTGTGTTAGCATTTTTTTTCTCTCAGGGGGAGGTGTAAGAATGATTTCAGTGAAATTCTGAAGACTTGTATTTACAGATGTTAAAAACTGGGAGAGTGTTTTTGCCAAGACTCTAAAGCAGGACGTGTGGCCACAGTAAATAGAAAAGTAAAAGAAAAATTAAACGCTCCGCAAGGGCCAGGTTACAAAGGCAGCAGGCATGCCGGACTGTGGGAGACGTGGGAAGGGCAGAGACAAATGAGAAATACTGTCGGTACATGTCCTGATCGACACTTACTATGGCAGTGCACAAATTAAATACATAACAAACTTTTAATTCCAATAACCAATTTTTATCAAACACTTACTATGTGTAAGGAGCAATGCTGACTTGTTGATGAGTATTAGGGCTGTATATTTAAATTTCATTTCCTTTATAAGAGCCCATTGTTTTATGGCAATGTATGAATTAGATCACTAAGTTACTCTAAGATACATGACAAAATGCAGATTCATAGATTTGAAGCATTTCTTGGAGCCAAAATGTAACTCTTGGGTATGATTAACACTTTAACATACCAGAGAAAAATAAGCATTATTTATTTGGTTATGCCTACTCTGAGTTCCAGAACCAAAGTCATATAAAGTCTACCAAATAAGGTGTCTATATGTTTATCCAGCTATATCCACGTGAAGTTGGGACTACAGGAAGACCACAAAGGGTATGTGAAAAATGACTGACCCCTAACTGTATAATAAGAATTATATGTAACATAAGCATATTCAATGTACAGCAAACTTGAAACTTTAACAAAGATAAATATATATAGAACAGAGCCACATGGTCTAGGGTAATAGCCAACGGGTCAGATATTCTGGCTGTGTTGGTCATTGGTACATCCATAGCATTTAGCATTGTGCCTGACATAGGCTAGATATTCAGTAAGCATTTGCTGGATGAACAAATGAAAGAATGACTAAATGAATGAAAACTACCTACCAGAAAGTTTTAAGTGGTTAACTTGGAATAACACTAGGGCTAGGAACATGGATTCTCAACTGACATGGGCTTGTGTGAATCAGTAGTGCTGTGGTCAAGGACACTGCATGACCAGGAGATTGGCTACATATGGAAGGATTGATCAAATAAATATACCAAAGAAAATACAAGGCGGGTTTTTCCCTGCCTCTCCCCCATTGGAAAAGAAAGCTGAGAATACGGGAAGGGAGTTGGCTAAAGTACACGGTGTTGAAGTGGAATTGTGGGTATCACTGGGAACTCATGATTTTTTAGATGATAGATAGATAGCTAGATCTAGTTCTGTCTTTCGAAAAGGCCTAAAAACAGTGACACCCCAGTAACAAGGAACACATCTAAAGCCCACATCGTAGCTGCTAAATAACATTAAAGCATTAAATAGCATTAAAGCTTCTTGAAGAAATGGCTAATTCCAGAGAAAGTATAAAATCAGCCTGAAACATTTTTTTCTGCCAGAACACAATAAAGGACTCAAAGAATAATAGAGATATCTCAAAAAGACACAGGAGCCAGCTTGGAGGAACTCGGAACAGCCAAGTCTGGAACAATTTGAGCGGCAAAATATTGGGTTTAACCAAAAGGTTTACTTGTTTTTTTCTGTAAGGTGGCTCTAGTAGCTCAGTTGTCCTTAACTTCATGGGAAACAACTTTGTTAGAGTGAACTGTGACAGCTGTCATACCATAGTGCATTTTAAAAAACACCAAAATTGGTCAATTTTTGTGTAGCCATTTCAATGTTGAAGATAGAAGAAAATACATAACATTTTTAGCATCTTATGCTTTACTATTTCAAGAAAGGTAAAAACACAACTGAAATGCAAAAGTGATTTGTGCAGTGTATGGAGAAGGTGCTGTGACTGATCAAATATGTCCGAAGGGATTTGCGAAGTTTCATGCTCGAGATTTCTCTGGACGATGCTCTACAGTTGGGTAGACCAGTTGAAGTAAATAGCGATCAAATCAAGACATTAACTGAGAACAATCAATGTTCTACCATGTGGGAGATAGCCTGCATACTCAAAATACCCAAATCAATAAAGTTATTGGTGAAAATAAAAAGTCTTTCATTTTACTGAAAAAAAAAACCATACAAACTTTTTGGCCAACTCAATAAATAATACTAGTAATTGATTATAACGGGCTGAATAAAATAGGCATTCATTATTCCATAGTGATCTAAATAACAAGGCTGACACCTGGGTATCTGAGTGAGAAGAAGAGTCATGAGAATCTCAGGCAATGGGAATGACTGAGGCAAGCTTCCCTCGGTTAAGATGACCTGGGCTTGCTTGAGGAGCAGAGGAGGCTGGTGTTCCTGACACAGGCAGAGTGGGCACAGAAAGGATCATATGAGATAAATGGAGAACTGACAGGGTCTAGACTAGGTAGAGTTTAAACCAGCGCAAAAAAGATTGAATTTTACTCCCAGTGTCATCAGAAGTCTTTTTAAGCATGCTCTGATTTACATTGTTTAAAACATGTATCTGACTGTTGCATAGAGAAAAAATGATAATGGTGCAAGAGTGGAAGCAAAGAAACGAATGCAAAAGTTATTGGAGTTGTTCAGGCTACGGAGGAGGATGGCACGCGGTAGAGCGGTGGTATGGGAGATGGAAAAAGGGGGCAGCTTAGGAATGTGTTCCGAAGGAAGTGTTGACAGGTCATGTTGATAGATTTAACACGGAACCATAAAGAAAAGAAAAAATCAAGACAGTTCCTAGATTGTTGGCTTCAGCGGCTAGTGGACGACATGACTGCTTACTGAGACAGGATGACTGGGACAGAAGCAGATTTCGGGTCTGAGGAAAATATCTACAGTGCTGCTCCAACTGCCACGATAAGTTTGAGCTCCCCATTAAATGTCCAAGCGATGATGTCAGATAGATAGTTGGCCAGAGAAAATCTGAAATTCCAAGTAAAAGTCAGAGCTGGAGACACATACTTGGGAGTCACTGGTATGTAAGTTATACTGAAGACCTTAAAATTAGATGAGATCACCCAGGGGAAAAAGTATTGCTTGGGATTGAAAGAGGGCTCGGGTGTGTGCTCCAAAAACCTCCAGCATCTACAATTTAGAAGGAATGAGGAGCCAGAAAAGGAGACAGAGGAAGAAAAGCAAGTGAGGTAAGAAGAATACCAGAAGTGCGTGCATTGTGGGAGCCAAGATTTATTTTTTTAAAGAGTTTCAAAAATGAGGAAGTGTCCTATAGTATAAGACTGCTGGGACTGGTGACATGGAGGTAATGGCGCCCTTGCCGAGCGCAGTCTCAGAAGGAGTAGTGGGGGGAAGGGCCCCAACTGGAATGAGTTAGAGAATGTCAGACCAGGAAGCGGACACCCTTTAAAAGGTTTGCAAAGAATGGGGAGCGGAAAGATGGAGCAGAAGCTAGAAGGATGAATGGAGTAGAGGAAGGTTTGTCTTTTATTTTGTTTTTTAGACAGGAGATACTAGAATGCATTTTTGGCTCTATTTGTGTGTGCCCTAGACAGAGTAGAGACATTTGGGATGCAGGAGGGATTTCCACATAATCAATGGACTGAAAACGAAGGGACAGATCCAGAATACAGATAAGTTTCTGATAGGTTGAGGCAAAAACACATTGTGATGAGGAAGGCAGGGGAAGGATGTGGGCAGATTAATAAGTGGGAAAAAATAGGAGAATTACTATCTGGCTGCTTCTATTTTCCTAATGAAGAATAAGATAGGGTTACCAGTCAAGAATAGGAATGGACTGAGGAGCAGAAGGTATAAACTAGTAATTTTGAAGTAAATATGATTGCTGCTTTGTTGAATATCCATTTGAGATTTGAGACAAGAGTTTAAAGTAGGAACAGTCAACATAGCTCAGAGTTTTTCTCCAGTCAAGTGCCAGCACAGAGTTAGTAGTTATGGTTGAACAAGGATTGGGGCTCTGCCAGTCAAATTCAGTAGGGATGAGCAAGCAAGAAGGAAGGGTGTTAAAAACGTCCATAGTCATTTTAGCTGAATTCAGAGGAAAGCGAGGGCATGGGGGTGGTGATTAGACGTGATGAGTCAATGATTTGGACAATTCAACAAGGTCAATAAACTGCTAGTGAGTGAAAGACTGAAGGAGGAGGTCAAGGATGTTGCCTGGGGAGTGGATAGCCACAGAAGATGAAGATCAGGTCTTCAGAGGTGAGATGGTCAGAGAACTGTGAGACCAACTTTAATTGAAAGATAAATTCACTTTGAAATTGGATCTCAGTTTGCTAAACGGTCTCCCTTTCTCTGTATTTTCCTGCTCCCTCCAAAGTGTAAGGTGAATAATTTAAAAAGAGTAAGACAAAAGGTAAATACTCAGAAAAAAACTTATTCCTACTAAGTAGTCCTGAATTTTTAAAAGTCTGTTCATTTTGGTACAGTGCACCAAGTGATAGGGAGGATTGTTAGGCTTTTGCAAGGGTCTACACTTGCCGGGGGAATATTCTTGTGTTTCAAAGGATGTGTGTCTTTAGACAGCAATTTTTAAAAAATCTATGATAGGTTTAGAGAGAGAGAGATACCACAAAAGAAGGGAAAAGCTTTTTTCCTGATTTTTGCACAAGAGACTTTGCAATTTCATCTTGTACTGTGCTTGCATATTATGTAGCCAGCCCTCGCCATTTCGTATGTATAACATTGATGATGGTGGTAATGAAAAGGTGGGGCGGGGGTTGGGGGGCAGAAAGAGATAAGGAAAAAGAAAAGGAGGAGGTCCAAAGGAATGTTTTATTCAAAAGTTAGGACTTCTTTAGCACCTACTATCAGGCAGTGTTCCAAGTGCTTTATATATTTAAACAAATTTTACCCTGTCAATGATTCCTTGAGATCTGTACTATGATTGCTCCATCTTACAACTGGGAGACAGCGAGGCCCAGAGAGGTTAAGTGAGTTGCCTGGGGTCTCCCAGGCAGTAAGTTTCAGTGCCAGGATCCGTGCCCAGGCAGTCTTACTCCAGAGTCTAAAACTCTCCACAACTTTGCCATTTTACCTTTCTGTATTACATGTCAATTACACATACAGGTACCTGCATCTTTATTAATCATGACATATCAATTTTACCTGGAACTTTCAGAATATGAGTTTGCTTTACAGTAGTCCCCCCTTACCTGCAGAGGCTACATTCCAAGACCCCCAGAGGATGCCTGAAATGTCAGATAGTACCAGGCCTTACATAGAATACTGTGTTTTCTTCTAGACGTACATACATATGATAGTTTAGTTTATAAATTAAGCACAGTAAGGGATTAACAACAATAACTAATAAAAGAAAACAATTATAATAATATACTATAACAAAAGTTATGAGAATATGGTCTCTCTCTCTCTCAAAATGCCCTATTTGGCTGTACTTGCCCTGCTTCCTGTGATGGCATAAGATGGCACAATGCCAGAACTAGTTTTGAGTCTTTGTGACCATCCCTTACTTGCGGTGAATGGCTTGGTGTCACATGTTTCTAAAGGTTCGTTGCTGAAGTCTTCACACAGGCTCAGGGCTTCTGGGTACAACATGTTGCCATCAGTAGGAACACGTTTTCTCTCCAAGTTTTCTATGCACCATTTTAGTGCCTTGTCCATGTTAACTAAGCACTTGTCACACACTGTGGCCATGACCTTTGCAGTCTGACATACCAGGGCAAAACTACCATGATTTCTTTTTCCTTCACAGTTTCACAGGAAGGACTGTTCCTACCATAGACCTCGGCAACCTCAGCACATGCTTTTTTCCTTTCCTTGTTAAGTTGAGAACTTTCACCTTTTCCATTAAAGGAAGTACTTTTCTCTTAGGCATGTCCAAACTGCCAACATCACTCCCCGTGCGTTTTGGGGCCATGACCAAGTAAAATAAGAGTGACTTGAACACAAGCACTGTGATACGGCCCCGGTCTGTCTGATCACCCAGACACTGTTCTGTGACCGACCAACTGAGGCACTTACGGCACGGGGACACTGACGAAGGGATAACTCATGGACAAGGCAGGACGGCACAGGATAGCATGAGATTTCAGCATGGCCCATGGAATAGTACAAAATTTAAAACTCAAGAATTGTTTATTTCTGGAATGTTCCACTTAATGTATTCATGCCATGGTTGACTGTGGGTAAATGAAACCTCAGAAAGCAAAACAGAGATAAGGAGAGAAACGTATGTACTTAGGTTTGCCTTTCCACTCACAGAATTTTATTTAATTATTTATTGCTTAATTTAAGGATTGTCTTCCGGTCTATGAACCCACAGCTAATGGAAGCGTTGAATAATCTTGAGTCTACAGTCTGAAGTGCGAGTTCTGATATTTAAAATGTTATCTTTGCTTGTACAGACAACAAGCATAGGCAAGCACAATTTATTCACTCACCAATAATTATCTTGGCCGAGGATCTGGGCCTCCACTTGGCCTGAAACATTAATTAAAAAAAAAACAATCTTCACCACATTTCCTAAATTTTGAAATAGGTATTTATACAAGACAGACTCTTTATGCAAAACAGGTCATTAGGACTTTGGAGAAAGATCCCAGCTGTAATTCAGAGAGAAGGGAAGCCTGACCAGGAAGTCCATGGGGCTAGCGTCTCACATGGCCAAGGTCCTTGTGTGAGTTTCTTTTCAAACTACTGGCTTTTGTCTCTGCAACCACCAGCTTCCCTGGACAGGATCCTCTGGTGTGAAATGCCTCTGGACTCCCTGTTATAGACTTTTCTCCTCTTCGAGAAGGGAATCATTTTCCCATCAGACATCCACAGCCCTTATAATCAGTGCCGCATGTGTGGGGTGGTGTGGCATCAAGATTGCATTAAAGAAAAAAACAATTTGTAGTAAAAAGACTTATACAGGGGAATTTGTTCCATCAGAATAAACATTTTTAAAATGTAGCTACTTTACCTGGTCCCAGCTACCCAATGACTTTTACCAATTAACACTGTCTCCAAACGAGATGACACGTGAAAGAGACTATGTAAATAATACCTGCAGAGGCAGATTCCAGGGGTGGACATGCCTTTCTCTCTGGTGCTAATCCTGGATTCACAGGGCAATCATGAGGCATCCCTGAGTCGGATGGGTTGGGGAATGGGGAAGGGGGAGGGGGAGGGTTCAATTACTTTGACCTCCACCAACTCCAAAAATACCCCAGGAGGCTGCATGCACACTGAGAGCTGGAAGGGGCATTTTCACGATGGCTGAAGGTCCAGCCTCTTCGCTATCCTTTGTTCAGAGAGTAATAAAGAAAATGCTCTCTACCTTCCACCAGGAATCTTGAGAGTCACAGGATAACACAGCTCTTCACTCTTTTGCCCCAGGCTGTCCTGCAGCTGACCAACAATGAGCAGTAAAAATACTCCAAGGGCTGAGTAAAGGTCTTCCACGTAAGTCAGACAATGAATGAGGAGGATAAGGAAACTAGGAGTCAGGAAACTAAACTAACATGTCCCATGTCCCATAATTATGGATCATGAAGCTGAGCTTCAAACTATGACCGAATAAGTACAAAGTCAACGCTTCTAGCTCCTGTGGGTCCTAATGTGCAGCATCAGCAGTCGGCACTCCAGGAATTCGGAGATGCAGGAAGTCAAAGCTATAGGACCATGCCTCTCCCCTCAGGCCACCCACAGTGCCTTTTGAAGTCTCGAGTTTTGTGTTTTGAAATTTGAAGTTTATGGGATGTCCCAGGTAGGATCAGGGAGAAACTAGCTGTTTGCTCTTTAACACATGGCAAACAACAGCCGAAAGTCCATCTCCGACTGAAAAGCAGGCACTGCTGTGCCCACTCTCGTGTCACGCTGGTGAAGGTTTTTCTGCTTTATGTTATCACAAGGTAATCTGAGAGGACCTGGGTGACCTTTACGGGGTACACAGCATTTCTCAACCTTTTGCGTGACATGCCAACTTACTACAGGGAGAAACTGAGCAGAGACACAGGCAGCAGAAAGCAAAGAATCATCAGATAAATACTCTCAGAGGAGGAGATAGAATGAATCTCATAAAACGCAGGGTTTTCTTTTGTTTTTGCCAAATACCTATGTGGGTGTCAATTTCCTAAGTATGCCAGCCTCTTAAGTCATGACTTATCTTCTGAATGAAAAGCTGGCATTTTATGAGAGGCAAGGTTATGTTTATCATTGGCCCTCCTGGGGGCCATCTCTTCCAACAACTGTGTGGGAAAAGTATTAATATCCCCATTTTGAAGATCAGGATACCGAGTCTTGGACAAGCCCCAGGCACCCTGCTTCCTTCTACCACATACGTTTTACACTCTGAATCAACAACTAATTTTAAAAGTATTTTTAAATGTAACCACAGTAACAGCTGTTGAATCTACTAAGCTCTACAGAGCAGCAGAAATGTATTATAAAAATAGCAAGTAACTCTGCCAGTTAAATACGAAGAAAGAAGAAATACCCCAGTTGAGTAAATCTCTGAGACCACCTCCTGGGGACTTCCTAGGCCATGTTGCTAAGCCCAAGCCAGCCTGCTGGCAGGAGTACCCCTGGGTGCCCGGTGTATGCAGACACCGGCCAGGCTCTGGCTGCGTGTTTCTATAGCATTCACTGACTCGAAACAAAAACAGTATTTAACTCCCAAGCTCCCGATTCTGATTGATTTTGCTCTTTCTTTTTTTCTGTCTTTTTCCATCCAAAGTTAAATGATAAACTGTTTATTACTGACACGGCCTTTTTTCCCGGCCCAGCAGTCTCCCAGACAATCTCTTTGGCCCTGGTTTTCCCAGGCGTCGTCAGGCCCGTCGTGGCTCCAGTAACTCCTGTGTTTGTCTGCAATTGCTCCAGGCAGATGTCTGAAAATCACCCACTGACAGATTTATGCTCGTCAACCTCTGAAACACCCTCCACCCCCACCCGCAAACCATATCATACTTGTGGGTGAAAGCACTCGGAGGCCAAGTGCACCAAGTCCTCTCAAGCACATGCAAAGCTAAGCTACAGAATTGCAATGGCATCCCGCCTGACTGCCTGCCCTCCACTACATTTCCTTATAAACCCCCGGGCTCCTCGGCAACGCACGTTTTCCTGGCCTGCTTTCTTCCCAAGATCTGGAAAGACTTGGGTCTCCAGGCTTTTGAAACAAGATTAAAAGGTCTCTTTTATAGCAACTTGCGGAAAAAAAACTCCTCAGAGGAAACGTGGTTGGCAGGTAGAAAAACCAGGACCTGTCTCCTTGAAAATCACAGCTGTGTTATCTTTTTCCTCCACTGATCGCTTCCAGATTATCTTTCAGGGCAGCCTGCCAATTAGCCAGCCCTCCGTGTCACAGAGCCCGTCTCTGCAGCGCTCACGTCTCCGCAGAAGGGAGCACGCTGGAAGACGTGTAGGCAGGCGATGTGCAGAGCCCAGGGAGGGAAAACTTGGGAGTGGGTGTGCCCTCACCACAGCCCAGCAAGTCGACACAGGAAGAGGAACCAAGAGCTGGTGCAGCCAGGGAGTTTACCAAAGCCTCGGGAGGAGACCAGACACAAATGCTTCCCTTCCGAGGGGGAAGGGGATTGAGGCTACAAGGAAAAACAGAGTAAAAGCACATCCCGTGTGAACCTCACAATGATGAAACCTGGGGCTGGAGAACAGAACCCTTTATTCAGTGTCTCTCGCCTGCCTTGGGCAGGCAAGTTCTTCCCGGAGAAGCTGGAAGCACGTTCTTTCTCGGGCTGCCTGGCACCTGGCCATCACTCAGGTCTGACCCAGGGCAGTGATAAACAACAGGCAGCCACCTCTGCTTTGGATGACCGGGCCAAACAACCCTCACTGAGACTTCTCTGGAAAGATCAATCAGAACGAGATGTTGGCAGGTCCAGGGTGTGTTCAGGGAAGGTCACTAACCTGGCCACATAGGGGGAACAGAGGTTTACGAGGAAAAGATTTGTGCTGCGTTCCCTGTTTTTGGTGCCAATGCAAAGAAATCATGCCCCCAGAGAGCCATTGTTTTGGCAGGAATCATCGGGAAACTGAAGTAGACACACAACCAGTGGTATGTCCCATGCCTACTATGGGCTGGGACTAGACGAAGCACCAAGCACAAAGTCTGTCCTGCTGATTTAAATAACTTAGAACCAGCAGTTCCTTCGCCGTGCCCTGAGGGGTGGCAGTGTCCCACAGGAACTGCGTTCCATCTCTGGAATAAGCTTAGAAAATACTTCCTTAAACAAAGTTGAACAGGTTCCTTTAGCAGGGCTCTTCACAGCCGTCAATATGCTAATATGCCTGTTAGCAGCATCTGCCGAGTGTATTGGCCGTAGGTAGAGCCTTTTGTTCACAGCACACTTCTTAAGCTCTAATTGGACATCCGTGATCCAGGGCGCACTGCTATAGGCTCTCCCCATAAGGAGAGAATGGGGACCCAGGGCAACATCCCCTTCAGGAAGTGACCGTCTGGTTTTCTTTGTCTCAGAGTAAGGATGTCACCATTCGCTGACCCTTACTCCTAACTGTATGAACTATTACAGCGGCAGGTGCTGGTCTCCAGGCTGAGTGTGCTGTGTCCTACATAGCATCCCATCACGCCTCACACCAATTGGTGGGGCAGGGATGACTCTCCCGTTTTCCATGGACAATGAAAATGAAGCTCAGAGACTTCAAGGTCACACAGAAGTGATGCTGGAAAGCTCTGTACCTAGATGGACCAAGATTCGCACCCCATGGTTAACTGCAAGAGATCCAGCATTTTAGTGTGGGCCAAGTGGTGAAGATGGGTAACAAGGGGAGCACCATCTCCAAGGGGAAAATACCTAATTCCCTAGTACTGAAATTTCCAACTCATGAATGCAAAAGAGCACTATCATTTCACCTTGAAGTGCTTCCCTAAAACATGTCTGATTTAATAAGACTGGTGGTTAATAAGGCACTCTGCTGCTCCTCTAATTATTAATTAGTATTTTCCACCATATATACCCAAAACAATATCCATGATCTTTCCTCACATAACCACAAAAATTAGCAGATTAGCCTTTCTTCAAAGGCAGCAAATACCTGTTCTTTCCTTAGAAGTGTAGATATATTTCCTTAAAAGTGAGGCCTTGGCTAAAGGTTCACTGAAAAATCAGCCCCTAATAATTCTTTTCTGAAACATTCTGCAAACTTTTACGGGGTCGCTTTGGCATGGTCGATATTTTTTCAGTGGTGTCAAAGTTTTGTGCTTACCAATTCCTATTAAAATTATATATTTTTGCAGTTCCCAATAAAACTCATTGTATGGTATGCTAGAATAAATCTCAAAATCTCCCCAAAGTGCTAGAAACTTTCAGATATATGTCTATTAAATTTTTATTCATCGAGCAAGTTGTGTATGTGCCAAAATATGCATTTCATTGCTAGGATGGTCATAAGTCCCCAATGCTGCGGTAGAACTGGGGCGGAGCACCGAGCTGTCCATCACTAAATATCCACATCCATCGAGCTGGGAGTGCCTGCTGCAGCCTTCCAAAGGGATTCCGGAAGTGGCTGTTCATTGAGGTACCTCCCACTCCATAAAGGCATTGGGTCCTCCAAATACGTTTGTTCAATGCAACTGGTAATCCCAGGGAGAGAAGATCAGATCCCCCCCTTAAAATGGTTTAAAGTTTTTACCATAGTTATAATGTAACAATACAGTCAGCTTCTCTTTTACCATTAGAATAGAAAATTACCAACCAAAGCTAACGAAAGTGCTTTTTGTTAAGGCTAGGATAAATCCTTTTTAACTCTGCTGTCAAAGAAACAGGACAAAGAGTCTACAGGTAAAAGCAGGAGGTAGACAGAGTTCAGATTAATATCAGAACTTTCCAGAAGATTAAGTGTGTCAATGCTATAGACGATCAGGAGATGGGGCGAACAGTCTCATGGGGTAAGAAGCTTTTTGTTGAACATTATCTAGAGCAGTGGCTCTGACAGTGTGACCCCCAGAGTAACCACATCACCATCACCTGGGGACATGTCAGAAATCAAAATTCTCAGTCTCCAGCCCAGAGATCCTGGGGCTGAGGCTTACCACTGTGGGGTTTAACAAGCTGCCCATGTGATTCTGATGCCGGCTGAAGTCGGAGAAACGCTGGCCTACACTACCACCTGGCAAGAATAATGCAAAGAGGATTCAACCAATAGATGAGTGACTGGACTGGATAGCCATTCAACCCTGTAATTCCGTGCGTCTAATAAGGTTTATTGGCCTGCATTATTTCCTTTTTGGAAATGAGGAACCAGCAGCCTACCAATGCTCACACCTGACCGCTGGGCAACACTGTGAATTACATAAAGGAACCAAAATATATTATCACGGCTGTTATAAGCTCTGACATTCAAATGTCCTGAGGAGCTTTAGAAAAATACCAATACCTGACCACCCAGAATCTCTGGAGACGTGGCTCCAGGCCTAACTTTTACCATGTACTTTCCCATTAATTATCTCATTTAATCTCCACAAGAATCTTATGAGACAGGTATTATAACCATACCCACTTTTACAGATGAAAACTAAGGCTGTTAGTGGTAGGGTGACATGTCTGCATTCAAAGAGCTAGTAAATGCCTCAACCGGGATTCAAAACCAAGTCTCAACACCCATGTTCTTTCTCTTCACCTCCTCCCCACTCCTTCCCATATCAGAGACTTTCTGCATGCTGTGGTCCCCCAGGCCACCATGATGTCCTCTGACTACACAGATCTTGTCCCGTCTGCCTTACAGCCCATGCCCACTATTTCTTGTGGCTCTCAACCACTCTGTCCCCAACCTCTATGAAACCTTGATAGTGGGTATTTTATTCTCTCGCAAAGATGCCTTCAGCTGGCTGCTCTCAAATCCACCCTCCATGAGCAAAAGAAGAAGCTGCCTTTGGGTTGAGAGATAACAAGGTTTTTTGGTTTGTTTGTTTGTTTGTTTGTTTGTTTTAATCTTTGGGGTGATCTCTGCAACAAGTGTTTATCTTTTTGTGAGGTTTTTTTTCATTTAATCCATTTTTAAATTAAATTTATAGGGGTGACATTGGTTAATAATATTATATAGTTTTAAGTGTATGGTTCTGTAATACATCATCTGTGCATTGCGTTGTGTGCTCACCACCTAAAGTCAAGTCTCCTGTCACCATATATCTGACCCCCTTAACTATTTGGTTCCCATTGGTTTCAATGCTGAGACCACAGCTAATGTCTGCATGTTTCTTTCCAAATAGGTCCTAAGGGGCCAAGAGTCCAAGGAAAAAGAACTGAGAGAAAGAGAGAGAAACATTACGACTCTGCCTCAGGTGGGAAGACAGCGAGGGGACACAATGCCATTTTCACTGTCTCCTTACATGCTGCTTAGGCCCACCTTCACTGGTCTCACAAGATGACTGTTTGTCCACAAACAGTATCTGGTCCTTAAAACAGATTAAATGTCACCTGTGAATTCTGATGCAAACAAAATAGTAAACAGATATTTTTGAGACAACTGGGAAAATGCTGTTATGGTCTGAATATTAGATGATACAAACTTCTTCGTTTGCAGTTCTTTTTTCTGTAAATGTCCATATATTGATATAGAGGTAAAATGACATTATGTTAGTGTTTTAAAATAATTCAAACAAAAAGAGAGGAGGGAAAAGGGAATATGTGAAGTAAACGAGGTAAGATAACAATTTGGGTAAACACATTTTTGAGTATGCTTGACATTGTATAATTAAAAAGCCCTTATACAAATATATATACACATATATACACATATATACATATGTAATACATACACACACACATAGAGACACACATCTGACCCTGATCAACATGGGTTTGAACTACATGGCTCCACTTGCACACAAATGTTTTTCAATAAATATACAGTCGGTCCTCCATACCCCTGGGTTTTCATCTGTGGATTCAACCAATCATGGATCAAAAACAGCATTTTCCGCCTGTGGTTGGGAATCCATGGACACAGAAGGCCAGCAATGAGCATTGTTCTACACCATCTCATGTAAGGGGTTTGTGCATCCTTGGATGTTGGTGCCATGGGGGTGCTGGGGCCAATCCCCTGCGGATATTGAGGGGTGGGTGAGAGTTAAGTTGTATGTGGATTTTTGACTGCGTGGGAGTTAGTGCCCCGACTCCTGTGTTGTTCAAAGGTGAGTTGTATATGTATGATAACTCTACTCTTGTAAATACTCCTGAAAACAAAGTTTATATCAAACTCAAAATTTTATATCTAAAAAGAATGCTAGACCGCATCCGGGTCACTCTGCCCAGCCCTGTTTCCCAGATAAGGGACCTGAGGCTCCTCCAGAGCCCTTCCAACTCTGTAGTGACTCAGCCAGGACTGGAATCTGGTTCTCCAGAACCTCAGGTCAGAGCGCCTACACTGAACAGCCATCAAAACAGTGAAAAATCATCGTTCTCTAATCCTTGTGTTATCAACTCCCAGACATGGTACCTCACTGTGATTATTGAACAGAAATGAATGGATCAAGGGAAAAAAGAATACTTCCCTTCTTATTCAGAGGAAACTTTTGCATTAAATGATTCTCTGCCACTTTCTCCAGCCTTACCCAGCACCACCCTCCCTGCCATTCCTTCCCCAGCCCCGAGGCCTGCCTCCCTTATCCAGTCTCATCCTTCACTACTTGTGAACTCGTGGGGCACGTTGTGGCATCTGCGACCACCCCCCACCTGAAATCTGACTCGGTGTAAACCCAACACAATTCAGCCACCTCCAAGAAGCCTTTCTCCTTCCTCCAGACGCCCCCAGCCCTTCGTTTGAGCCTGTTACCGTCTTGATCACTTTTTTCATTACGGTCAGGCACATTATGCCCTGCCTTTGATGGTCTCATGTAAGCCATGCTGTGCCTGCAGGGTGAGAACCCGGAAGGGAAAAGGAGGGAGCCAGAACCAAAGAGGCCATGTGGAGCCAGAAGCTATCACCAGGGATGCGGCTGGCTCTGGAAATGGTGATCTCCAGAAACCCCAATGTGATTTCCAGTAGATGTGAAGAAAGTCTGAACTTTTCCTTCCTGGGGGAGTCAATTTCAAGAGGAGCCAGTCTCGAGGGAGCAGGGGGGGAGGTTGGTAGGTGAGCCCTCCTGGCATTGGCAGAATCCAATCAAACAGCTCAGCAATGGGCGTCAGGGCAACGCCAACGAGGCCTCAACCTGGTGAGTGTTCTGCAGGTTGTCAGCCAAGAGGCCTGGGTCAAGGACAAGCCTCTGCCACAGCAGAGGAAAGTGGGCGTGACTCAGGAGCATGAGCCAGGAAGGCAGGCAAACCAGCCGGGCATGTGCGGTGTGATCGGAAGAAAGAGGAGGGCTGGAGGCTAAGGCTCCGTGGGCGGGTGCCCAGGCTTGTTAATGCCGCTCAGATTCATTCAGTACATGCCCAGGGCCAAATGCCGGGGCTACAGGGGGTGTTAGTCAGTGTTCTCCAGAGAAAGAAAACCAACAGGATGTGTACATATGTATGTAATATGTAGTATGCTTGTGCATATATATATGTATATATACATATATATGGCAGCACGCTGGACACACAGGAGAGCCTACATTCCCGTCTGAGCCCAAAGGCAGTCTGCTATAGAATTCTCCCTTGCTCAGAATTCTGTTTTTGTTGTCGTTTTACTTAGGCCTTCAACTGACCAGACAAGGCCCACCCATACAATTACAGAGGATAATTGGTTTTATTCAAAGTCCACTGATTTAAATGCTCTCACCATCTAAAAACACCCTCAGATAAACAAACAAAATAATGTTTGACCAAATATCTAGTGGGCAACCCAAGTTAATACATAAAATTAACCATCACGAAAAGTGAACAGAAAAATTCTCAACTGAGTACAGAAACTGGAAGACCGATGATAGGTTACTTATACCCAGATGACAATGCAGGTCCTGATACGATCTCTGCCATGGTCCGGAGAGAGCTGGCCCAGAAGCTGTTGGGGCTGGACCCAAGAGGCTGTGCTGGAACCTCGCAGGGAACAGCCCTCTCTGTGAGCTCTTGGAGAGGAGGGACCGAGCACTCCATCACTAGTCTGGGGCCAGACTCCAGCACCAGCTGGCTGGGATGTGTTACTTCTGCACCTCAGTCTCCTCCACCGAATGGGGACAGCAGTGACATCTAAGTCAAACGAAGTGATTCCTAAATTCGAGTTAAATATTTGTAAAGCATAAAACAAGTATTTGTGCAGCCTGGTCCCGCGTAAGTGCTATGGAGCGGCTCGCTAGTATCACCTGCAAGCACTGCCGCAGCTACATGCTGCACTCAACTTAGGACATTCCAAGTTGAGATTTTTCTCCAAATAGTGCAAAGTGAGAAGGAACTGAGCCATGTAAAGACTCTATCTCACACTTCAGTCTGGTGTTTTTAAGAAGGCAAATCTACTTAAATTACCTAATTAAAACCCTTCTACGGTTCCCCATATCCTTAGGAAAGAGACCCCCCACCCCACCCCCAAAGTCTCCAAGGCCCAGGTGACCTGCCCTGGTGTCTCCACACAGACGCACCTCTTATCTCTCCCCGCAGGTTGCCCCATCTTGAGTCACACCAGGTCTCTCTGGGCCTTGAATTGCCTTAGCGCCACCACAGGGCTGCTCCCTGTGCCAGCGGCGGCTAGCCAGCCCCGGGTGCCTCCCTGTTCCCCTGCCAACTCCCACTCATGATTCAGGGTTCAGTTTAGGGAACAGGCCCCCAACACCAAGTTAACTGCCTCTATCATGTGCTCCTGCGGCCCCCTGCTTTTCCTTGTATATTAGTCAGTGTATTTGGAACTAAATGCTCAACCCTCATCTGTCTTCCTCCCCGCTCGGTCAGCTCCCTCAGATCAGGCACCAACTCTGCATCATTCCCAGCTGAGCCCTTGGGACCCGACGTGGTGCCAAGCACACAGTGCTCACCAAATACATTTTGAAAAAAAAATTAAGAAATCTCAAGATGACAGGTTTCAGCTCACAGCCAAGTCTGACTGATTCATTGTGCCAAGTTGGGAAGGATTCTCAAGTTCTGTCCTATAGTGGCTGAGTGTGAAAAGCCTGGTGTGGCTGAGGGGCTCTGTTGGAGGAGCAAGGGCACCTGACATCCATCTCTCTATCTGCAAAGAGTTCACAACTCACAGAACACTGCTTCCAGCTTAAGAGCAAAGGGAAAGTTCAAGGGTGGCTCTCATCTGAATAGGCAAAAGCTGCTGGAGCCACACCCATAATGCCACAGCAAACACGCCCAAATCTGCCACCTATTAGATGCCAATTTCCATCATCTTTCTCACATCTCTCATGTATCCATGAATCCCTTTCTGTGACCATAAAATTGTATCTGCATGTACTGATGCTGATTTTTTTTTCATGTCCCTCTTAGAAACTTGTAATGTTGTGAGCAGAAAAGACCTTTGTTTTGGGAGGTCGCCCTGGGTCACAGCAACTCACCTGGGCTATGGCTTCAGAAGGGAACCGAGGTGGGGGAGTAGAAAACCAGCGAAGTTTAAACTCAGACACTTCCGCCGTTTGATGGCCCGTCAGATGGCTATCAGGGATAGCCCACTCCCTTCCAAACTTCAGTGTCCTCCCCTGCAAAATGGGGACATATAAAAGAACAACGCAGTGAGCGTTCAGAGAGCACTCGGGAAGTAGTAACTATTACACTGGACAGTTGGTTTGTTTCTGCCGACTGTAGACATAAACAGCAACTGTTACAATTAGTGACACTTTGGCTGGCTGCAGCTAAGCGGAGGAAAGAGTCTGGCTTTCTCAAACAGGTGGCACGAAATACCATGCAGGGATACCCACCAAGGCACTTGTTGTATGAGTGAAAAACTGCAATTAATCTAAATTGCTATCAGCACCCAAATGACTAGATCAAAGCAAGCTGTACCAAAGTATGACCCCATTTTATAAAATTGTGGGTATGCCTGCTTATATGCACATTCAGGCAGACACACACAATATTTTAGATGTGTAGACAAACATCCAGATGAATTCTCACATAACATTAGTCGTGACCTCTAGGGAAACTTTATATACTTCCATATCATTTAAATTAGTTGACAAGGCAATGTTTTACATCATCAATCAACCAACAAAGTAAATGAATGAATAATGATTCTGCACCCAATTCCAACTCATGGCGGTGGTTTTCCCACAAATGTTTCACCACCAACTGGGTGTCCTACAACTCAGCTCACTTCCGATACTGTCTACCTGGACATAGCATCAGATCCCACAGGTGAAGGGTGCAGTCTTACAAGACTGTCCTGCCCCATTCCAATGCCAATTGCAAGCTCAGGTTGTTACCTGTGCTTCTGACCCATTGGCTGCCGATGAAAGGGTGCAACAGCCCCTCCTTGAGTTCAATTGATTTGCTGGAGCATCTTACAGAACTCAAGAAACAGCCTACTTACTACATTGCCAGTTTATCACAAAAGAATGTAACCCAGGAACAAGCAGATGAGAGAGATGCACCTGGGTAAAGGGGGCTGAGCTTCCATGCTCTCCCTGAGCACACCACCCTCCCCAAACAGCCCTGTGTTCGCCGGTCCCGAGCCTCTCTGAACCTCACCCATTTGACTTTTCTAGGGAGGTTTCATTTCTTGGGCCTTAATCCAATCATCGGCCACTGGTGCTTGAACTCCATCTCAAGTCGCTCTTGCCTCCTTGGAGGTTGGGGAGTGGGACTGAAAGTTCCAACTTTCTAATCAAGTGGTTGGCAGCCTCCATTCTTAGGCAACCCAGGGACTTTCCAAAAGGTGCCTCATTGACATAACAAAAGACACCTTTATCTCACTCATCGCTCAGGGAATTCCAAGAGTTTTAGGAAGGGGGGCAAAAACCAAGAGAGGGACAAAGACCAAGTATGTATTTCTTCTTATAAATCATAACGTCATAGTAAAAAAGCCAATTAAAATTAAAAATAAAGTTTTAAAATAAGACCAGAAGACAGGTGCTATTCACCAGGAAAGGCTGACAGTGAGGAAGCCAGGAAAGGGTGAGAGAGCATTGTTCCTGGGAGATACGAATGGATGAGTCACCATCAACTCAGTGGAGTCACTTCTGGAGGCGTCAAAGTGTCAGCCAGTTTCTTCCTGCGGTTACGATCTACTGTGTCATACCGGGACAGCCCAGAGGGAAGACAACAGCTTTGGGTTAAGTACACACTCCTCAAAGCTTCCGGGGCAGCTCAAGTAAGCTACAGAGAGAATTCCCAGGGTTGGGGGGAGGGGGGAGCCCATTTCTCTGACACCCACATCAACATTGGAAGAAACAGAGGGTTGTCCTCCAGACCTTGTTCAGTAGTGGAAAGCCATCCCGGGTTTTCTTGGGATGTCGTCTGAAGAGGGCCAGAACAGAAGAGGGAACGAGCAAACAGTTAGACAAGGGAAGCCAAAAAGATTGACGATAAGGAACTCATGGGGTGGATTCAGAATTGTGCTCCAGCATAAAGAGCAGAAGATGTTACGGAAGTGAACTGCACAAGACATGGACTTGAACTTCACTGAAAGAGGAATGTTAAACATCCCTGGGTTATGTTTCAGGATTAGATCAGCAACTTATAGCTTTGTAACTTACAAGAGAACACTGTAAAAAATAAACTTTTTACAATTTGTATGTTTCCTAATTATGTACTTTGACAAGAATCTCACAAATTTGGGTACTATGAAAAAAATCTCAATAAAGAAGATCATACATAAATATACTGCCCAGAGATAATCACTAAACACACTTTAGTGTATACACTGCCACCCTTTCATTTCTACAAATGTGTGTGTGTTGTGTTTCAATATATTTCATTGATTATTCTATTACAGTTGTCCCGTTCTTTTCTCCCCTTTATTCGCTTATGCCCTGTACCTACCGTCCCACTATCATTCCCCCACCATAGTTCATGTCCATAGATCATACATATAAGTTCTTTGGCTTCTCCATTTTCCATACTATTCTTAACCTTCCCCTGTCTATTTTATACCTACCATTTATGCTTCTTATTCCCTGTACTTTTCCCTCCATTCTACCCCCTCCCACTCCCTACTGGTAACCCTCCATGTGATCTCTATTTTTGTGAATCTGTTCCTGTTCTAGTTGTTCGCTTAGTTCTTTTTGGTTTTGTTTCTGTTTTTTTAGGTTCAGTTGTTGATATCAGTGAGTTTGTTGTCATTTTATTGTTCGTATTTTTTATCTTCTTTTTCTTAGATAAGACCCTTTAACATTTTATATAATAAGAGCTTGGTGATCAAGAACTCCTTTAACTTGACCTTATCTGGGAAGCACTTTATTGCCCTTCCATTCTAAATGATAGTTTTGCTGGATAGAGTAATCTTGGATGGAGGTCCTTGTTTTTTATGACTTTGAATATTTCTTTCCAGGCCCTTCTTGCCTATAAGGTTTCTTTCGAGAAATCAGCTGATAGTCTTATAAGAACTCTTTTGTAGGTAACTATCTCCTGTTCTCTTGCTGCTTTTAAGATTCTCTCCTTATCTTTAACCTTGGCTAATGTAATTAAGTGCCTTGGTGTGTGCTTCCTTGGGTCCAACTTCTTTGGGACTCTCTGAGCTTCCTGGACTTCCTAGAAGTCTATTTCCTTGGCCAGATTAGGGAAGTTTGCCTTCATTATTTTTTCAAATAAGTTTTCAATTTCTTGCTCTTCCTCTTCTTCTTCTGGCACCCCTATAATTCGGATGTTGGAATATTTAAAGTTGTCCTGGAGGTTCCTAAGCCTCTCCTCATTTTTTGTAATTCTTATTTCTTCACTCTGTTCTGGTTGAATGTTTATTTCTTCCTTTTGCTCCAAACCATTGATATGAGTCCCGATTTTCTTCCCTTCATTGTTGGTTCCTGTACATTTTCCTTTATTTCACTTTTATTTGGGCCATATTTCTTTGTCTCAGCAGTTTTCAGTCACTTCCCCCACTACCCACAAGCAAATTGGGCCCTTCTGGTGCTGATTCCTGGGGGGCTGGGTTTGTGTACATGCTAGGACCCTGTGGGTCTCTACAATGGACTCTTCCTGTGAGGCTGGGAATTAGTCCTGCTGCCTCAACCCCCACAGCTTTTTTCAGTCAGAGGTTTGAGGCTTTATTTCCCTGCGCTGGAACCCTGGGTCGTGTGGTCTGTCTCACTCCCTAGTTGTTCTTCCTGGTTCTCTGCAAATGTGGGGCTGCCCACTCCACCAGCCACTGCCTCGCCAGGTCACCAGCTACCACCTTGCCTCGACTCCTCTCCGCCCATCTGCCAGTCTCTGCCCCTCCTACAGGTCTGGATGAAGGTTTCTCTAACTCCTTGGTTGTTGGACTGCCATACAGTTTGATTTTCTGGCAGTTCTGGTTATTTTTTGTTTTTAAATTTGTTGTTGTCCTTCTGGTTGTGCAAGGAGGCAAAGTGTACCCACATACACATCCATCTTGGCTGGAAGTTCCCAACATTTGTGTGTTTTTATCAAAATCAGAATCACATGCATTTAAGATCTTACAGTCTTTTTTTCCCCCGTGTAATAGTATCTCATGAAAATGTTTCCATTCAAGTGAATTTTCCAAAATTTGAGTTTTAACAACTATATAGTATTCCATGATATAAATATACAATAATTTATCTACTAGTCTCCAATTATTAGGGAGTACAGGGGGTGGTTAAGAGATGCAATTTAATAGGGAAAAGACAATAGTTTGGTTAAATGGTAATTTCTTTGTTTACTTGTGAAGTTCAGCATTTCCCATATGTGGGTAATTAACTGGATTTTCACACAACCTCTAGTCCTATGAGTTTCTAACTGGGACAGAGAGCTAGATACAGCCTAAAAGAATTTCAGTCAAAACGGGAACTGGATGACAGGCCGTGGAGAATCTCACGCACGTGCCCTCCAGAGGAAGAGAACTGAAGAGATGAGAGGCTGGCTTCCCCTAAACGTGTGACTTACAAAAAACAGAATCATCTCCAGACCAATGAACATCCGCCAAGAATCTCTCACCATCTTCAAGCCAATGAACTTACTGCTTGGGCTCTGGCTGGGTGCCCCCCTCTTTGTACTCCTTGCCCATAAATGGAGCTCGCCCCAACCCTTCAATGGACACGCCTGTGGCCTGCTACATTTTACAATTCTGAATGGCAATTTCTCTGCCACTCCCAAATAAACTCTGGTCATTCAAATAAACTCTGCCTCAGTTTACCTCTTTATTTAGCTTGACACTAGAATCACATCTGTAATAAAAGGCTTTTGGATAAAACAAACAGGATGAAGCTCTATGTCTATTCTTGCTATCATTAGGTACTATAATGTACTATTTAATTTGTACATTTGAGCTGTGTTATAGCATTTTGAATGCCAGTATTGGACTCATAAAAAAGCAGCTGTTCTTTTGAGCTATTTATTCTCTGATTAACAAGATTGCCTGATTTTTATATTAAAACTGTATTTTTTTATTTCACTTTTATTGCCAATGTAAATTAAATGGGTATTTTTCTTTGCATTTATTTAAACTTCATTTTTGAACACTTATGCATAAAATATTATAAAATCCAGTTAACATTAATCAGGTCCACATTTTTCAAATTCTTATTTGCAATAGCATTAAGTTAAATATGTGTGTATATGTGTGTATTTTGGATTGTTTCCATAAGGTTTTGGAAAGTGAGAAATTGACCACAGGGAGGCAAAAGTGGATATTTATACCAATCCTATTCTTTTACTAAGCCATAGAAGTTCTAACACAATATACAATTCCTATTTATCTTCTACAACCATGCAAATATTTGTGTCACACAGCCTAATCAGATGGCATGTATACATTTATTAGGTGTTTGTATATTTTTACATATGGCAAAGTTAGGAAACCAAAGAGAACCATCTCTCTATGTTAAAATGCTTCAGCATTTACTAGATAAAGGTTGAATAATTCATCCCTCTTGATTCATTGTTATAATATTTTTAAATGTTTTATTGCTCCTTTCTTATAGTAAAATGAAACTATAATCACACATTACTTTTTTTTTCTACTGGCTTTTAGTTAACCGTGCCAACATATATGTGAGAGCCCAAATTTTCATCTGGTGTCAAAAATTATGCCTATGAATTGCCCTAGTCAATGATTACACAGGGGTCCAGCACAAATAATGCCCCTTTTTTATTACAAAATCTTTTATTACAAAATCATAAGCATACACATTTGGAACATAATATCTCACTCAAGTGCACCATACAACATTTGAGATGAAACGTTCAAATCACTGTCCATCTCATGCGAGATATTCACGTACCCTACCCACCACACTCATGTGAGCGTTACTTCTGCCGGACCCTGCATTTTCTTTTTCTTTTTGTCCTTAAATTCTTTTATTATTATCTTTTTATTGTTGCTCAAGTACAGTGGTCTGCATTTTCTCCCCCTGCCCCACCCACCAGCACCTTCCACCCTCAATCCTATCCCCCTTTGTCTTTGCCCATGTGTATTTTCAAGGCCAACAGCACTCACTCAGATTAATAAGATTCATTATAGTTCTGCTTACTAAACATGCACAAACATTTGGAATCTCACGAGCTGCAGATAATTCTAAGATTAGGACTAGCAAATTAGACCTCTGCTCTGAATTTTTAAAAAATGATGAGGGAAGGTGGGGAAGCAGTTCTATATTCTGCCATCATCTCGAGAAACAGCCTAACAGGCCTCCCTTTCAAGTTTGATTTTTATAGTAATTTAATCACCATAATTGGTGGGCAAAGAAGAGGTGATTTCTGTAATTCTTGTGGATCCCAAGCCAAACAGATGTTGTTTTCTCATTCCCCGAACGTGATTTTCCACACGGGCCTTTACAAGTGATGCCGCAGAGCCTGCTTTCCGTGCTGGGGGAGGCCCGGCTGTCCTCAGCAGGTGACAGGCCGGGCACCTCCGAGGGGCCCAGCACCCCCTTAGGGGGACAAGTGCGGCACTTCCTGCCTCTCTTGGCTCCGGCCCACCTCGCTCAGATCCAGCTCTCTGGGATTTTGGAAGACGCATGAAAATGTTCTGGCTCTCAGTCTCTCCATCTATAAAATGAGAAAACTGGATTCAACATCTAAGATCTCTTCCAGCTTTAAATCCTATGAAGTTGTTATATTAAAAATCCCATGGTTGAGATAATCACGTGCTATGGAGTTGGATTTTTTTAAAGTAAACATAACAAAAACACATTAAGTTCACTGTAAATTTTAGCTTTAACCTTCACGAGTCACTCCCACTAAGATGTTTCACTTGTGGTATTCACTAAAGAGAATCATACATGATGTTTATTTCTAAAATAATTGGACATGAGTATTTCTTCACAGTAGAAGCTAATAATAATAAATCCCCCAAATCCTCGAATTATTAATGAAATGCTTAATGTAATGTGAAATAAGCAGCTTATTTATTTGCTGCTTCAAAGCTAGAGAATTAATATTTTAATGTGCTGTATTGGGATATTAAAATTTCACACTTCATTCAGCTTAATATTCAGTTTAAAAATATATCACTTGTTTAGCTTAATATACCCCATTTATTATCAAAGAAATTAAATTTTCTAATTCACTCAAATATTCTCTGAGCTTGTCTATTAAAAAAATTTCAATCCCCATCACATCATTTTCTAAAGCAGTTTCAAAAAGCTGTTAGATCAAAGACCTACCTTCATTCGGTCACTTTTCCTATCTAGCAAACCTCCAAGAGAATTTGTTCCAAGGTGAATTTTTTAAACAATAAATATCAAACCCAAAGAAATTATTTTTTTTAAACTTTTGTGGAATAATTGACACATATGACTGCATATATTTAAAGTATACAGTGTGATGGTTTGACACACATATCCACTATAGAATGTCATAACAATTGTTCCCGTCCACTAGGCAGCAACTGTAGGGCACCAATCATATCACTACACTCCTCTCCAAGGGGACACGAAACAGACCTGGGCTCAGTAAAAACTCACCTCAAGGCTGTATCTTCCAGAAATTACTCTTTTATCTACACTGCAAAGCCCTTTAGACAGTAGGGTTCTTATTCAAGTGTAGCTCTTGATTCCATGGGTCTGGGGTTGGACCCCAGTCTTCATTGCTAACTTGCTACTCAAAGCTGCCAGGCCAGCGGCGGCAGCAGCAGCAGCAGCACCTGGCAGTTCGTTGGAAACAAATGCAGATTCACGGGCCCCACCCAAAACCTACTGAATTCTGAACCTGCATTTCGTGAGATCCCCAGGGGATCTATAAGAATGCTAGCATTCGAGGAGCACTGGTCTGCCTCCGTTTAGGGATTACTTCTCAATGGGTTTCGGTCATATCTTAAATTTTGCTCCCACACACCCTGTCTGTAGGGTGGGGGAGTTCTTCCCCTCATGCACTTTAAAAGCATGGAAATCCCTCTCTGACAATTTGACCACAATGCAGGACAGCTGAAACAACCGGTTCTCTGGGGCCACGCGCACCTGAACAGTGCCAACTCCAAAGGGAAGTCTGAGCAAGTTTCCTCTTAGAGCAGTGGTTCTCAGGTCTGGCCACCCCTGAGCACCTCCTGGAGAGTGCTTGAAAAAGGCCAAAATTCAGATCACACCCCAGCAATTAAGTCTGAATCTCCAGAGCAGTGGTTCTGGAATTTCACATGCATCTGACTCACTGAAGGGCATGTTAGCACACAGACTGCTGGGCCCCAAACCCAGTGTCTGACTCAGTGGGTCTGGGGTAGGGCCTGAGAATCTGCATTTATACCAAGTTCCCAGGCTATGCCAATACTGTTTGCCTCTGGACCACACTTAGAACCACTGCTCAAGGAGTTGGCCCTAAGGATCAGTAGTTTTTAAAGCTCTTCAAGAGAATCTAATATGTAGTCAAGTTTGATAACCACTGTCCTGGAGAAAGTTGGCATGAGCATTAAAAATGAGATCAGTTTCCCCTACATCTTGTGAACCTGTTGTATCACATTAAATTACACACCAACTTCGGCAGGGAGGATCCTCAGTTCCTAACCTTTGTGGCAAAATGAAATATTCAGTGGGTTTTTAAAAAATGTGAGTCTATTCCCGACTAGTATGTGAGCCCCTCAAAAGCATGAACTAAGTCTTGAATACACCTTTGTACCCCTAGGTACTAAGCAGAGGTCCTGACACAAGAGACATGTGCGGAAGCCGTTTCTAGAACTGAATCTATCAGCCGTCCACCCAGCCAGCCACCTGGAGATGAGCACACGCTCTGTCAAGGGGAGGACAGAATTGCTTGAAATTTGCATTTTTCACCAGGCTGTCTTGACAGCCCATAAATGTAATCAAAACTACTTAATGTTGTCACAAATATTAGACAAGCAAATTATCTCCTCACAGCCCGCTCAGTCAGCATGTAAATGTGATATCCCCCGTGGGACCCAGATTGGAGAGCCAGCTTTATGCGGGGAAGGTGGGAAGTGTAGTTGCAGCGGTCCCCGCGGCGGCAGCAGAGAGTCAAAGGTTGGAAAAGGTGTGCAGCCCTCCCTGTGTGACTTAAATGAAACACCTATGGTCTGAAGAACAATAACAAATTTTTTAAAAAGAAGTAGTTTTAGGAACAAAATGGATAGCAGATCTGATGGAAATAAAAGAGACAGCACATAAAAAGATGATATAAAAGTGGACCTGTCGAGATTTGGAGCCACTAAATAATTACATTTAATTATCAAAATCTTAGTATATTGATTGATTCTGAACTAATTCTTATAATAGGCACTATGCAAAATCAGTTTTAGGATAACTTTGATATCAATCACCGTGTTATCAAATGTGTATGTTAATCTACCCTAGCTCCTAAATTTTGGTAGCATAATGTTGGAGGATTATAAAATATATCAATTTAAAAAAATAATAATAATAAAAATAAAATATATCAATTTAACCTCATGTAAATGTTAAGCAAACGTGTCTTGGTTTACGTAGGTGCACTCTTGGTGGGAAGGCAGACAGGTGCAGCCACTGTGGAAGATACCATGGAGGTTCCTCAAAAAATTAAAAATGGATCTGCCTTATGACCCAGTGATCCCACTTCTGGGTATATCTCTGCAGAACCCCAAAACATTAATTCAAAAGAATATGTGTACATCCGTGTTCATTGCAACATTATTTACAATAGCCAATACATGGAAGTAACCCAAGTATCCATCAATAGAAGGTGGATTTTAAAAGCTGTGGTACATATATACAATAAAATATTACTCAGCCATAAAAAAAATGTAATCTTACCATTCGTGACATCATGGACCTAGAGGGTTTTATGCTAAGTGAAATAAATCAGTCAAAGACAAATACCATATGACATCACTTACATGTGGAATCTAAAGAACAAAATAAATGAACGAACAAAATAGAAACAGACTTAGAGATACAGAGGAGAAACTGCTGGTTGCCAGAGGGCGGGGTGTTGGAGGGCCGGGTGGAAAAGGTGAAGAGATTACAAGTACTAACTGATAGTTACGAAATAGTCACAGGGTGCCAGGCAGGTATCTGAAAAATCGGGGGGGTCACTTTTAGTGAATGATTGCCTAACCGCTATGCTGTACACCTGAAACTAAGACAAAATAAAGTTGACTACAAACTGGAATTGAAAATAAAATTTTTTAAAAAAGTGTATCTGTTCCCAAGGACTTCAGATAGCATAAGCAGAAAACACCCATTATTTCTCTCTTCTTTTAAGGACGAGAAGAAAAGGATATTAACAGCCCTATCCAATAGAACTTTCTGCGGTAATTAAAATGTCCTCTGTCTGCAGTGTAGAATACAGTAGCCACTGGAACAAGAGGCGATGGAATGGTTGCAATGTGGCTAGAGTGAATTTTTAATTTATTCCATTGTAATAAATTTGAATTTAAATGTAAATCGCTACACGCAGTAGGAACCTACCATACTAGAGAATAATGCCAGAGCATAATGCTAAGTTCCTCTTCCTCTGCAAACTAGCTTGCTTCACTACTTGTATTAGCCAGATCAAAAAGAAGACGATCCTGAAAAACACTCCTGCTAATTTCATACAGAATAACAACACAGACTTCCAACGTGAAATCCACACTCTTTGAAAGGCCACCGACTTCCTCACTTTTATAAACAGTGCCTAATAAAAGAACAAGCACAATGGACTGCAGCTTTTGTGTTTATAAATCCTAGACCTTAGGAGGGAGGGAAAGGGCTGTTTCAAAACCCGTTCTCTTTACAGACTTCCAATTGCGCCACCCAGTGGCACTCACTGTGTGTGTTTGAATGTCTGACTCCAACGGGATCTTTTCTGGCGGGGAAGAATCCTGCACAATCCAGATGCTAAGCAGTGCCGGCTGGGATGCGGCAGCCGCGATGGCGTGGGGGACCTACCTGTCCACCTGCACTGTGATTCTGTCGCATGTATTTCCATCTTAAGTCCATCAACGCCTTGTATTCTAGGTTCTTTTTAAGAAGAAATACAAAATAGCAACAATCATCATGGTTAAGATTCAAGAAAATTCTCTCCGAATTCTCTTAGCCTAAAGGACTTACATTACAAGAAATGTATTTCCCACTCATCAAACTTTATATGAAGATGTTGGATGAGTCTTTGCCTTTGATTAAGAATTTTTAAAAATAGTTCTATTTTTAGTGAGCCAGAAACATTTGGTAACATCTTTTTCTGAGGGTTTAAGAATACTTCAGCTTAAAATTAAATGCAGATGTATAATTTGAGAGTTCATGAATCATCAGCTTATGTACATTTATAATTACAGTAAACTTAAGTATTCCAAAAGCCACATTAGTCTCTGGCTATTGTAGCTAATCCTTTAGCAAAGAATTTCAATGGCATGCTAGCATTCCATTTTACCTAGAATATGTTGTCACAGGATTGTGTGAAGGATTAGTTGGTTTTTTCAATTTAAATTTCCCCAAATGGGAAAAAATGCTCAACATAAAATACAGTAATGCTCCTTGTAGATGTTGATTCCAAGAAGCATGTGTCTAAGGAGCAAAAAGTAACTGAAAATCATCAGGACCCTTCATTGTCAGGGTGAGGTAGGCAGATGGCGCACCCCCTGGTTGCCGTGACTCAAGAGGACCCAGGTCTGAGTTTGGCAGAGAATCTTCCTGAAGCTCAAGATCTCACAAAATGTAATTCCAGGGGACATTTTAAAGTGACAGAAGCTGCAGATCTTCCCTGGAACAAATGCAAATCAAGAGCAAGCATCACCATAAGAAACTAAGATGAAGTTAACATTGGCCCAGTTGGCATGAGTTGACGCTTCGACTGGCAGCTTTAGCAGAAAGATAAAGAGTGGCTGAATTTGGGAAGTCTTAAAAGACTCCCATGGTGACGAGGGAAGAGCCCCATTTGTGAGCTCAGATTTGTACTGCATAAGTAAGGCAAAGGCTTTTGTTATCTCTTAAGGAAGTCTGGGTCCTCAGAAGCGTTCAGCTTCAGATTCTCCAGTGCCTCCCAGTACCTGTCCCAGGACCCAGTGGGAACTTGGCAACTTTGTGACTCGACCCTGTGAATCAACCCTTAGATGATCCACCACTTACTATCTGTGGTTAGGGCCAGCACACTCATACTCTAAGGAGAGCTGAAGCTCTCATCAGATTATCTCTGTAGTTCATGACTCCAGAGAAGATAGAAACTACCACACAAAGTTTCTTAGATCCTGGGACAATCCTGGGATAAGTAGAAGGGAGAGACTTTGCCAGCTGCGAGATCACATGCCAATTCTGAGTTTAGGTAAACAGGCATAAATTACCAGAAACAAGAACTGAGGAGGCCGATTCAGCAGTGAAGACTTCCCTGAGGACCGCCCCCCGCCCCCCACCAGACGCTCCTCAGTGTGCACATTTGGCAAACTTTCAAAGCATTTATCTTGCAACCTAATGAGTGCTGTTAAAGTCCTCTGTCTCCACCAAACAAGTCTTATCTCTATCATGTTTTCATTCCCCAAATCTAAGGTAGTCCCTGATGCTTAGGTAATAAACAAGTGTTTGTTAAATGCACTAATATTATATATAAAGCCCTGTCATTTGGACTCTCAATAGCAACATCATTTGAAAAGTTCACTATCTTCCCGTAGAATATATTCTTTATTCAGAACAGATTAGGAGTAATTCGTAAACAGGATAAAATATTCAGGACTTTGTGACTAAGTAGACATAGAGCTGGAACATTTCTCGTGATGTTGACATAGCTGAGTCAGAGAAAAACAATGCAGCTATTAAAGAGAATTCATGAGAAAAACATGTAAGACCTAGCACAAAAGGGAGGAAGAAATGAAGGGGGAAAGGAAAGGAAAGAGAAAAAGAGAAGAGGAGGAAAGGAGGAAAGGAAAAAAGGGAGAAAGATGGAATGGTATCATGTCATTTGGTCTTTAATATTTTAAAATCCTGAATGTAGCCCTGGCTGGTGTGGTTCAGTGGATTTAGCACTGGCCTGCAAACCAAAGGGTCACTGGTTCAATTCCTAGTCAGGGCACATGCCTGGGTTACAGGCCAGGTCCCCAGTGGGGGATGCTCTAGAGGCAACCACATATTGATGTTTCTACCTTCTTCTTTTCCCACTCTTCCCCTCTCTAAAAAATAAATAAATAAATAAAATCTTGAGAAAAATCCTGAATATAATATTAGCAAATAGAATCTAGCAACACTTTTAAGAACAAAGGTGAAGGACTCACACTTCCTGACTTCTAAATTGACTATGAAGTTATAATAATTGAAACAGTATGGTACTAGTATAAAGATAGACATCTAAATCAATGAAATAGAATAAAGAGTTCATAAATAAACCCTCCCAGATAAGGTCAAATGATTTTTTAAAAGGTGCCAAGACCATTCAATGGGAAAATTATAGTCTTTTCAACAAACGTGCTATGAAAACTGGATATCCACATGCAAAAGAATGAAATTAGACCCTTACCTAACACTACATAAAAAATTAACTCAAAATGAATCAAAGACCTAAATGTAAGACCTAAAACTAAAAAATTCTTAAAAAGAAAACATAGGGCAAATGCTTCATCACACTGGATTTGGCCATGATTTATTGGATATGAAAAGGAATAGGTTACAATAGACAAATAGAACTTCATGAGAATTTTAAAATTTTGTGCATCGGAAGACTCTATCAACAGAATAAAATGACAACCCACAACATGGGATAAAATATTTGCATATCATCTATTCAATAAAGAATTAATCTCTAGAACATATAGAGAATCCCTAAAGCTCAAAAACAAAAATCTTGCTTTAAAAAAAGGCAAATAATTGAATAGATATTTATCCAAAGATCACAAATGGTTAATAAGCACATGAAAAAATGTTCAATGTCACAAATTACTAGGGAAATACAAACCCCAACTGAGATACCACCTCACGTGCATTATAATGCCTACTATGGAAAAATATATAAAATAACAAGATTGGCTAGAATGAAGAGTATGGTCATTGGAACCCCTGTGCACTGTTCGTGGGGGTGTCAAATGGTGCAGCCACTGTGGAAAACAGTGTGGAAGTTCCTCAAAAAATTCAAAATAGAATTACCATATGATCCAGCATTTCTGCCTCTGGGTATATATCCGCCAAAATTGAAACAGGGTCTCAAAGAGGTATTTATACACTCATGTTCATAGCAGCATTATTCACAGCAGCCAAAAGGTAGGAAAAACCCAAGTGCCCATTGACAGATGAATGGATAAGTAAAATGTGCATATATGTGATGGAATACTACTCAGCCTTAAAAAAGGAGATTCTGACCTCACAGGAGACCTGGATTCTATAGAGATCCAGTTCTTGATTTGCCACCTGCTCCCAACCCTCAAAAATCATTGAGATACAATTTTCCCCTCTCAGACTGATAAAAATCAAAACGGCTGGTTTAATGACATATTATGTTAGAGTGGATGTGAAGAAATGGGTGTTCTTATATATTGCTGGTGGAGCAGTATATTCATACAGCCCGTGTGGAATGCAACTGGGCAATGTTTCGGAAAATTGAAAATGTACCCTATGTGGTGACTCGGTGGTTGCAACTCTGGTCATTTATTCCTGTCTACACTACACTACATTTATGCAGTTACCCACTGCACATTGCTTGTAGTAATAAAGACAGGAAACAAGTCGATTGATGGGGAATTCGTTAAATAAGCTACATTACATTCGCACAATGGAATACTAGGGGATTATTAAAAAGAATGGGGATGATTTCACTTAGAATGTAGGCTCCAAACAAACAAACAAACTCACAGATGCAGAGAAGAGAGTCGGTGGTTGCCCAAGGCACAGCAGTGAGGGGTAGGCAAAATGGGCACAAAATGGAACCAAAGGTACAAACCTCAGTTATGGGATAAAAGTCCTGGGCCCATACTAAACAGCACGTGGTTATAGTTAACGATACTGTGATGTATGTTTGAACGTTGCTAAGAAAGCAGATCTTAAAAGTTCTCATCACAAGAACCAAAATTGTCACTCTGGGTGGTGACAAATGCTAACTAAATTTGCAGTGATTATTTCTCCACGCCCACACACGTCACATTATCGTGTAACACACCTTAGGCCAAGGTAGTGTCACATGTCGATTATATTTCAATTTAAAACCGAAGGCAGTGAAGGGGAGGAGACATTTCTCTTTGTGTTTATATGCAAGAATCTCCAAGAAATGGTATTGGAAAAAACACATTCAGAGCAATAAATGTGCCACCATTTATGCTTTTTAAAAAAGAGAGAGAGAGAGAAGGAAAACGAATAACACACACACTTTGGCTTTTCATACATTTAATGTCTCTGGAAGGACATGTGGGAAACCGGGGATGATGGGGCCTGTGGGGCTTCAGTGATCCCTGAGGAGTGGGAGAAAGACACTTTCCTGTTACCCTCGTACCTGTCTAGCTTTTTCAACATATGACCACATTACAGGACTTTCCATTAATTTTTTTAAAGCGGCATCTGTACCCAGACACCGACTTAAACAACAAAGAGAGAGGAGAGCTTGCGTCCATATTCAATTGCTAAGATGGCAGTTGTAGCTTGAGTCAATTTTTCTATTTGACTTTTTCCAAACCGTTGTCAAGACAACGTTCCCTTTCCCCACAACACTGAGAGAATTAGGTGTTAACCTGGCATCCGGACAGAAATAGCTGCTTAATTCCAAGCGTGGATGGGTTAGGAAGGCCACGAAGTTATTGTTCGTAGAGATTCATGTAACACCTTGTAAATACTTCTTGCCCTGTGGGGGCTCAATAAACGTTGCTGACTCGTCTGTCGCCGAGAAGCACTATTAACTGAGAAGGACTAACCCAAGTCATTTAATCAGAAAATCAATTTCATTTTCCTTGTCATGGGGAAAATATTTCTGCTGAGTTGAGAAATATGCAGAGGTGATTAAATCGTGTCAAGGACTCAAATGCAAAGGCCGGAGCTAAACTGGTGTGAACAAAACAGACGCGGATCGATTGGCTTTGCGTGGCGGTTGGCAGTGTTCGGTGCACTCAGCCACATATGGAAGTCCTGTTCATGCCTTCAAGAACACAGTATCGCTTTGCAGAGCTTAATATTCAAAGTCCTACATTTATATTGCCTTTTTGGCAATTTTGAGCAATTTCTAGGCCAACGTTTGGCATCGGGGTTACTAGAACCCTAGAATAACTACAAACTTGCTTCCTTCCCCCTGCACTTTACTCCTTGTGGTCCTAACACCGTGATTGTATCAGATATTAATCTACGACTGAACCACCAGATGGACTTTATTGAAGCTGCTGTAATTCCGCCGCCGGGAAACATGACAAATAGCCGATATGTCACAGCAGATTTATGTTTGGTTTTGAAACCCATTATCTTTTTGGAAATGCCCCACAGTATGATTCGCTGAGTGGTGGCGGTCTCACACAGGCCGAGGTTTCTCTGTATTGATTTCAGAGTCGTCGTTGCAAACCCAAGTGTGTCTACGCTTTGCTCGGCTTGCTGCGTTAAAACTCAAATCAGCTTCGGGGAAAATTAGCAAGAAGTAAATGTGCCCTGAAAGATGAAAAATCTCAGACCGGGAATAATGCTGCCTTCATTTCCCCCTGTGTTGCGTGGACTCAGTTGACCAAACAGCTGTCTGGCATGTGGCTTTCCACTGCTGATCAGTGGCACGGAACCACTTCAGACCTGTATAATATTGGAGTCCGAGAGGCCTCAAAGACCCTTCGGTCCAAAACTCCCACTTCACCCACACGGAGACACGGTCAAGTGAAGCAACTCCACACCGTCACTTGTCCCTCCACCATGTCCAGCAGCTCAGTTCATACATGAAGTGACGATGTGGGGGAGATAAGGCACTCTAGGCCCGTGAGCACGGACAGAGCCAGGCCGTGGTCTGCCAGCCTCCTCTGTCCGTTTCAGTGCAGCACAGCCTCGTGATTAGGAGAAGGCGGTGACCACCCTGAAAGATGGGGAACTCAGGGCCTTGCCGCCGGGGTGAGATGGGAGGGAGGTGGAGGTGGGCGGCGGAGGCAGAGGGTGTCCACAGCTACCTTCAGAGGCCACTGCGGCGGCTTGCTGTTACTCCAGGTACTGCGGCCACGGCAAACCCTCTGCCTCCCTAAGCTAAGCGTCCAGGCGTCCTTCCCCTTTCTCATTGAAATTGTCTGGGTTTTGGAACCTAAAAACCCAGAGCAGAGAACCTATCCGCTCTCTTCACTTAATGGTTAATAAGAACCTTATACATAACATGTCCATAAAAGAACTCATCGTTTATCTTTCCCCACCACAGAATTTACCCCTACCGCACACCCGATTCCTTCCCCGATGTAGTAAACGCATTATCTTCTACTCCGCTCCTCAAACCAAAAACCTGGAACCATCCAGGGCTTTCCCTTCCCCTCACACCCAGCCCCCATATCCAAACCCTCAGTCAATTCCAGTGGATTCATCTAAAACGTATCTTGAAACTACTCCACCTCCCTGCTACTGCCCCTGCCTGATCCAGCCTCTGTCGAACTGCACTGGGGGCCTCCACTCTGGCCGGCCGCCGCCCCCTCCATGAACAGCCAGAGGATGCTGCAGAACGTAAACCAGACCAAGCCGCTCTCCTGCTCAGAACACCGGTGTCCCGTTACTCTTCAATAAAATCTAAACTCCATTACACTTCTTACCTTAAGCACTATAATGTGAATTACAACACTTATGCTCCATCTTCATTCCTGAACATTTGACTCTTCAACAACATGGGTTTGCACTGCACAGGTCACACACACACGAATTTTTCTCATTAAGTACAGTCGGCCTTTCATATCCACCGGTTTCGCATCTGCAGATTCCACAGACCGCAGATGGAAAACGGTATTTTTGCATTCCCAACCGCAGATTCCCAGCCGCGGTTTCCCAACTGTGGATGAAAAACTACTGCAGATGCAAAGGGCCCTTCTAGAGTCAAAAGTTATGTGCAGATGTTCAACTGTGAGGGGGTGAGCACCCTAACACCTGGTTGTTCAGGGGTCAATTGTACTTGGAGATAAAGAACCGTGCTCAATATACCTCCGATCCAGGGTTTTTTAACTTCAACGTCATTTACATTTAGGACCAGATAATTTTTTGTTGTGTCTTTTAGTCTGTTCAGCAGCATCCTGACCTCTACCCATTAGTAGGGGCAACCAAAAACGTCTCCTGACATTGCCAAATATCCCCTGGGGGTAAAAGCATACCCGAGTGAGACCACTACTGTGAGATTTTTGAAGCTTTCAGAAGACAGTCCTGGAGTAGTGTCTTGGGTCAGGTTGCCTACACAGGTGGTTCACGGGGGGTCGTCTTGAAACAGCACCTGCAGGGAGGCCTGGGAAATGTTGAACAGAGATGCAATTGCCTTAAAGTTGTAGAATCCTTGGGGAGTGCTGGAACCTTTCAGGGTTGTCCCAAATCCAGGCAAAGGGCTGAGTCTTCGCTTTTAGTCATCGCATAGGGCACGACCTAGTCAAGGCTCCCTGACACAGGGCCCCCAGAAGACTCGGCAGTGAGCTCTGCTCCTGGCAGGGAGAGAATGAGCTCCCCAGTCCCAAAGGGGCCCTAAGCATAGCACCATGGCGCCTGACCAGTGTCTCAGAAGAGAAGAGCTTCATCTGCCTCAAGGCCATGGTCAAAAAGATCAAATTTGCTGTCTTTCAAACACACTGCCAGAAGGCTCCAATTTCCCAGTCACAATGTTCTTTCATAATCCAGTGCTGCAAGGATCCAAGAAAGTTGGGAGAGGTGCTTCTGACCCCAATCATTTTTAAATGTATCTAATTTGAATGCAGTTTTAATAAATTCAGAAGTTGGTTTTTATAGGTTAGAGCACAGATAAAACTTGTGTAAAGCTGCCTAAAATCATGCCAACTAAGAGCTCTTTTCCAGACGGTGTTTAAAGGCCCCCTTGGAAATGATCAGTGGCTACTGATTTTGACTTGTTTTGTGAAGAAATAAAGTTAGAAAATTCCCTCCGACTCTGTGAGCCAAAGCTAGTGTTCTGCAAGGTGACGGAACTGTTCCAAGTCGTTCCTGGCAAAACCCTTGCTGGGCTGCTTGGGGAGGGCTGCAACTTGCCCCTGTCACTGCAATTTAGTCTCTTCTACTCAAAATGTAATCCTTAAACAGCAAGGGCACAGCACCAAATAATTTGCCTTGCATTATCTCATTTAATTGTAACATCATTTACACAAAGCCACCCCGTTGGTAAGCAGCCAGACTGGGACCTGAATCCAGGTCAGTCTGATTGCAGAGTGCTAGCTTTTGTTTCTTTGTATAAATGGTCTGCGTCACAGAATAGCTCCTTTCCTTTATATGCAAATCTCTAGATTCCGAAACTGCTGAAGGACAAAGTATCCTTCCAGGCACTGACTTTTGCTCACCAGCCATGTGTGGAATCCTCAGCTTTGCTCTTGAACTTTTGACAGAGGACGAAGAGATAGACATTTCTAAGACATTTTCTCATGTTTTCTCAACCTGTACAACAGCCCTTTGAGGTAAGGAATAGTGTCCTGACATTTTACGTGATGAGAAAAGGCTCAGGAAAGGGACTTTGTCATCAGACACTATGCGGGGCAGGTCCTTCACCCTGCCCCCCAACCCCCACCAGCTCAGGCTGGTCCCCCACCAGCAGTGGGAGCTCCAGAGCAGTGGTTTCTGTACCCACTTCCAGGGAGCATGGGACATTTCTCCCTTCAGGAAGACCCTTCCCGAGATGAGTTCAACCTGGAACTTGGCCAGACCTGCTCTTGTACCAGTGGCCCCGTGTTTGGAGATATGGTTACTGCTTTGAAGTGGCTGTTGTTTCTATGGCACCGACAACTAAATACATATCATATCAAAGTGAAACAGGGTGTAGAAGTGTTTACTTTTGGCTTTACTCTCCACTAATAGTACAAAGTGTGCAGTGGAAAGAAAGCAGAGAGAAGGACTTTATCTGCAGCCACACAGGCCAGGTAATGGAGTGAACAGAACACGGGCCAATCCCGTTCTGTTGCCCCGAGGGCACAGTGTTCTGACTGCAAGGTGTGGGCAAGTTCAAGCATTTGACTTGCTCCAAGTTGTGAGTCATGAGGATTTTACTCAGGGTTTCAGATCTTGGAGGTTAAAAAGGAGCAGAATAACTCGACAGAGCTGTGGCAGAGACTGTTGCAGTAAATAAAGGGAAAAAGAGGAAATGGTGTGGCTTTGGAACGTCAGAGACGTGAATGTGGGCAACAGGGCGTACGTGTGTGTGTGCGTGTGTGCGCGCGTACACATGTATGCGTGTGCATGTGTGTGTGTGTATTCAGAGGTGACGTTTATTGAGCACATACAATCTGTGCTAGGCATTGTTCAGAACACTTTACACGTAGTCAGCCACTTAACTCCCACAGCATCCTATGAGTTTGGTGATTTTATTTTTCCCATTACAGAGGTGAGAAAACTAAAACTCAGAGAAAATGAACATTTTGCCCATGATTTCTCAGCTAATGAGTAGCAAAGCAGGGATTTAAATCCACATCTCTTGGCTCTAGAATCTACACCCTTAACCACCACGCTATCCAGAGACAATCTCCCCACTAGTGGCAGGGCCTGCAGTGTAGACCCACTGTGTGGACATACAACCTGGGTGACAGCTGGGGCCCTGGGCTCTGAAGGACCTGCACTGGGTTTAATGCTCTGCTGTCACCGTCTTGAAATTCTTACTACTTTGGAACAAGGAACCTTACATTTCTCTTTTGTGCTGGACCCCGAATTTGTGTGCATGGTTCTGAATAGAGAATACTTATTAGCAAAACATTCTTTAAGAAGGTTAATTATTTGGTATTGTTACAAAACTGAATGTTTCTCCCTCTGTATTGGTCACCAGTACCCTCTGGATGTGCTTGAATTCCCACATGTATCTTAGACAAGTCTAAACTTAAAAAGATTTGTCTTTCCCAAAACTCTGAATTCTGATTCAGGAATTTGGTGATGGTTTCCCCTTCCCAGACACTAATCTATTCAGTCGAGGGCAAGGGCACATAATAGTCCAGAAGACAGGAGCCAGACACCGTCTCCAGGTTAAAGTTAGAATCTCGGTAAGGACTGATGAGGAATAGAATGGCCTTCAAAGAATATTTTGTCCAGAATGTCAAAATGCAGGAAAAATTTTAGCAGTGGGGAGGGCTTTGTAAAAACCAGCTACTCCATAGGAGGCCAACTTGATGAGCAATGTTTTCCTTCCCTGAGTCCTTGGGAGTGGAGTGTGTGTGTGTGTGTGAGAGAGAGAGAACAGTGAGCTGGGGCCCTGCTGTGCAGGTACACCGAGGTTAGGTATTTGATTGAAGGTGAGTCCTACTCTCCAAGAAAGTGGTCATATACTAACTGAGACCAGTGTTTCAAGAAAAAGGTCAGAGGAAGCCAGTAATTTTTAAAGGAATTTTTAGAATGTATTTGTTAACTAACTCACAAAACTAAGTACAAAGCCAACCTAAAAAAAAAAAATGAGTAGGTGCTAAATGAACTAGATGTTTCTTTATTGGGTTTTTTTGGTTTTGACCAGTAATATATACATATTTTACAAACTGCAAAAGACACACAAAGGTATACAGGAAAAAGTATATCACCTACTCACCCTGTTCCCTGTCCCCAATCTGGATACCTTCCCTGAGTATACTCCCAATGACTTATTTCTTCTGAATCCTTCTGGGATATCCAGGGCTAGATGAGTCCTTATCTGAAGGAAGGAAGGAAGGAAGGAAGGAAGGAAGGAAGGAAGGAAGGAAGGAAGGGAGGGAGGGAGGGAGGGAGGGAGGGAGGGAGGGAGAGGAAAAAAGAGAGAAAGAGAGAGGGGGAAGGGAGGGAGGGAGAAAAGAAGAAGATTAAAATAAAGTAGGTATAAAGAAAGTGCTACTACTACTATAAAGGACACATGGACAAAACTAAGGGGGGGGAGGGTGGGAGCAAGGGAAGGAGGTGGGATTGGCTAGCATGGGGGAGAGTAGTGGGGAGAAAATGCAGACAACTGTAATTGAACAATAAAGTAATTTTAAAAAGTGCTTAAACTGAGAAATCTGAGACATAATTGGTATTACCAAAATAAGTGCAATCCGGGGCTAATAAATAAGGCTCCATATGAATTGTGAAAGATTAAAGTTAAAATACACAAAATTAAAATGCTTTCCTTTATTTAAATGGAAAAGGGTATGATGAAAGGAACACATAAAAAATATAGGGGGGGTGTTAATTTTTTTTACATTCAAAAACTGTTAAGTGAGAATTAAGAAGTAATTAAACTTCACCCTGGCTGGTGTAGCTCAGTGGATTGAGCGCGGGCTGCGAACCAAAGCATTGCAGGTTCAATTCCCAGTCAGGGCACATGCCTGGGTTGCAGGCCACGGCCCCCAGCAACCGCACATTGATGTCTCTCTCTCTTTCTCCCTTCCTTCCCTCTCTAAAAATAAATAAAATCTTAAAAAAAAAAAAAGAAGAAGTAATTAAACTTCCTACAGAGGTAGCCTGAATTAGAAGACACGTTAATGAAAAGAGAACTTGACGCATTTTTCTTTCAATTGTGCAAGCACTCACTGAGTATCTGCAGTGTTCTCATTGCTTTTCTGGGTACCCAGGAGGATGCAGAGGAACGGACACAACCCCTGATGAAGACAGACACAGAAACACAAAACAGTAACAACTATCAATGCCCATTAGCCACCAGGCCACATTATGCCCTGTCACATTTAACTCTCACCAAAACTTTAATGAGGCCATTGAGGCCTAGGAGCCGCACAGTAAGTGTGGAAGGCAGAGTTTATCATAGCAACAAGGCAAAACAATGGTAACTACCCACAAGGAAAGTGCTCTGGGAATACGGAGGAGGTCATTGTTTTATTAATTTGGCTGTTAGTTTGAACTTGGGTGTATATATAAGAATTCTCTCCTTATGCACTCACTCCCATACCTTTCCTCATTTCTCCTACATAACACCACCCGCCCCAACGTCCTTCCTCCACCCTCCAAAACAATAACTTTGTAGATCCTGAGAATGGAGGAAAGATTGGTGTGCCCTGGAACAAAATGAGTCTTGGTCTGGTTTTCAAAGAACATTTATTTGTTGTTATTTGTTTACAGCTTCATTAGGAGCAGGCCACTGATTAAAAATTGTCCCAATTTTATATTGTTATCGAATTCATTATTTATGTGTAAATGTGTGTGTTGTATATATATGTACACACACGTTTACCCACGTGTAAATGCACAAAAGAATGTTTCTTTAATTAGTTCTTTCTGATGAAAAACAGTGTTACACAGTCAAATCTAGAGATTGAGCAACATAAAACTGGAAACAAACCAGCACTGTGCTTTTACATGAATGGCAAAGAGGCTTTGTCTGAACTTAACCAAGGAGCCGTGCCCAAGGGAAAAACACAGTAACCAAGCTCTCCTCCGCCAGGTCAGACCAGGAGTCCCCAGAGAACCAGAGGGGGCCACTGAGCTCCTGATGGAGATAGTTCAGGAAATAAAGTTCTGAGAGTCCACATGATTTCATCTCTGCGAATTCTGAAATGATAAAAGTCATTCATATGGTTTTTTTCATAAATTTAAACCAGATTCAATTTTTCCTACACAATATTTAGTCTACACAATATAGAGTTTGTTGTCATATCCTGCCAAAGCACTAGAATTCCTTTGATGGGAGAAATTGCAAATTTCGACATTCAATTCTTACTCAAAATCAAAGAGAAAAAAACCTTATGTACAAAAAGAAGTTCAGTCAATAAAAGATATAAATAACCTTTAAACCATGAAAAAGGAAGACTGGCCCTGACTGGTGTGGCTTAGCTGGTTGGGTATCGTCCCGCAAAGCGAAAGGTCACCAGTTTCATTCCCATGCCTGGGTTCTGGGGTTTGGTCCTGCAACCAGTTGATGTTTCTTTCTCACATCCTTGTCTTCTTCCTCTCTTTCTCCTTCCTTTCCCCTCCCTCTAAAAATAAATTTTAAAAACAGTGAATGGTCTAGACTCAACAAAAAAATGAGACCTCTTCCTTGCACCGCACCAGCTTCTATGGAAGTGGCCAGTCGTGCCTGAAATCTAAAGATATCTTACGATTCTGTTTCTGCTTATCCTAATTATTTTATTTTTTTGTAGAAACAAAAGTTTGAAATTCAAACCTGGTGACTCTCACTCATTCACTTCTTCACTAAAATTTTTAATTATTTTTACTCATTGTATAAGAAATATGGTTGTTGTACATGTTTTAAATATACATGTAATTAATTATTAAGAAAATCAAAACAAATTGAAAAGGAAACCACAGTTAACACCTTTGGTATGCACCTTTCCAAATCTTCTTCTATGCACTAGAGAATGATATAAAAATATGTATCATTAGTTTTTCAAATAATATGATCACAGAAATTATGTCAATTAATATATTTGAATACCTGCATAATATTGATTTAATGTACAAACCATAATTTATTAAACTGGCCATTTTTAGGCATTTATTTTTCTCCTATTTTATTGCTGTCATTTATTTCACTATTATCCAAGTTGCTATGTAACTAGTCTTCACATGCATTCCTAATTATAATCTCAAAATATATTCTTGTGAATGAAATTGCTGATTGAAAAGATATACACATGTGTAAGACCTTTGGCCTGTCTTGCCAAATTGATCTCCTTTTAATCAGTCAACAAATATATATTGAGAGCCTACAGCACCAGAGTCTGGATTACAGTTGGGAGTAAAATAGATATAGTCCTTTCCTTACAAAATTGCCATCTAGAGAGAAGGAGACACTAAGGAAATACCCAACCATAATAGATCACGAGGGAAAAGACCACAGCAGCATGAGAAGACAAAAGGCAGGGACCTAACCTTGGCAGGGCTGGAGGAGGCACGCCAAGGAAGACTCACTGTGACATTGCATCTGATTCTTGTAGGTGAGGAGTGGAGGGACAAGCACTCTTTGAGAGAGACTAGCAAAGCATGCAGGTCTGGAGAGAAGAACTCCTCCAAGGAACTGAGAAGCTGTGGGGCTGGGCAGAAGGAGCTCAGGCAGGGGCCAGGCTAATCACAGTGAAAGCTATCATCGAAGGGTTCTAAGCAGAAGAGTCACACGGTCTGATTCATGGGGGGTTTTTTAAGGTTCCCTCTGGCTGCTCCAAGCAACATCAGTAGCAAGATCTTTAGAGATTATTTCAGTGGCCCAGAAGGTCATTAATGGTGTCCTGGAAGGAAGCAGTGACAGAGGACATGGAAGGACTTAAGATATATTTGTAGGTCAAATCAACAGGCAATAGTAACTCAAGGGAAGAAAAAGGACAGTTTTCCTGAACCCTCATTTATTTTTTATTAAAAATAACAAAATAATTAAACTAATAACCACAATGATAACAAAATAATTGAAATGGAATTTCAATGTTTCTTCCATTTGTGTTGTGTTATTAACCTTTAATTTTTTTTTTTACTTGTTTAGGGGCAATTTGCATTTCTTCTTTTGTGACCTGCCCATAGGGTTTTCTATCCCCTTTGCTACCAAATTTTTCTTTTTCTTGCTGCATGTTTATATATCAGTTTCCTAGGGCTGCCATAACAAAGTGCTACACATTAGGGTGCTTAAGACAACAAAAGTTTATTCCTTCACAGTTTGAAGACTACAGTCCAAAATCAAGGCATTGCAGGACCACACTCCTTCTGAAGTCCCCAGGAGAAGACCTTTCTTTGCCTCTCCAAGTCTCTGGCAGCCCAGGTGTTCCTTGGCTTGTAGCTATGTCAGTCTTTTCCTGCCTTCACATGAGGTTCTCTCTGTGTCTGTCTATAGCTCCTTCCCCTGCAAGGACACTAGTTATATTGAATTTAGGGCTCGTCCTATCCCAGTAGGACCTTGTCTTAACTAATTACATCTGCAATGGCTGTATTTCCAAATAACATCATGTTCTGAGGTCCTGGAGGTTAGGACTTCGGCATATCTGTCTGGAGGACATAGGTCAACCCATAACAACTCATAAGAGATCTTTATATGCGGTAAATATTTTTCTCAGCTTATCATTTGCCATCTTAACATATTTATGATGTTTGGGACAGATATATGTCATTTAGATTTAGTGAATTTAATCTGTTAAATTTTTCTTTTACTCAGTAAATATCTGTTGAGTGTCTACCACTTACCCAAAACTATTCTAGATGCCCTTGACCCAAAGATGAGTGATACTGGGTCTCGTTCTGCAATACATTCATACTCTTGGAGGCAGACATGTAAATATAAGTCAGTACGGTCACCACAATGATAGAGATTTGAACAAAGTAGAGTGCCAAAAATGAGGAAATACCCGGCTGAGTTTAGGCAGTAGGGGAAAACTGCACAGGAGAGGTCTTTGGGGTACAGTTCAGGAATGCCAGCCTTCACTGATTATGCCTCCAACAGAAAGACACTTGGCCAGCCATGCATAGAGTGGGCTGCTCCAAATGTGACAGGAAGACCACAGCCTCGGCACGGCGTGACAGCTTGCTAGAAACGCACAGTCTCAGGCCTCACTGCAGTCCTACGAGTCAGAGCCTGCATTTACAAGACACCTCTGGATGATTTCAGTACACACGAACATTTGAGAAGAACGTCCCCATTCTTTTGAAGTTCTTTGCTCGGGTTTACAGTCACAGGCCTCTGTCCTCCCTCTTAAGGACATAATTAGAAACCGCCTGAGAAGACTCGCGACACAAAGGCAAACTTTTAAACTCTTCCCATGTGTTATGTCAAGATGCTGATTAGTACATCAAATGAGCAGCCTTTACCAAATAGCTTCATAATCCATGGGAAAAAGACCCAGTTTGCACATTTCAGGGTAAGCTCAGTGGAAGCCAAGGGGACGATTTGCTCTAAGGATGACCCTGGTGCAACCCTGTGATTCAGACCAAAGATAAGCCTCCAAATCCGTGCCCTGGATCAGCTGTTCAAAGGGGATTTGTCTCCTCCTTTATAATTGGTCTCCCACTTGTATTTTGAGCAGGTGGCTCAGGGAAAAGGGAAACTTTGTTTTATTTGTTTAAGCAGTTGAATAAAGGAAGCATCCCTTTAAGAAAAGAGACAGGAGCTGTGTTTGGTGTGGTAATTGGGTAGAGTAAGTGGGAGGAGGCGGGGGGGGGGGCGTGTTTAGAGGAGAAAGTGATGGGGAGAGAAAATGGAAATGAGAACTGGAGGAAAGAAGAGAACTCTCTCACCGAAGTCTAACAGCTGCTGAGTCACTCAAAACCAGTCTTGTTTACTTGAAAGCCAAGTTCAGTTCTGTGATGAAGAGGAAGGAACACAAGGTGGATGACATGAACTCAGGTGTTAGATACTGCAGCCTTCAGTACAGTAAATGTTGCTTAGGAAACATGCAACACATATGAAGTCAGTCTCCTGGCACTTGTTAGGGTGTGCACTATCTGCCGGCAGAATCTCTTCCTTGGTTAACTCCGTCATGGGTTTTAGCAGAACAAGGACTAGAGTCTATCTCAATATACGTAGAAAGATGGCATTATATGCTTAATATATGCTGAACAGAGGCATTTAACACCAACAGTGATCTGGGCCACGTTTTACTACCCGCCTTACATGTGTCCTGCTCACTGAGAATCTGCCTCTGATTTTAGAGGGAACTTAGGGGAGTTAATTCATTTCAGTTCAGCAAATGCATATTGAGACTCGCTGCCTGGAATGCATTGTGCAGGTCAGGGGCACCGTGCACAGCTGGACAGATGGCCTCGGCCCAGCTCCAGGCACTCTTTAGAGCTGCACACTACATGGCACACCAGCACACACAGGGCCCTGGGCCTAGAACACAAAAAGGTGGTTCAGTTCTGTACTGAACAGCTGACCATTATATAGACAAATAAGTAGCTGGGGAAAATGCATCTAGGAGAAGCCCTCAAACTTTTTACGAAAATGAGAACTAGCGGCTTTCAAATCCATTTATCCTCACATAATGTACACAAACGTCATTTTTGGGTTGATGGGTCAGTTTTGAATAATTTTTGTTGGCTCTTTCAAATGTCTGTTACTTTTGAGTTGCCTCTGTTTAAAATGTATAACCTAGACCTCTATGATTATTTTTAGCTTTCTTGCCAAAGGAGACATTTTTGGGCAAAAATATTCATTACTAGAACACTGGGAGTAGGGAAGGCTTTGCCATGCAGAACACTGCCGTGTGACAATTACACCTCTAGATCCTTTTATAAAGGGGAATCTGACTTTCTGATTCATTCTAATGAGGATTCCGTCCAATTGCAGTCCAATTGCAGTGTCCACCTATGGACATACAAATTTTGATGCAACAAATTTTAAGATTTTGAAAGCCGTTAGCTCCTTGTCAGTATAAACTTATTTTTTAAATAGTTTTAAATTTTTATTCATAAAAATATCATATGCCCCTATCACATACAGATACAAAATTAATCCAACCCAGATCACAACCCTAAATGTAAGAGTGGTAACTATAAAACTTGCCTGTAAGATGTGCTCCCTGCAGCAATGTGTATACTAAAGCTTTCCTAAAAGAAAATATAAGTATAAATCTCCACGACCTTGGATTAGGCAGTGGTTTCTTGTGGATGATCCCCAAAGCCAAAGTGACAAAAAAAAATTGAATTTCATCAAAATTAAAAAATTTTGTCTTTTAAAGGATACCATCAAGAAAGGTGAAAAAAAACACCCTACAGAAATAAAGGAAAATATTTCAAGTCATATATACCACATATATAAAGAACTTCTACAATTCAACAATCAAAAGACAAATAACCCAACTAAAAAATGGGCAAAGAATTTGAATAGATATTTCTCAAAAAAAAATGTACGAATGGCCCATAAGTACGTGAAAAGATGCTCAGTATCAGTAGCCATTAAAAAAATGCAAATCAAAACTACAATGAGATACCACTCTACATGCACTAGGATGGCTTTAATCAAAAAAATGGATAATATTAAGTGTGGTTGGTAAGGATGTGAGAAAATTAGAACCCTCATATAACACTAGTAAGATTGCAAGCCACTTGGGGAAAACAGACTGGTAGCGTCTCAGAAAGGTCCCCCAAAGGGTTAGACATGGAGTTACCATGACCCATTCCACTCCCAGGTATATACCCCAGATCACTGAAATACAGTATATTTTCATGCAAAAACTCATGCACAGATATTCACAGTTACATTATTCATAGTATCCAAGAAATGGAAACTACCTACATGCCCATCAAGGGATGAATTGACAAGATGTAACATATTCATATCATGGACTATTATTTGACTCTGAAGGCTCTTACATGAAACTTCAGGACACACTCTAAAATAAAACTTTGAAAAAAAAGGGCACTTCCACACTGACAGATATACGAATAAAGAGTCATGACATCTACAACTTAATGTCATAATTAAGAAGATTATGATTATACAGTCATAATAATAGGCATAAACAGGTGGCATTTAAATAAGCAAACATGTCCTATCCCAACCATAACTTAAAAGGTCCCAATCCTCAGTCTTGGCTAGTTAAGGTACCAGCATGGAGCACCATCCTGCTCCTTTAGCCCCAAGTGATTTTTAAGTGGTTAGTCTATGTCATAAAAATTTATTTTTTTACACACAAAGACAATGGCTCTAAGGATACCCACTAAACTGGGAGGGGAGGTAGGACAGAAAGGTAAAAACGGGATTTCTACTTTTTACTTCAGGTATTTGCAGACATCTTGACTATGTTAATTTACGTTAGTATTCGTCATGAGCAGGTACTCGTTTTATAATTTCAAAACACTGTTCAAGTTTATGGGATGAAATTCCATGATCTCAGTCATTTGTTTTGAAACATTTTGGGGAAGAATAGAGGGAGATGGGGCACGGTCAGGGCCTTGGGGATGGAAAGTACAGCACTGGGAACATGGTCAACAATATTGTAATAACTGTGTATGGTGCCAGGCGGGCACTAGCTTATTGGGTGGACCCCTTGGCAAGTTATATAAATGTCTGGCCATTATGCTATAGATTTGAAACTAATACAATGTAATATTGAAAATAAACTGCAATTTTAATTTTTTTAAATAATAAAAGGAAAGAGTAAGCAAATGAAGCAAAATCTTGATAATTATTGAACGTGGGTAATGGGTATATGGCAGTATTATACTCCCTACATCTGTGTATATATGATTTGTTTATAGTAAATATTTTTTAAAGGCCACTGTGGAAAAAAAAACTAGTATTTTTAAGAGCAGGAGAATGAGGGAGAAGAAAGTAGCATCCATTCCACCAAATTATACGAACAGTAATTTGCTGAAAAATACTTGAGGGCATTGAACAATGTCTACTTGATATCAGAGATTGGCAAATTTTTTTCTGTATAAAGGTGGAATAGTACATATTTTGGTCTTTCCAGGGCTATAGTCTGTGCTCTAATTACTCAATTCTCTATACCATGGTGGGAAAAAAACAGCCAAAGATAAACAAATGCACACAGCTCTGTTCCAAGACAATTTCATCATGGACACTGAAATTCGAATTACATGTAAATTTCACATGTCACAAAATGTTATTCTTTTAATTTTCCTTTTCATCCATTTGAAAATGTAAAACTATTCTTACATTTCCCCTAGGCCTGAGGAAAACAGGCTTTGGACTGGATTTGCCCCAGGCCCTATTTTGCCAATGCTTGCTTCAGACTGTCTGAAAACTCTTTGTTACATATATGATGCACAAGTATACATATTTTTTCTATCAAAAGATACTAGGAGGGATTAAACCCAAATGTGAATAGTGACTATGTCTGGGTGAGAGGGCTATAGGTAATTTTTAATTTTTTTCTTCCTTCAGTATTTTCCTAATTTTTTACAATAAACATACACTTCTGAGAAATGTTTTTAAAACAATAATTCATTGTCCACAAGAAGAGGGACAGGAAGACATAACACGGAGATTGCCCATCTGTCCTGAATGTCTTTTCGAGCCTAGATCGAATTAAAAAAAACCTTCTGAAGATTTCCTTCCTGTTCTGGGATTCTGCCTCCTCACACAATCAAATGCCTGTAACACAATTCCTTTCCATTTGAAAAGCAATCCTCTCTTCGCTTCACTCTGAAAGTAAATTTCCCAAATTAAGTCCTGTAGGCTGAGGGCCTCCTCCCCCATCTGGGCAAATGTGATTAGCAATCGCATCTGGTGTTCAGGGTACCGGGCAATCTCGCTCCTCTCCCAGCCTGGAAACGTGAAACACAGCGTCAAAAAAAAAAAAAAAAAAAATCCCTGCGGAAGGCCACAAGGGGGCAGAGACCTGCAACCTACAGAGGAAGCGGGGTGGGCTCGGGAGAGCACATACTCTTTTGTAAATTGCCCTTGTTCTCTAAATCTCTTTCAGAAACCAAATGAAGGATAGTATAAAGACTTCGATCAGCTCACCGAAATGGTAATTCACAAAATGGAATGTGCTGTTTTCTTGGAGCTTAGATAACTAGGGTCTTTCAAAAAGGCCAAGGCAAACTGTTTTGTTTGCTTTGGTTTTACCTCATGGTCCGAAGTAAAGGTTCTGGAAAATGAACACATCTTCCTTCTCAAACAGGGAAATTTGTTCTAGCTCACAAGGAACCATCACTTCACAAAAACAGTCTTTCTTACTTTTTCATATGTAACAAACATGAACCTGGTCCAATGTAAGGGGAGAACATACCCATTTATTACAACTATCCAATTTTTTTTTAAATCTGGGAATCAAATGGAGAAGAATGAAGCATACAGACAAAGAAACCTTAGCTAAATCCATGTAAACAGGTAAATTACTCTTAACACGGCACACCTCATTTTACTGCGCGTCACCTTGCTTCACAGGTGTTACCTGGTTGACGAGTGGAAGGCAAGACCCTCCACCAGCGAAAAGATTACAACCTGCTTTATTGCAATACTCACTTTATTACAGTGGAACCAAGCCTGCAGTATCTCTGAGGTATGCCTGTAAAGTATACTAATATTGTTTCCTAAGTGTGATATCGTGATTTACAATAAAATATTTACTTGGTCTTGGTCTCTGATTTTGGCACAGAGCCTCTAAAAATCTTGGAATTTCCTAACTGATTAGGGTATCAAGGTGTCTAATGAGGTCATTTTGGGAAAGCACCTGAGGACTGCACGTGTTGCCCCCAGTGGATCTAACCAAGGGATTAGAGGGTTGGAACTGTCGGGCCCATCCTCTGCTTTCTGGTTGACTTCAGCCACCCATGGTTAGTGATTTAATCAATCGTGCCTACGTAATGAAGCTTTCATAGAACTCCAAGAAGAAAGGGCTTGGGAGAGCTTCCAGCTTGGTGAACTCGTGGAGCTGTATACAGAGTGTTGCTTGGGAGTGGCCCTTTCCCCAACCTTGGCCTACACGTTTGGCTGTTCCTCAGTGACATCCTTTTATAATAAACCAGTAATCTAGAAAGTTAAATGTTTCTCTGAGTTCTATGAGATGCTCTAGCAAATTAACAGAGCCCAAAGAGGGGTTCTTAGGAACCTATTTGTGTATGTGTAGCACAGGTAAAAACCTGGGCTCTTGCCTAGCATCTGAAGTGGGGAGACGGGAAGGGAAGGCAGCAATCTTGCAGGACTGATCTTTTAAACTGTAGATTATGGCAGAATTGAGCTGAATTATAAGACATCCAGGAGCAAATAATGAACAATGGCTAATGGTCACTTTACCTAACATTTATTCGGCACTAGGTGCCATGTATCATGCCAATTTCATGACCACCATGAACCTGGGTGTAGATGATGCTGTTATTCCCTTTCCATAGATGCAAACGCTCACCTGCCTCACTGTTTCTCTCCTGCAAATTCCTAACCCCAGTCCTGCTAGTCAGCAGAGCCTGTTCTCATGCCAGCTTCCACCTGAAAGAGAGGAAATCTATGTAAGCTTCCTTGTATTACCAAACACGATTCCTCATAATTATGGACAGGAGCACAATACGAGAGCAAAACACTTGACCTCACTTCCGCCACCAGCTGTGCCCCATTTTTCAACGTCCCATCACAGAAAGACTCCTTGAAAATTTCTGTATTTGCTGTCTCCAGTCTCTCTTCCCCCATTTTCTCTTTTTTTAATTTAAAATTTTTTAATTGTAATAAATCCACATAAGAGTTACCACCCTAACCATTTTGAAGTGCACAGTCCAGCATCGTCAAGTACATCCACAGCGTCGCATCACCAATCTGTGGAGCTCTCTCATCCTCCCAAATTGAAACTCTGAGAGAACAACTACCCATTTCCCATCCCCCCCACCTGAGCCCCTGGTGACCACCTTTCTACTTTGTCTCTACAAGTTTGACTACTCCTGGCACCTTGTAAATAGAATCATGCAATATTTGTTTCGGTTTGTTTGCAGCTGTCAGAATTTCTTCAGGCTTCATCCACCTTGTAGCAGGTGTCATGATTTTCTTCCTTATTAAGGCTGAATAATATCCCATTGTGGTATACAGGGTAGAGCAAAAGCAGGTTTATAATCATCCATATGGAAAACAATACTATAATTAATAAATAACACAAAAAATAATCTGTGTTTTGTGTACTCCCAACGGCAAACCTACTATCTATCACCTATATTCCATTGTGATTTATAATATATAAATTTCGCTGATGCATTTACCCATAATGGACATTTCTGTTTTAACAAGCCCTGCAGGTGGTCCAATGCAGACCAGTGTTGAGGACCACTGCTCCAGAAGTTCCCAATGAATTTCGTTGTTGCTGTTGTTTCTTTTTAGACTCCTCCCCTGAGAACCTCCTGTTAGTGAGGCTCTGCCACGGAAAATGTCAGGAGCCAGAACAGAATTATCTGGTGAGCCACTTGTAGGTGTTTGTACATTGAGAACTATATGCAAATGTTGAATATTTGAGCTAAAAAGTAAGAGGAAAAGCCTTGAGCTCCTATTTTCCTGCAAAGCCAAAAGGGATTGTTTCATTCATGTTATGGAAGATGCCCGCCTTGGATGGCCTCACTGTAAGAAAGAGGTTCTTATATAAAATTTTCTCTGCAAATGTTATATTTCTCAAACCTACCTCCCTTCTCTGGGACCTCCTGCTGCAAAATAAATTTAGAAATTGTTTTGCAACAATGACTAACATCAACAATAATAGCTACTTTTGTTTTATACTGAAAGGAAGTTTTTGTGCCCTGACTGGTGTCCCTCAAAACTGAAAGTTCACTGGTTCGATTTCTAGTCAGGGCACATACCTGGGTTGTAGGCCAGGTCCCCTGTTGGGAGTATGTGAAAGGCAACCAATCAATGTTTCTCTTGCACACTGATGTTTTTCTCCCTCTCTCCCTCCTTTCCCCTCTCTCTCTAGAAATAAATAAAACCTTAAAAGTAAAGAAAGTTTTTAGAGCCTTGTTTAAAATTGTACTCTATCTACTGCAAAGATGTACTACATAGTTGTAGACATAACCTTATCATGTCTGGTACTGCCAAAAAGGTAAATATATATGTATATGAAAAGAATAAACTTAATAATAATCAGGCAAAGGTGATACTACAGTTTTCTTCCAAGGAATTCTAAATGTTTGCAAATATGAGTGAACCCTTTTGTGGTAACTCCTGCCCAATTATGTTAAGTTGTGATTTTCTGAAATGTTTGGAAAATGTGTGCTCCAAGGAAATAAATTCATTGGAAGAGAAAGCATTGCATTTGACCTAAGAAAAAATAGAAGACAAATTAGTGTTTCCTTTACCTAGAGGTTACATGTAAAGAGCACTGATAGGGAGAAGAGAAAGAAAGACAGTCAGATTCCTCCAACAACATGTTCGTAAATCTCAGCAAAATTTTTCTAGTTCCTCAAGTTGAAACAAGTCAAAATCTGCCAGTAAATCGGCCTTAACTCATGCGTGATATTATTAGGCACTGAAGTGAAGTCACTGGTGACTTGGTTCCCTTAATCTGATCAAAATCCTCCTGACTCCTAACCCTTTCCTTTAAAAAAGAAAAAAAAAGGCCTTTCCTTGTCAATTTGCTCTGTCGTTCAGAGTCTCTGCTTTCGGTTTCATTTATTGAATGGTAACAGCTCACATATACGGGGCTGCTTCTCTCAGCCAAACTGAAGGACTTGCTGCCACAATTTCATTCAGCAGTCCCCGCACCCCTTGGGAAGTGGGAGGCACACCCTCTTTGCAGATGAGGGCCCCAAGATAGATTCAGAAACTTGCCCAAGATCATACTGTGGGAATTGGTCTCACCAGTACCAAGAAGCTGAAAGAGATCACTCTTCTGCAAAGTTCATATTTCTAACCAAATCTTTTGATCATTTTCAATTGTTATTCTATTGCAGTTATCCCAATTTTCCCCCTTTGCCCTCCTCCACCCATCCCACCCCCTGCTCCTGTAGTCAATCCCCACACTGTGGTCCATGTCCGTGGGTCATTCATACAGGCTCTTTGACTAGTCCCTTCCCTTTCTTTCCACCGTATGCCCCTTCTTCTGCCCCTCTGGTCACTGTCAGTTTGTTCCATGTTTTCATGCCTGTGGTTCTATTTTGTTCATTGGTTTATTTTGTTCATTAGAGTCCTCTTATAGGTGGAATCATATGGTATTTGTCTTTCACCAACTGGCTTATTTCACTTAGCATAATATTCTCCAGTTCTGTCCATGCTGTCGCAAAAGGTAGGAGCTCCTTCTTTCTTTCTTCTGTGTAGTATTCCATTGTGTAAATGTACCATAGTTTTTTGATCCACTCATTTACTGATTGGTACTTAGGCTGTTTCCAGCACTTGGCTATTGTAAATAATGCTGCTATGAACATTGGGGTGCACAGGTTCTTTAGAATTGGTGTTTCAGTATATTAAGGGTATAATCCCAGCAGTGGAATTGCTGGGTCAAAAGGCAGTTCCATTTTTAGTTTTTTGAGGAAATTCCACACTGCTTTCCACAGTGGCTACACCAGTCGGCATTCCCACCAACAGTGCACTAGGGTTCCCTTTTCTCCACATCCTCGCCAGTACTTGTTTGTTGATTTGTTTATGATGGCCATTCTGAACAGTGTGAAGTGATATCTCATTGTGGTTCTAATTTGCATCTCTCTGATGGCCAGTGATGTGGAGAATCTTTTCACATGCCTATGGGTCATCTGTATGTCCTCCTTGGAGAAATATCTATTAAGGTCCTTTGCCCATTTTTTAATTGGATTGTTTGTTTTCCTGGTGTTGAGTCATATGAGTTCTTCATATATTTTTGAGACCAATCCTCATCCAGTTTATCATTGGCAAGTGTGTTCTCCCCATACAGTTGGTTCCCTTTTCATTTTGATGATGATTTTTTTAGCCGTGCAGAAGCTTTTTAGTTTGATGTAGTGCCATTTGTTTATGTGTTTCCTTTATTTCCCTTGCCCCAGGAGATATATTGTCACATGTATTGCCACATGGGATAAAAAATATGGAATACTTCACAAATTTGAATTTGTGTGTCCTCCTTGCACAGGGGCCATGCAAACAATTTCTGTAGCATTTGAATTTTAGCATATGTGCTGCTGAAGTAAGCACCTAACCAAATTTTTAAAAACAAAACCCAAACAAGCCAAATGCTAATGCCCATAGATGAACTGTCTGGGAAGTATTTGCAGAGATGAAGTACATAGTAAATGGAGACTTTAATTCAATTAAAGGGACCAAGTTTGTAAAGAACACCATAGTTCCCAGGAAACCACAGGAAGGTATGTTGCTCACAGAAAAAGAAAGGATGAAGGAAGGATTTTTTTCCCCATGTAATTATCATGAACTGCATGCCATGGAAGCAATGGTTCTCAAAGTGTGGTCCATGGAACAGCAGCAGCAGCCCCTGAGAACTTCTTGGCAAAGACAGCCCGAAGGCCCCACACCAGAGCTATTGCATTACAAGCTCCGGAGTGAGACTGGCATCCTGCCTTTTAACCAGCCCAGCAGATGATTCCACTGCAAGCTCCAGTGTGAAAACCGCTGCTTTGGAGTTGAATTTCTGAACCACTAGGAACATTTACCGACTCAGCTACTTCCGGAACGACATTTACACGTTTAAATCTTAGACCTGTTTACACGCACATTGACATTTAAAAAACTTAAGGACATTAATCCAGTTCAGCTAAATGTTTTACAAACTAATGCCTAAACTAATGCTTTGACCAGTTCAGTTTAAACCAACAACAGCAAATGTTTCTAAGGACTGACTATGTGTCAGGTGCCATTCTCAGTGTTTTACATTGATTAATTCATTTAGTTGTCATGGCATCCTATGTATGCCATTCTTATCCTCGTTTTACCAATGAAGACAGCGAGTCCGAGAGAGTCAAAGTAACCTGCCAGGTCCCAGAGTGAGTACTTGACCACTGAGACTTGAATCCAGGCTGCATAGATACAGAATCCTGTTCATAACTGTGGACTACCTTGGAGCCAAAAAAATTGTTTTAATCTATTTGAGAGAGATCTCTAGAGAAAAAAAAAATCTACCAAAGGAATTTGAAAATTGGAGAATTTTAATTTTCTCTGTCAAACCAATCTATCTGTAATAGGCAAATTATCAGAGTCCTTCCAAAACTATTATCATGACACTCAAAGAGTCTTCAAGCCCTGGCCAGTGTGGCTCAGTTGGTTGGAGCATCGTTCCATAACCAAAGAGTTGAAGGTTTAATTCCCAACCAGGACACACACCTAAACTGAGGGTTTAAACCCCAGTCCAGGCACCTATGATCCCCAGTCCCAGGAACATAAGGGAGACAGCCAATCAATGTTTCTCTCTCTCTCTAAAAACAAAAATAGCCTTCAGAAACTTGGGTTAGTTCCTTGGGACATTTAGAATAGGTGTTAGGCATAGGTGATTCTGTGATCTACGGATTTTAAGATTTGATGAGGCTATTTCTGAAGCAATTTCTTGCTCTTCCTCTGTCACCGAATGTTACTACCATTTTCATCCTATAGCAGTGTGTTTATCCCCAAGTATAACACCATGCCAGAAAGCATATTGCACCCATAGATCAAATATCCACTCCATTTGTCATATTTTAGGTTGAAAAGCTTGGCAGTGGGCCCCTTCCTACTCCTTGGAACTCTGAGGTTCTGCCTCACACTAAGGTCAAACTTGCATATCCTGTACCCTCTGAAACCTGGAAGATTTCATTGCTATTCCATTGTAAAAGAGATCAGTTTTGGGGAGATTGAGGAAAGACTGGAGATACCAGGTGGGTGCCAGGCAGGGTGGTGCCTGGGAATTTTTAAAGCAACAGTCTCTCTGCTTTCAAGAGCAAGTGTTAGGATTTTGTTCAATGCAGGAAGGGAAAATACTCCAAGAATAAACTTACTTAAGACTCTCTTTGTTTTCTACATGATGGGAGGGTTTTCTTTGCAAAATCCCACTACTCCGTCTGGGACTTTCCAAGACATATATCACAAAAGTGATCGGCTTCTTGGAAGGAGGAGGATGATAATGCAGGTAATTCATTGGGATTAGAAAGTAAAAAGGTCCCTGGAGTCACTCGTCTCAGCCTGCTTCCTTCAGCAGATGCTCAGTCCTATGTCCTCCCTCAATGTGGACCTTTCCCAGATCCTCTGTGAGGTCTTCGGAGTCTTCCTATTGCCAATGAAAAACAACATTTTTTCCCCACACATTGGTAACTGCCAAGTGACTTTCCTGCTCTTGCTCTGGTCCCAGCTGGAATGCAATCCAAGCATACTATTGTCATGTCCAAAAAGTTACCCACAAATCCCCCCCTCGAATCCCAACAAATGTTGAAGATGTTCCTGAAGAGTTCCAGGAAGAGAAAAAGGGGATTTCATGGCACAACCTTCACTAGGATAAGTTAATGAAGACCATCCTAAGGGGTGAGAAGGACACAGGAATGAGGCAATCTGGCAAAAACATTCCCACTGGTGGACACGGTCACTGCAAGCCCTTGAGGCAGATGACAGAGGGTTGGCAGGCCTGAGAAAGAGGAAAAAGATGCATGTGGCTTAAAACAGGGCTTCTCAGAGTGTTGTCTGTGACCAGTCTGCCACAAGATGAAGAATTTGGAATAAAATGTAAATCAAAGTACTACTTTTCAGCAAGAAAGTCTTGCTACCAAAAAAAAAAAAAGCTGAACTTAAAATGTACTCAGGTCCAGCCATTGTTAATATAAGGAGAATGGTTTGTGCGACATCAATGTAACCTGGCAGCCAAGGAGAGTGGACTGGAATGCACATGTGTGAACAATGAGAACTGCATTGAGCTAGTCAGTAGGGGTGGTACATGCCGTTGAGTGAGCATATGTACTGTGTGGCTGTGACATTCAAAATGACTGAGCAAGTAGAGCAATGAATCTACATCAAATTTTTTGCGTTAAGCTTGAACCTTCCTCCCCGGAAACTATTCGGATGATTCAGGAGGCTTTCAGGGATGGTGCGATGAGTGCAGAGCAAATTGAAGTGTAGCACAGATGATTCAAAGATGGTGGAGAATCTCTTGAAACTGATCCACATTCTGGAAGGCCTGCAACAAGCAGAACACCTGAGGTGTTGAATGTGTACAAGCTGAAATCAACAGAGATCAGTGACTGACAGTGTAAGAACTGGAAGTGATCTGGGCATTCCAAAATCTACTGTGCCTGAGATTTTGACGCAGGTTCTTGGCATGAAACGTGTTATGAGAAAATTTGTTTTGTGGCTTCTGCTACCAGAGCACAAGGAACATTGTGCTGCAGTTGCTGATGACACTGGGAGAAGTATGCAAGGTTCCAAGATGCCTTCTGTGAAGGAGACTGAGGTGTTACTGTCCTACGTACAATGTTTCTTGTATATTGTATCTTCTTCAATAAGTGTGCCTATTTTTCATATTACACAGCTGGATAGTTTCTGGACAGACCTCGTAGTTAGTAATGCAGCTGATTGCCTAAAGGTATATATTCTTTTTTTTGGTTTTGCAGAAATATATAAAGAACATTGGAGAAGTATAGCTCAAGATTATATAATATGTATAATTACATAATGTAAAATATGCCATAATTATAATTTTTGTGGCTTAATAAATTAAAGATACTCTAATACCTTTTATTGTTAAAAAGAAAACATCATAAGAAATAATTAAATATTTTACAAGTCTTCTACAACCCAATAATCACTATACTTTTAAAGACATTCCAATCTTTGTTCCTGTGTGTTTATCTTTATTCCATTTCAGCCATCTGGTCCACACACACTTTTGCTTTTGCAGTTAACATCAAATCATAGGCATTTAAAATACCTATAAATAGAAATAATAAATGCCATTTTAACAACTACATGATAGTCAATAGTTAACAATTGACTGAAGCATCTACCTTCAAAAGACATTTATTTCCTTTTGTTCCCCCCGTTACAAATAACCTGGCTGTGAAAATCAAAGTGCATGCTGCTTCCCTTCTTTTGGATTATGTCCTTTAAAAAAACTCCCAGAATTGAAATTCCAAGCACAATAATATTTTAAAATATGGGTTAAAAAATGCATATTTGCTATATATTTCTTTATTGCCATATGCATATTTAGTCATTTTAAATTTTATCTGCAGGGCTTTTAGTAAAAGACACTGGTACCTTTAAAGATTTTTTTTAGAATTCTAAAAGAGTTGGCATCAACAAATGAACTTATGCAAAATATTTTATTACATATATATTTCTACAATTCAGTTAATAAAATAATTAATAAAATTATTTATTGCAAAAATGTCTAAGCAACACTAAACATTAATCTCTGAAATTGTAGGCATTTTAAAAATGCCCTGACTGGTGTGGCTCAGTGGATTGAGCTCTGGTCTGAGAACTGAAAGGTCGCCAGTTCTATTCCCGGTCAGGGCATATGCCTAGGTTGCGGGCCAGGTCTCCAGTTGGGGGCATGTAAGAGGCAACCAATCAGTGTTTCTCTTGCACATAGATGTTTCTCTCCCTCTCTTTCTCCCTCCTTTTCTCCTCTCTTTCTAAAAAATATAAATAAATATCCCTGGCTGGTTTGGCTCAGTGGATTGAGCCTGACCTGTGAACTGAAAGGTCGCTCGTTCAATTCCCAGTCAGGGCACATGCCTGGCTTGTGGGCCCTGTCCTCATTTGGGGGCATGCAAGAGACAACTGATCGATGCTTCAGTTGCATATCCATGTTTCTTTCCTTCTCTCCCTCCTTTCCTTCTCTCTAAAATAAATAAATAAAATCTTAAAAAAGAGAGACAGCATAATTTGTTAAAAAAATAATATATATATTATATTATTATATAATATTATATAAGGTTTTATATATATATAAAACCTTAAAAAAAAGTGATGCATTCCCTAAATAGCCATTGGTCTTTCCAGAGCCTTCCTGTAACCCTGTCACTTAAAGGCTCCCAGTCACATGTGCCAGTTACCAGAAAACACTAAAGGAGTTCATCATCACCAAACCATTATTATATGCAATGTTAAAGGGACTTATTTAAGAAAAAGGAGATCAACTACTAACAATAAAAGGACAATAAACACATGTCTATCAACAATTGAATCTAAAACACAAATTAAGCAAACAAGAACAGAGACAGAACCACGGATACAGAGAGTTCTGATGGTTGCCACATGGGAGGGGGGTGTGGGGGAACTGGTGAAGAGGTGAGGGGGTTAAGAAGTACAAATAGACACATACAGAGTAGCCATGGGGATGTAAAGTCCAGTATGGGAAAGGGAGTAGCCAAAGGACTTACATGCATGGCCCATGGACATGAACAATGGTGGGGGCATTGCCTGAGGAAGTGGCAGGGTGCTGGGTGGGGGGTCAAGGTGGGGAACTTGGGACAATTGTAATACCATAATCAATAAAATATAATTTTAAAAAATAAAAATAGGCAAAGGATACCAAGAAAGGAAGGAAAACTCTTTATTATGGAACAATGCCATCCAATAAATGTAGAAGCAATAATGGACTTGGGAAAATAACACCTTTTTCTAGTCCCCAAAGTAATAACTGCTTTGGCAAAGATTCTTAATGGGTGTTAAAACGTGCTGAAAAGTCTCATGCCACAGATTCCTAACTAAATCCAAAGAGAAAGTGTGTGTTCCCCCTGGATGGGGTCCGTGGTTACCACCTTAACGGAGTGATCAGCCCATGGGAGACCTGAGTGCCGTGAGCAGGCCCACCTCATGCACAGGGCCAGGGGCAGGACAGCCAGAGGAGGCCACACACCACCATCTGGAATGATTGTAACTTGTGAATGAAGCCACCAGCTTTCATAAAGCACATCTTATTCTCACACCTTGACAAGTATACCTTTATAATGTATATCTATGTAAAGTTACAGATTTTATACAGAGATTTTTGAAAGACTGAAAGCTGGAAAAGTATCAAAGACAACTACATTTAGTTATTTTCGTGCACACGTGAGTTTTATGTTCATGCACTGTCACGTGGTAACAAAATACATATATAATTTTATTATGTGTTTACTTTGATAAATTAATGTGTATGCCCTTCATTTCAGTAAAATCACCAAGTTGTTATAACAAATAATTTAACATAAATTGTGTCCTGTAAGATTGTGATAATATGAAGAATTAGAAATATAACCCTGGCTGATGTGGCCAAGTGGATTGAGTGCCAGCCTGCAATCCAAAAGAATGCTAGTTCAATTCTAGTCAGGGCACATATGTGGGTAGTGGGCCAGCCCCCTATTTGGGGGTGTGCAAGAAGCAACCAATTGATATTTCTCCCTTGCTCTCCCTCCCTTCTTCTCTCTCTAAAAATAAAATAAAAGTAAAATCTTCAAAGAGTTAGGAATATAAAATTTAATGTCATTAGAAGTATCTAAAATTTGAATATATTTTATCAAAAAATGTAAGTTATATAAATATAAAAATTTATACTTTTCAAAGCTATTGCTTTTCTTCTAAATATTCAAAGTGATCTATTAAAAGACAACTGTAATTCATTATTAACAAACATCAAATTTTAATGAAAAGTATTTATTTAAAGCTGAAGTTATATTTAATTTTCATGAAAATTTGCTGAAGGCTTATTAAACATTTTTATAATAAAATTCTGTGTTTGATATTCATCCAGTTGCATATACTTTATGCATATATAAAAATTATTTAGTGTTGCAAAATTTACAACTTACAAACACCACATGCATTCGTGAGGATTTCCAGAACCTCAAATTCCAACATGAAAAGAACCAAGAAAACAGATGCTTGGCACTGCGGAGTGGCAATATTTTATGATGCAAGAATATTTTACTCTCACACTGAGAAGAGTGATTTTCCTGAGTTAATTTGTCTGTTGTCCCAACTAAGTCCTTCTTCCCTCCCTTCCTCCTCACGAACTAAAGCAGCACGCCTCTACCATCGGCCGCAGGCACAGCCTTCACCTGGCGGCACATTCTGTCACGACCACTTTGTCCTGAGGGTGACAGTGGAGAAATATGTCCCTGCAGCCTGGACAGTGCCAGTGACACCAGGAGGACCCAGGCCAATGTGCTGAGGATAGTAAACTTTCTACAAGACGATTGCTTGGCTTGGTCTCCTCAAAAGTTAATATGAATAAGTGTGAATAGATTGTTCTAGACTGAGAAACTAAGGATACACATCAACCAAATGCAATGGGGGAAGCTACATCAAAAGACTGGTTCCCCAAAGTAAAACATCTTTAAAAAGGTTTGGGACAACCAGGGAAATTTGGATAGGGGCTGGTTATTAGATGATGCTATGAAATTATTGTAAATGTTCGTAAGTTGTAATAATGGCATCACAATGGTTACGTTGGACAATGTTATTTTTAGGAAGTGTATGCTAAACTCTTAGGGGTAACATGGCTCAATGTCAGCAATTTACTTCCCCCCCTTTTTTATTGTTGTTCAAGTACAGTTTTCTGCCTTTTCCCTCCACCCCTCCCCACCACCCCAGCAGCAATTTACTTTTAAATAGTTGAGCAAAATATATTTCTTAACTAAGAGACCAGTAAACATCAGCATTACGGTGAATGGGTTGTGATAAATAAACCCTGTTACATTACTATTGGTTGTGAAATTGATAAGACCTACAGAAAGAATACTTTAACAATATCAAAAGTATAAATCCACCAATCATCATGCAAAAATCCACCCTTGAGAATCTATCCTACAGATACACTGTTACATGTGCAAAATGATACACAACCATCAGCAGGGAAATGATAAAATTAGTTATGGTACCTTCATAGAAAGGAATATTGTGTAGAAAATAGGAAGCTTTCACCCTGGCTGGTGTGGCTCAGTGGATTGAGTGATGGCCTATGAACCAGAGGATCACCAGTTTGATTCCCAGTCAGGGTGCATGCCTGGGTTGCAGGCCAGGTCTCCAGTAGAGGGTGCATGAGAGGCAACCACAAATTGATGATTCTGTTCCTCTCTTTCTCCCTCCCTCCCCCTCTCTATAAAAATAAATAATAAATAAAATATTTTTTTAAAAAGGAAGCTTTTAAGTTATTTATATGGAAAGGGCTCTAATATCAATTATTAAGTTAAATATAAGCAAGACACTGAGCAGTATTATAGTAAGCTCCTATTTGATTAGGAGGGGAAAATATTTCTGCACAAACTCTTCTTTGGCAGGGTGCATGGGAAGTTGATGGCATGGCTGCCTGGGAGGAGGTGACTTAGGTAGCAGGGCGTGAGGATAAGAGGCGGGCTTTTCCCATGTACTTCCTGAATCTTCACCATGTGAGTGAATCACTGATTCGAAACAATTTTTAATACTCAGCAAAATTAAACAGTGCATACCAACAAGAATGTCAGACAGAGGTTTATTAACTGTAATATATAAAGAATTTTATAGACCAATAAGAAAAAGGGGATGGTGTGGGAGCAATCAGCCAGTTGGGGAGGATGGGGAGTATTTTACCACTGACTCTTTATAATGCTGGTGCAGATGGACTTTCAGTAGATTTTATTATTAGTTTTAAATTGTCTACAGACCATGTAGCCCCATAGTGCCTGCACCCAGAGTAGATCTTTTACTGCCCTGCCCTTACTATGCTAATGCTCCAGTTCACACATGGAGAGGAAGGAAGGAAGGAAGGAAGGAAGGGAGGGAAAGAACAGACAGAGAGAGAGAGAGAGAAAGAAAGAGAGGAAGAAAAGAAAGAGAGAGAGAGAGAGAGAGAGAGAGAGAGAGAGAGAGAGAGAGAGAGAGAGAGAGAGAGAGAGAGAGAGAAAGAAAGAAAGAAAGAAAGAAAGAAAGAAAGAAAGAAAGAAAGAAAGAAAGAAAGAAAGAAAGAAAGAAAGAAAGAAAGAAGAAAAGGAAGGAAGAAAGGAAGGAAGGAAGGGAGGGGATTTCTGACCAAGATGGAGGCATAGGTAGACAAACTGTGCCTCCTCTCACAACCAAAATAAGGACAACAATTTAGAAATAAAATAACAACCAGAACTGACAGAAAATTGAACTGTATGGAAATCCGATCAATCAAGGAGTTAAAATAGACACATTCACCCAGACTGGTAGGCAGGGTGGAGTCAGACGGCTGGGTGGAGAGGGGTCACAGCACAAAAAGCAGTGGAAATGGGTGCGCAAGGCACCCGGAGCATGCAAGACGGCAGCAGGTGGACCCAGTGAGGCAGCAATTGTGAAGCGAGGCACTGCACACCAGGTGACTGGCTGACCAGGCGGTCCCACATTCATGCACAGATAAACCAGGTAAAACTGGGGAGTGAGACAGACTGGGTGCAGCCCAGGGTCCCAGTGCCAGGAAATAAGGCCTCGAAGCACTGATTAAAAACACTTGTGGGGTTGAGGTGCAGGGAGAGACTTGTAGCCTAATGGGAGAGTTCATTGGAGAGACCCACAGGGTCCTGGAACATACACAGGCCCACCCACATGGGAATCAGCTCCAGAAGGGCCAAGTTTGCTTGGGGGAAGCCACAGAGGGGACTGGGATCCGACAGAGAGCGCAGTGGGCACCATTGGACCCCACCCACACATACAGCATTACAACCCAGTGACTGGGTTGCCCCCCCCCCAGTGAACACCTAAGGCTCTGCCCCTCATATGTAACGTGCACGCAAGACCAAAAAAAAAAAAAAAAAGGACCCAAATGGAAGAACAGATGAAAGCTCCACAGCAAATACAACTAAGTGACCAAGAGATAGCTAACCTATCAGATGCACAGTTCAAAGCACTGGTGATCAGAATGCTCATGGAATTGGTTGAATTTGGTTGCAAATTAGATTAAAAAATGAAGTCTAGGCTGAGGGAAATGAAGGAAAATGCACAGGGAGCCAAGAGTTATGGGAAGAAAACTGGGACTCAAATCAATGGACTGGATCAGAAGGAAGAAAGAAACAACCAAACAGAAAAGAATTAAGAAATGAGAATTAAAAAAAAAAAAAAAGCGGAGAGGCTTAGGAACCTCCAGGACATCTTTAAACATTCCAACATCCAAATTATAGGGGTACCAGAAGGGGAAGAGGAAGAGCAACAAGTGGAAAACTTATTTGAACAAATAATAAAGGAGAACTTCCCCAATCTGGCAAAGGAAATGGACTTCTAGGAAGTCCAGGAAGCTCAGAGAGTCCCAAAGAAGTTGAACCCAAGGAGGAACACACCAAGGCACATCATAATTACATTAGCCAAGATAAAAATGAAGGAGAGAATCCTAGAAGCAGGAAGAGATAAGGAGACAGTAACCTACAAAGGAGTTTCCATCACACTGTCAGCTGATTTCTCAAAAGAGATCTTACAGGCAAGAAGGGACTGGAAAGAAGTATTCCAAGTCATGAAAGGCAAGGACCTACATCCCAGATTGCTCTATCCAGCAAAGCTTTTTTTTTAATTTTTCAACTTTTTTTTAAAGATTTTATTTATTATTTTTAGAGAGGGAGAAAGAGAGAGAGAGAGAGAAACATCAATGTGCGGTTGCTGGGGGCTGTGGCCCGCAACCCAGGCATGTGCCCTGACTGGGAATCGAACCTGCACTGCTTTGGTTCACAGCCCGGGCTCAATCCACTGAGCTACGCCAGCCAGGGCCTTCCAGCAAAGCTTTCATTTAGATTGGAAGGGCAGGTAAAGTACTTCTCAGATAAGATCAAGTTAAAGGAGTTCATCATCACCAAGCCCTTATTTTATGAAATGTTAAAGGGACTTATCCAAGAAAAAGAAGATAAAAAACATGTATAGTAAAATGACAGCAAATTCACAATTATTAACAACCACACCTAAAAAAAAAAAACTAAGCAAACAACTAGAACAGGAACAGAACCACAGAAATGGAGATCACCTGGAGGGTTAGCAACAGGGGAGTGGGAGGAGGAGAGAGGGGGAAAAGGTACAAAGAATAAGTAGCATAAATGGTAGGTAGAAAGAGACAGAGGGAAGGCAAGAATAGTATGGGAAATGTAGAAGCTAAAGAACTTATGACACATGGACATGAACTAAAGTGAGGAATGTGAGTGGGAGAGGGTGTGCAGGGTGGAGGGGAATGAAGGGGAGAAATTGGACAACTGTAATAGCATAATCAATAAAATATATTATGAAAAGAAAGAAAGGAAGGAAGGAAGGAAGGAAGGAAGGAAGGAAGGAAGGAAGGAAGGAAGGAAGGAAGGAGGAGGGAGGGAGGAAGGAAGGAAAGAAAGATGGGAGGGAGAGAGGGACAAAAAGAAATGCCACATTTAAAGTATGTTCAACTTTATTACTAATCTTTGAAATGCAAATTAAAACATCTACAATATAACCTTTTTCATCTAGCCAAAAACAATTATTTTTTAAATAGTAACATACCATAACAGCAAGTGGATGAAGAAATGAGAATGCAGATTTTTTACATTTACATTTTTAAATGTTCATTTCCACTGACCTCATAATTCTATTCCTGGAAATTATCTAAAAAAAAAGTAATCAGAGATGGGAACAAAGGTATTATTTGCAAAAGCAAAAATCAAATATGTTATATCTGCATTATGAGAAGCTATGTAATCTTTCAAAATAATGTCATAAATAATGTTTATTGGTTTGGAAATGTTAAGGCAATTAAAACCACATATAAAGAAAGAAACCATTTTTGTGGTAAATTTACATAATGTAGAATTTACCATATTGGCCTTTTTTAAGTGTACAGTTCTGTGGCATTATATTCACATTGTTGTGTAGCCATCAGCAGCACCCATCTCCATAATGATTTTCTTCTTATAAAACTGACATTCTATGCCCCTTAAGCAACATCTGCCCATCACCCTTCCCTGCAGCCCCTGGGAACCATTCTACTTGCTGTCTCTATGAATTTGACTATTCTAGGTACCTTATGTAAGTGGAATCCTACAGTATTTGTCCTGTCGTGATGGGCTTATTTCACTTAACTTAATGTTCTCAAGCTTCACCCATAGTGTAGCATGTGTCAGAATTTCCTTCCTTTTATGGCTGAGTAATATTCCATTGATTGGATATATCACATTTTGTTTATCCATTCATTCATCAATAGGCACTTGGTTCTACCTTCTGGCTATCAGGAATAATACTGCTATGGACATGGTTGTACAAATACCTGTTCGAGTCCCTGCTTTCAAATCTTTGGAGTACATACCCAGAAGTGGAATTGCTGGATCACACAGTAACTATTTTTAATTTTGGGGGCACCACCATAGTTTTTCTCACAGCCGCTGAACCATTTTTATTCTCACCAGCAGTTCACAAGGTTCCCAGTCCCTCCATATCTTTACCAACACTTGTTATTTTCTGTTTTGTTTTGTTTTGTTTTTTACTAATAGTCATCCTAATGGGTGAGATGTGGTATATCATTGTGCTTTTGATTTGCATTTCCCTAATGACTAGTGATGTTGGACATCTTTTCATATGCTCATTGGAAAGAAATCATTTTTATAAAACAAATAAATTTCTGTATAGAAATCTATTACATAGAGGAGAAAGAAAGAAAATAATAAGCATCAAAATATTATCAGTGTGCTGAAATCCTATCCAGTAAATATTGATTCCCTTCCCCAGCAACACCATGGAGGGAGTATACACCCCCACCCACTGACATTGGACTTCAGGTACATCGTGGCCTCTGGTGGAGCATGGACGGAAGTGGCAGTGTGCCAGGTCTGAGCCCAGGTCTTCGAGGCATCACATGTTTCTACTCTTCCTCTGAGCAGAGGTGTTCCAGGTAACCACGGAGCCTGAGCCACAAAATGACACCTGTAGGACAAACTGAAGTTGTTCTTCAGCCTGAAACAGAGCTTCCTGAGCTGACCCATAGAACTATGAGCAAGTTACAATTGCTCGTTGTTATATGCCAGCAAGTTTTTGAGACTATTTGTTTGTTACACTGAAAGGCTAACTGATACACAGAGGTTATCTCTGGAGGGTGAGATTAACAGTGATTCATTTGTCCTTATTTGTGTTTCTATGTATTTTCCAAATTTTCTACAATAAACACTTGGATTTTAAAAACACTGAAATATTGCATTCCAAAATACTAACAGTGGTTATTTCTGTCACTAATGACATATTTTAAAAACACTTTTATTTAATTCTGAATTTGTTTCACAACAAATGTGCCTTACTTTTTGACCAGAAAAAAAAATAATGGAAGTTTTTGTATTTTATTATTTTATTTTATTTTATTTTATTTTATTTTATTTTATTTTATTTTATTTTATTTTATTTTATTTTATTTTATTTTATTTTATTTTATTTTATTTTATTTATTTATTTTGCCGGGAACATCAGCCATTCAAGAATCCCAAAAGGAGCCCTGGCTGGGTAGCTCAGATGACTAGACCATCATTCCAGTACATCAAGGTTATGGCTTCAATCCTCGGTCAGGGCATATAAAAGAGTCAACCAATAAATGCATAAGTAAGTGGAACAGCAAATCAATGTTTCTCTTTCTCTCTTTCAAATCAATAAAAATGGAAAAGAAAAAAAGAATCCCAAAGGAGCTTGCAGGAGTCAGTAGTGAAGCCAGAGAAGGAAGGATAAGACATCCTTACTGGTGGCCTGGGCTGGGAGTGGGAAGGAGCAGTGACTGCAGATGGGTACTGAGCTTTTGAGGGGTGGGGGTATTAGAAACATTCTAAAGTAGCATTATGGTTATGGTTGTGCAACTATGCAAATTTGCTGAAACTCATTAAATTATACCCTGAAAAAGAGTGAATTCTGTGGTATATAAATTGTACCTCAATAAAATTGTTTAAAAAACATTCTTCTTCTACACGACAATTTAGAGAAGTAGGCTTTTGCTTCAATAGCTAGAACCACAGATAAGTCTTTCTCCCAATAAAAACACAAACGACAACAATAAAACAAAAACCAAATATATAGACTCTCATTTAAAAAGTAGAATAATTAAAAGACACATTTGAATGAGGATGTGAAGGAAAAAGTCTTAAAAATAGCAACCCTAGATTTAACAGGAACACCTGCCTTTCAATGAGCAAATTGTGATCTGCCAATTATATTTTTCTGACTAGGGATCTCAGATAGCAAGTATGGGCCAGACACAGATATGGAGGGTTAGTAATGAGGTCACACTGGAAGATGGGTTAGGATGCAAAGTGTAACAGCATCCAACTTGCTGACAACTGCAGTATGACAGGCACCTTTCCCTCCCCCTACATCTCTGAGCTAACTAGTCCAAGACTAGTCAAAACTTGAATATAAATAAATTAGTTGAGTAGGAGTACCTTGAAGAGACTTGGGGTGTAACCAAACACTCTCCATGGTTGGTCCAGAAGTTAGCTTATTTAAAATGAAATGATTTACAAATTATGTAAACTAGTTTCAAGTACAGTAAAAGCTCTGTGTCCCAGCCCAAAAGTCATAAATCAGCCCCTATGTCTGGAAGTCATCTGCTTGTCAAACCTCTAGGCTAATAACATCTAACTCTTGCAATATGAAAGTTGCCATGACAACTGAGAAGAAAGTTTTGGTCAACAGAATGCAATCCAAAACCAATTTTTTAAAAAAACAACCCTTTGAGCAGCTTCTCTAAGCCAAAGGGGACTAGAGTGAGGCACACCCAGAAAGCATAGTGTCACACAGGTATGAAATCTGTGGGTCACAGGGCAAGAAGCAGAAAACCAGATGGCGGGGGCAAGTTGACAAAGCAGGAGATACGGCCGCCTAATCACCTCTCTTTACCTTGCACACCTCGGACGTAAGATGTCCAAGAATGTCTGTCGTTCTGGTCTGACCGGTATAGCTCCAAATCCTTATTCCACATCCAATGAAGCGAGCTTGTCTCATTTGACCCAAACACACTAAATAGATATGGGTTTCCAGAAATCCCAGTACTGGAAATAATTGAGTTTTTATTATTATGTTTCCTCATCCACTCTAGAGCTAGTATTTGGTTTGACATCAGTTCAAGGGGAAAATGCTTTTGCAAAAATGCTTTCTCTGTGTATGATGGGTATTTTCCTATTTTTTTTCCTGTGTGTCGTTTATTCTTTCTTCACCCAATGTCTTCCCCTAATTTTCCATCTCCCACTCTCAGCTGTGTGGCTCAGGGGAGCTGGTTCCATCCCAAGTTTCAGGAAGACGCTGTAACTAGGTTTGACCAAATGATTGGTTCAGGGTTGAACACGTGACCTAAACAGGATGAACACAGTCCACTCTGGACCATTCTTTGAAGGAACTGAAGATTCCTTATAACATCACAGGTCCTCTGGGGTGGGAAGGCCCTGTGGCAGACTGCAAATACCAAACATCACTGCACAAACAGAACTCGTTTTAACACCCTGCTTCCTACTAGCTGTGTGACCTTGAACAAAGCACTTAATTTCCTTGGGCCTCATTCTCCTCAGCTAAAATTCCTTGGGGGTTTCTGTGAAGATTTTATGAAGGATGCAAATATATAGGCATGTTATAAACTGTAAAGCCTTGATGAAGTATAAGACCTTGCCTTTTGCCCTCCTAGCAGCCAGAACTAAAACATGTGGAGATGTTTGGGCCTGTTCAGTGCACTGGAGAACAAAGAATGTCATCCAAGGAGGAGAATCTGAAGCCACAGAATGTCAGAGCCAAAAAGGACCTTGGTGGATGTCTGATTCAACCCCCTCATTTCACAGATGAGGCAACTTACTCTATCTCCCCTTGAAAGAGAGGAAACGAGATAAGAACAGCTATTGTAACCATTCAGCCGAATTCCCCACATAAAATTAAAGCGATCAGATAATAGACTATGGCCTCTGAGCTGGAGACCACGCCCGTGTTTGAATAATGTGGTTATCTTCTCCCCGTGGTAAACAGCCTCACCTGCAGAGAAATGACAGCTACAGGGGAAAAAAAATGGATTTACCCAATAGTTCATCTCCTCCACACAGCTCAGCCTTCTGAGTCTTCAGATGAGAGGAAAAGCACTTTGCTCTTGGAAAAATTGCTGAGCCATGTGTCTGAAATCCTTAACAAATCACAGTGGGGATTTTATTTCATTTTTTTCATTTTCTCTGTTGGTGAGAACCACTCCTGCCAAGAAATTATTTGCCAAATGGTGACTTCATTTATGATGCCGGCAATCTGATGTTTAACAGCTGACATTTGACTGCTTTTGAAAAATCCGTCCCTGAGCTTACATAGCAACAGAAGTGTTGCAAAAATTGAGATCCATTTTAGTGTTCAATAATTTCATGGGGATAAGAGTTCCTGGAAGAAGTCAATGTTTTTAAACATTGTAGTAATAAAAAATGCCCAGTACGAGAGGTACTTTATATATATTAAATAACTTAATCCTCGCAACACTTTGAAGAGGTAAGTGTTATTTTTATCAAGCACAGGCTTGAAATGAGGCACTGGGAGGTTGAGTAGCTTTAAAATCACCCAGCCAGCAAACAGGAGAGCTGGGATTTGAACCTAGACATCTTGGCTCTGCAGTCTGACTGCTTAATTACTCTGCCACATAGACCTTCTTGTGGTAATCTTCTGCAGAGAATACCCTATACATTTTTAAAGAAATAACTTGTGTGTGAAATTATAATAAATTAAAACATCTATTCAAATTTATCTTTCTAAAACACTGTTTCAGTCCTAGCCAGGTAGCTCAGTTCATTAGAGCATTGTCCTGATATGCCAAGGTTGTGGATTCAATCCCAGGTCAGGGCACATACAAGATTCAACCAATGAATGCATAAATAAGTGGAACAAAAAAATAAAAAGGTAAATACTATTTCAATCACAGTATCAAAAAAAAACCAGAGTGCTATGAATGAGAATGAAAGCTTTGGAGCCAGATTCCATTAAATTTGAGTTCTGTTTCTGGCTAGTAGCTATTGTGGCCTTGAGCAAGTTGCTGAACCTCCCTGCCTCAGTTTCTTCATCTGTAAAATAGGAATAATAATGAGATTATTTATGTAAAGAGCATAGCCCAGTGTCAGGCACATAGAATATCCTCAATAGTTGTCACCCATCATTATCATTATCATTATCAGTGGCATTACTCTCCTGTGGACCAGATACCACTTGATCTCTGCTTCAGCTTCTCTCAGCCCTACCCATCTCTGATTCTAGCCACCCTCCCTTCCCCATTTTTTATCACCTGCGGCCCAATCTTACCTAGGCTCCGGTCTGCTTCTTACATCTGGTACCCACTAAGGTCTCACCTTAAGTCCAGCACCTGCTGCCCTAGGACACCTGTGTTGAGCCCAGTGCATGAGACTCCAGAGCAAACTGTTTGACCCCTGAGCATGTGCAGCCCAGAAGAGCTGGCAGTGAGCCCTCCAACAGTCAGAACTGACCCTTTCTTCTCCCTTGTCAGAGAATGTATTTGTTTGATGGCACTGCCGTAATGAAGCACCACAGACTGGGTGGCTAGAATAACGGAAATTTATTGTGTCACTGTTCTGGAGGCTAGAAGTCCAAGGTCACGGTGTCAGCAGGATTGGTTTCTTCTGCACTTCTTTCCTTGGCTTGGAGATGGCCACTTCCTTCCTGGGTGCTCACACGGCCTTCTGTGTGTGCACGCACACATCCCTGGTATCTCTTTGTCCAAATCGCCTCTTCTTAAAAGGACACCAGTCAAATGGATTAGGGCTCACCCTACCTCGTTTTAACTTAATTACTTCTTTTCAAAAACAAAGATTTTATTTATTTATTTTCAGAGAGAGGAGAAGGGAGGGAGAAAGAGAGGGACAGAAACATCGATATGTGAAAGAAACATCAACTGGTTGCTTCTTGTTCGACCCTAAATGGGGTCTCAGTCTGCGCCCCAGACATGTGCCCTGACAGGGAATCGAACCAGCAATCTCTTGGTTTGCAAGCCAGCATTCAATCCACTGAGCCACACCAACCAGGGCTCATCATTTCTTCAAAGTCTGTCTATCCAAATGCAGTCACATTGTGAAATACTGCGGGACATCTCAATTGGGGGACACAGTTCAGTCCACAACAGGGTCCTGAGATGCGTTTCATTAGGTTCCTCAGAAGATCCGATGTGACAGAGCTACCAGTTGACCACAGTGGTGGCCAGTGGGGAACACAGCCTCCTTTCCTGCTGCTTTGAGTCTTTGCCCCTCTTGGGTTTCACACTCGCCAATGAAGTAAGTCCTTGCTCATAGGCCACAGTGTCAGTTTTGTCTTTCTGGGAATTGGGCCTCATGCACTTGGTGGAAATGGTAGGTGGTGTTCTACTGCAGGACCAACCAGATCTGTCAAATGCGGCCCTCTCAGCCCACACAGCCCGGCCCGTTCTAGCCAAACTGGGCTATGCATTCTCACTTGTCCTCTCAGAACACGACATCCTCATCGACAGATGACAGGGCCAAGTCCCTTCCTCCCCTTCAAATTCCCTAAGAAAGCCACTTTTCACCTTCCTATAAATATCCTTTATTAACCTTCCAGAGATGAATTATTCTCTCCATGTAATTCTAAATAAATAAATATTCCAGGCTAAATTGGAAAGATTAAAATGTTCCAGATTTGCAAAAAGAAAAAAAAAGGAGAAAGAAAACCACAGTACTTCAGAAAAGATCTAAATAAGGACTTGAGAATTATATAGGAAAAGTTAACAGATGTACAGCTGGCCCATCCCAGATTTTAATTAAAACCCATCTTTTATTGGTCAAAACACGACTCGCATGACAGCCAAACCGAGAGAGAGAGAGCTGGGTTACCACACACATGCCCTCACACACACATACACAAACACAGGCTTCTTAGCATTCTGTTATTTTATACTGTGTGGAAGCAGCAGGATGTGGGTATAAATGGATTTTGCATGTATTTCTCTTGGCATTAAGGCCATATTTAATGTAGCATCCAGTAAAGTAGAAATTTTAATTAAGTTTATGGTCTGACCATCTGTATTTGTTTGGAATTTTTGTCTCTTCAAAGCAAAAATGTGAACCTGGCTTGAGACCTGGAAAAGTCTTAGGCTACGACCAAATGCATTATCAACAGCCTGAGAATGTTTGGTCTGAAATATAAGATTCGAAGAGGGGAGCCAATTATCAGAATATCACAAAATACCTGGGTATTAATTATGCAGTCGCTAATTTATTCTGACATGCTTCAGCGGAGATAAAAGGGAAATTTTATATATTTTTGAAGGAAAAAAGTCTCAGCATCACTAAATTGCCAAAGAATCAATTAAATACATTTGACTTGGTTCTGCAGGGTTTGACATTACTTTGCTTTTGATCTTCGTTTCTGGCATGTTCGAAATGGAGAAAACGTATGTGCAATCTGTACCCAAATGTTTTAGATAATCATTTAGGCACCTTCTCTTTAAAATAGTCAAAACTCACCAATGTATATTAAATAAGAATAATGGGTTTGGCCAATATAAATGATTAAAAAGCATTTGTGTATACTTGGAAGCAATAATAAAATGGTCTGTTAAAATACTCTGTAGTGCAGACATCATATAGACCTGCGGTCTCTCGCCCGCCCTTTGGGATTGAACTGAGTTGCCTGTGGATTACCTTTCCATTCTCAACCAATGTTCATTAAGTAAATGAAAAGTATAACTTAATGTCCAGTTTGAAATGGCAAATCTGAGTAAGAATCTTGAAAAAAGCATGGCCCCCCCTTCCTACTAAAATTTATTTGAAGATATAGGAAACAAAAATTTACAATACAGCCTGGCTGGGATGGCTAAGTGGATTGAGTGCTGGCCTCTGAACCAAAGGGTCACCAGTTCGATTCCCAGTTGGGGCACATGCCTGGGTTGTGGGCCAGGTCCCAAGTAGGGGTCATGTGAGAGACAACCACACATTGATGTTTCTCCCCCTCTCTTTCTTCCTCCCTTCCCCTCTCCATAAAAATAAATAAATAAAATATTTAAAACAAAATTTACAATATAGAAAACAAGGACCATTAACCCACCGCCCGAATCTGGTAGGTCGTCCCAGTTCTAGAAGATGGGATTGTCTCTCTAGGGAGAAACACATTCATTCTTTCAGTGCCATGTGGCTCCTCAAAGACAAGTGCCAGTCTAAGCAGGAACGTAGGAGCTCTGTCCTATCAGAGACTGCTGCTTTCGGAGGCCCTCAGAGCTCTGCCTCTCCCTCTAGATTCTCCCGCTCACTGTGCAAAGGAACTCGCTCCTCTCAAACATGCCCATTAGATACATTCATGTGTTTACTCAACAACTATTTATTGTATGCCTACTATGTGCTATACCATCAAGTAATACAGATGGTCTGTCATTAAGCCTCTTCATACCTTCTTTCTTACAGGATCTGCGAATGTTCCTGTATTAACAAATCTTCAATCCAACATAATTGCAATTATGGAAAAGGAGTTACCAGGATATGCACCCAAAGGTTAAGGTAAGGGATCATAACTCTGGGCAGTGGACTTCATAGGGTTAGAAGATATTTTAAAACCAGATTTTTAAGAAACCAGCATAGGTAACTTTGTGTATACTATGTAATTACAACTATATAAAAATATTACATCCAAAATATATCATGAGGTATATCTAAGAGACTACTGATAAATTTTCCCTATTTATGTTTATTTTCTATATTTTCAATAAGAGTCTGTATTACATCTGTAGTGGAAAATTTCCATCTTCAATTAAAATGAGATGGTGAGTGATCTGTGCTTGCTGAAAGAGAGCAGCGTGGGTGCCAAAAAAAGTAATTGCTAATTATAAACAATTCTCATGTTCATCAAAAATGATCAGTCAGTTTCTACTTCTAGTAGAAGCCAAGGATTTTAGCTGGAAAAAGCAGAATTTCTCTTATAACACTTTAGCATTCAAGCTGCTCATGTAAGGTCTTCAAGAGCATGGGTAGAAATTTGTGCTGAGCTGGTCCAGACTGAGAAAGGGTCTTCAGTAGGGGGAAGAGGAGCAGCCCATCAGCTGCAGTCTCAAGAGGGGTTCAATGGTCAGATCTCTCCAGGTCCAGAGCAAATCCTGACAGGTCCTCAGAAGCCGCGCTGGCCTTTTTTGTAAACCGCCTCATATAACCCAGTCCAGTCTGGACACCAGCTCATTTCTTAATTTCCCACAGACCTGAGGGTTTAAAGTTAGAAGGAGAGCCCCATGGAGGTAGGATGCTTGTCTGCTAAGCTCACTGTTATGTCTTAGAACGTGGCATTGACACAGTATTAGGGAGTTTAAAAATCTGCCAGGCGTGCCCATCTTTACTGAAGGAATGGAATTAACAAAAAGGAACAGATGAAAAATCAAAGCCAAAACCTTTCACCTGAGTCATACAAAGCACCCCTCCAAAGTGCTGCCTGCTAGCTCTGCCTCCTTCCTCCCTGGCTTGCAGCCACCATCCTGCGATGGCTAGGACCTTTCCCAACAAGAGCACCTTAGACTGGTTTTCTTCTCCCAGAGCCCAGGCCCCAGTCAAATCTTGAACGAGGACTTTGCAGTTCAGGGTCTTCTACCCTCCAGGATGGCTGACCTGCTTGTCCATCCAAGAAGCCCTGACCTACAGGAAGACCTCACTCCTATTGCCAACAGGAGAATGCATTAGGATCCAAGGTGACGACGGCACCTTTTCTAAAGTGTGGGGCCTTGGGTCTGCTGTAACTCTAGAGGGATTCACACATAAAAACAAAAAGTATTGGATTGTGGCACTTCTGTTCCCATCCCTTTGCTGGCTTTCCACCTGCAAAAAAATGCTGGGCTTCCTGGGCCTGCTGCTCCTGCCCACATCTGCACCAGCTCCCCTGAGTTACTATTTGGTAACTCTGGGAAGCACAATCTCGTCCAGATTCATAGTAGTCTAAAGCTATATTAAGGACAGAGAAACATTTCCTTAAAGCAGTGCCATCTCTCTTGCAATAAAGACGGCCTTTTATTTTACTTCGCTGATCAATTTCATTTTCATTGTCTTCAGTCTTTCCATTCATGAAAAGGAGACTTGCTTTTCCTTTAAATTACTAAAAGGCTCTTTGAAGAGACTTTTCCAAAACAGTATATTCTCAAAATGAAAATCAAGGCACACTTTCTCCAGTGATGTTTCTCAAACTTGTCCATAGCTGTCCTGGCTCAGAATGACATTTAGTGCTTTTTAACAATACAGCTTCCCGGAGACCTGCCCAAGGTCCTAATCTCTCAGGACTGGGCCCCAGACTTTGCATTTAAAAACAAGGTTCCTGAAAAGAGAATATATGTGGCTCACTGATATGTTTGCAGTTAATATATGCTAAATAAATTAACATATAAAGGGAATTTCCTGAGTGATACTAATGCAAACTAACGTATAAAAACCACTGCTTTACTCCAGAAAAATACACTGAAGGTGAAAAAAGAAAGTGGTCTGCTCTTCCCACCCTGTCTTTCATGTTTTCCCATCAGTATTTCAAATGACTGGAGTTCAGATTCAGTCAAGAATCCTCTTCTATCCCGGCTTGGTACTGATGGGAAGAGGGAGGAAAGAAGGGCTCTCTTGCAGAATTCACAACCACGTTTGTGATCTGACTCCGAAAGCACCACAGCCTCAGCCAGTCTTTATTGAGCAGTGACAATGGTCCATGTGCTTCGCAGGCATTACCATCCTTAGCCCACAGTAGAAAACAATCAAGTCTTGTAAAATAGATGTCCTCATCCCCATTTTTTCTTCAAGAAACTGGCACTCAGGAAGAATTGAAACCTAGGAGTGTTTTTGTCATCCTAAAGTGCTAAGACCTGATGCCCAAGCCCATCCCCTGGCAAGTTTGGTCCTAGTTTTCCCTTCTGTCGTTCTGCCCAAATATATTCTGTATGCTCACCAGTACTTTAAATTGCTTACTTAACACTATCTCTTTGACTTAAAGCTTTGTCTTCTGCTAAAATTTGTGTTTCTCTTCAGGCATTAATATCAGATTGGTTACTGAAAACCTTTTGATAAGGAATGGTGGCCCAAGTGTGAGAGTTTGGGTGCCAAGTTGGGAAGGAGGCCTCTCGCCGCTGTGCAAAAGGAAGAGGGCACCAGTGGTAGGTGGCTATTCCTCACAGTTTCACCCAGGACCAGCTGGCCCTGCAAGCCCAGACTGCCCTCTTTGGTTCCCCAGTCATTGATAAACGTCCTGTTTTGCCAATAGCTGAGCTTTCAGAAGATCTCTGTGTATTGTGTACACTGCATGTATGAAAATGAGGGTGATATTAACCATCTGGAGAGAGACTAGGAATACGGTTGAGATCAATTAAAATTGTATGTTATTTATGCTACTTCTTTAGTGTTTTCTGTTATAAAGATGGATGCATGTGGGTCAGGGTTCAAGCTGGTAAATTCTTAAAGGTTAAGCCTGTACCAGGCTCTTCATTGTTCAAAATAGAAGCAATTCCAAAGAGATTACCATTGGAGAAGGCAATGGAAGCCCGGGAAGATCATGTAAAAACATGGGCATCTGTTTATTAATTTCATTATCTTCACTGGTGTACAGGTTTTAATTGCAAGCTCCGTGAGGCCAGGGCTGGTGTCTGTCTGGCCCAGTGAACCACCTCTGGCACCTAGCACTGCAACCAGAACAGAGAAGGTCTTCAGTAACTATTTGTGATGGGTGTTGAACTTGACGCCTTTCAGAAAACCCCGTGTTGGCTTTGTTACAGTGACTTTGTATTTTCTAATCATTTACCAAGCAATAGAATTGAATGTTATAATAATAGCTTAAGTTGTTAAATACCAGAGCCCATATGTAAGATATTAAACATTCTTTTCGCCATTAAAGCTCTGACAAGAAAAATGGAGCGAAACAAAGTTAGGATAGATTAGAATAGCATTAAAAAGTCAAGTAAGTTCAAATTCAAAAATATCACAACAGTGTTTGTTTGCTTTATTTCTCTTTCCTGTTGTTCCAGAATGATACTACTTTGCTCTAGGAAGAATGAATCATTTGTCAGCTGCATTACACTCTATTCCAAATGAAATAGCTATGTAGGGTGGATTTATAGACAAAAGCCTTCTTGAGTGTAAAGACAAGCTAGGATAACATATTTCAAACTGGTGATTAATAGCAGTTATGGTAATGTGTTACTTAAGTTTTAAAGTCTAAAAAAATCAATCTCTGGGTTGCTACAAGTTTGTTCTTATGGATCATAAATAAGGAAAAATATATTATTTATTTAGGTACAGCTCTTATTAAAGTGAAATGGCTTTGTTTTGTTTTCAAAAGTATGTACTATTGAGGGCTATTGGACATAGAGTCATAAGCAATCTATCTACTTCTTTATTGTGGTTTATGCTAGTCCTACAAGAATCATTGATACTCCCATATTAGAATGAAAGGATCACAGAACAATGAAGTTAGAAAAGACTTCAAACAATCATATGGTATGGGTTTTGTTGATAAACATATTATGGGCCAGGTAGTATGATAAAAACTGTTAAAAATATGCATGCTCTCTGACCCAGTAATTCTGCTGCAAGGACTTCATCCTAAATGTGTATACAACATATGTGTAAATATGCCCATCATATATTTATAATGGCATGATGTACAACAGCAGAAGATTAGTAAAATATGGTCTATCTAATAACCTGCAACCATGGAAGTCATATCTGTTAACATGGAAAATGCTTACCATTGTCAAGAGACCAAAAGCTGGGGAGGAGACAGAGTATGGCTGCTATGATGTCCTTTTGGTGAGTTCAAAGCTGTGGTTTTACGTGTGTGCGTGCAAATGGGCATGCGCACACACGTGGAAAAAGAACCTTCTAAACATGAATGGCACTTGAATTGGATATTTCTTGTCCCTCCCACCCTCTTAGTCAGCCTTTGGCTTCAGTCCTTGCTTTGAAATCAGGTGAGCTGTTGCAACCTGACAGCACTTTGCTGCCTGTGAGAAAATGTTTTCTCAGCTTTGTGAGTCATCTGTAGAAACCCTCTCAGCCTTCTGAGGTCTGTGCAGATTTGGAAGAAGAGGGTATTCATGCCCCAAGAGGTGACCCTTGACCAAGAGGCGATGGGAACCAGTGGGTAAAGATTTCAAGTGGTATGCTGGCAAATGTTTGCTATCTAGCTCTCAGTCAGAAAGAGCCCCGATTTGTAGCATTCACCAATTTCTATGATATAAATACTTCCACCACAGTCGATTTCAAGCTATCAACTGGGTCTGCTGGACACGAAGTTGTCAAAACAGGCACAGTAGAATGTGCCAAGCAGGGACGAGCAGGCTCCAACATACCACTGAGTGATACTCGCCTCTTCAATCTCTTGAGTGGACAATCTAAAGCACACTCTATATGTCTTTTCCCCTCAGACGGTACCCAGTGAGTTTGAGCGATACCTGCCCAGAGTGGTGAATGATTTGATAATTTGTCTTTGAATTGCCCTTCTATCCTTCCCCATTTTCCTCTCTTCAGTCCTCCACTCTTATTCCCTGGGATCACTTCTCCCAAAAACCAACCTGCACATGAATGCTCATCTAAGGCTCCTTCTGGGGAAATCCAAGGAAAAACATGTTATTTTGAGAAATGATGATTCTGAGTAATTTGGATTATTTTTATTTGTGCTTTTCAATGTCCTTAATTTCTTGCAGCTGACACATCACTTTAATACAAAGAAAACCACGTGTTTAATTTAAAATAGGTGTTTAAAGGAAAATAAGCATTACATTTTAAAACTGTGAGTAGAGTCTACACGTCGTACTGAAATACCTGGTAAATTTGAAAACATTGTACACTTTAGGAATATTTTGCGGTCTCCAGGGCTCAGATGTATTGTTCTCCATGACACCTGGTCCTGTCTTCCTGTAATGCACTTATGAGACTGACCCTTAGAAAGCGGAAAGAAAGAAGGATATAACTAAAAATGTAGGAATTAATAGAAAAGATAAACTTTCCCCACTTTTCTGTTGGCTTATTTTTCTTTAATCCCACTAAGGGTCACTATAGGTATTAAAGGATAAAAAAAATAATAATTATAGATGAGAAAACCATGATTCACAATAATCAGTGATGAGAAAAAAGAATGTTGGCATACCATTCACATTTAGAAAAATAATCCCTAGATATTACTGAGTTTTTAAGACTTGTCAATTGACAAGGAGGAAATAACACTATCATTATTTTCAGGAAATATTTTATTCTGAGAAAACCTCTGCAGAAAAAAACAATCTCATAGTAAAAGAATTTAGTTCAGCATCCAGATGTAAAAGAAACATATGAAAATATATAGATATTGGAAGTGGCACGGGGGATATATAATAGATAAAATATTTTTACCACAATATAAAAAACACACATATAATTGTGTTAACCCCAACAAGGAATGTGTGGGAACCATATGTAGAATACTGCACCATTTTACAGAGGGATGAATCTTAAAAAAAAGGAGTACTCGCAGGTGATGGGACTTGGAGTCCTTTCCCTAAGTCCCATTTCACCCATGATACGGCCAAGCCCCCAGCAGTTACACTAAAGGGCTTCAGAGAACCTTATTTCCCATTTGCTTTGTCTGGAGTGTCCAGGGTGTGTATTGCACAGCCATACATATACATACACACATACGAGGGCTGTCCAGAAGGTATCCAGCCATGTACTATGAAAAGTAAAGACATTTATTGAAGAAGACACAAGATACAAAAAAACATTGTACAAAGGACAATGCCTCCTCAGTCCCCTTTAAAGGAGGCACCTTGGGACCTCACACAGTTCTCCCAATAACCATCAGCTGCCCCATCATTTTTTTTCCTGAAATCTCTTCCCATTCAAAGGTGATTTCAGTTTAGGGAAAAGGCAGAAGTCACAGGGCACCAAATCTGAGATGTAGGGGGCTGAGTCACCTGGATGATTTGATGTTTTGCCAAAAAACTGCATGAGATGTGATGCATGAGTGGGTGCGTTGTCGTGATGAAGCTGACAATCACTAGTTGCCCACAGCTGTGGCCTTCTGAAGTACCCGGATAGTATCTGTGGAGGAATGTTCAAACTTAATGTGAAATATGATGCAAGTTTACTGCTCTACATGCTCAGTCATTTTGAATGTGATGGCCACACAGTACTCATACTCACTCCACAGGTCTACCACCCCCACTGACTGGTACAGTGAAGTCGTCATTGTTCACACATGCCACTCTCCTTGGCTGCCAGGTTACATGACGCCGTGCAAACCATTCTCGTTGTTAACAATGGCTGGACTTTTTCTGGACAGACCTCATATATTCATATACACACAAAAATACATACATGCATACATATAAAACCACAACTGTGGGAACACACTTGAAAGTTTTAAAAACTTATTTGAAGTAGATTTATTGTGATATTTATTTTCTTCTTTATTAAGTTTTCCATTTTCTACAATAAGGCTGTATTTTATATGACTTCCACAATCAGAAAAGTAGAATTTGTAAGTAGATGCAGATGGGATAAAGCACTTTTAGACTCTCGGATACCTGTGCCTAAATTCTCCCCAGTGCGCCTGTTCTGCTGCCCAGCTGGTGGCGGTCACCCGGATTCAGTCATCAGGTGTGAGGCACTTTGGGGAGCACTGCGTAAATCCAGCCTATTTCAGCAACAGCACTTGTCACAACAGGGAAGCTTAAAAGTGACATAGCTAAAATGGGGTATGACTTAGCAACATCTTGGAGGTCGAGGGGCTTAAGTCACAGGGTTATTTTTTAAGATTTTAGAGAAAGGGGGAGGGAGGGAAGAAGAGAGGGAGAGAAAGATGCTGATCCAGTGTCTCTTGCATGTGCCCCAATCAGGGACTGGGCTGCTACCCTGGCAGGCACCCTGACCAGCAACCTTTGGTCTCTTGGCTCATGGGACATCACCCAACCAACTGAGCTATACCAGTCAGGGCTTAAGACACAGTCTTGATGACAGAGTGTGGATTTTCTCTTGGGCAATTGTTTATCAAGTGCTGGTTTTTATTCCCTCTTCTCTCTGGCCTTGAAGAAGCTCAGTGGCATTTTCACCACATCTTTTCCAATTCCCTATGACCCTAAAGTGTATACATTTGGGGAATCACTTTATTTCCTGGCTCATACGTTCTCTTCGACCTGATCATCTTCTTTTAAAAAACTTTATTTGGCTCTATTCTATTGTAGTTTATGTCTCTATAGAATTTGACTGAAATCATTTTTGGAAGAGAAGACACAAAAATGAAATAGACTAAACAGAGTCAGGAACACGATGTGTTCATTCAGGGCCTCTCAAGACGTGCGAGCTGGCTGAGCAGCACAGCCCGCGGGAGGGGAGAATTCTGTGGGAAGGGGAAGACCCGCTGCCCAGGGTCTGCTGTCTTCTCCAAAATTCTTTGGAACTTCCTCTTGTCTCGGTTTCCCTTACTTGTAAGAGCCACACATACTACCTACCATAAAATTAGTATATGTAATGAGGTCCACCCATTTTAAAAACATTTCATGAAAGCTTAGAATGTATTTGTAGAGCAATGAGCTATGTTAAATCCTCATATTCTTTTGTCTTAAACCCACCTTCTCTGAGTTGCCTCTAGATAATTTCTTTGAAGACTTGCTATCAAGATTTTTATAGCAGTGTTATTTAGAATGGCAAAAAATTTTTTAAGATTTTTATTTATTTATTTTTAGAGAGGGAAGGTAGGGAGAAAGAGAGAGAGAGAGAAACATCAATGTGCGGTTGCTGAGGGCCTGCTGGGGGCCGTGGCCTGCAACCCAGGCATGTGCCCTGACTGGGAATAGAACCTGCAATGCTTTGGTTCGCAGCCTGCACTCAATCCACTGAGCTACACCAACCAGGCCAGAATGGCAAAATTTTTGATACAACATATTTATTCAACTATAAGAAGCCAGGATAGTTTCTTAAATATACTTTTAAAATTATAAGTATTAAGATGATGCAGAAATATGGAAAAGAATATGTGTTATGAAAACAAAAGAAAATGTAAAACAAAATTAGTTTTGATTTGACTGTACAGGAATTTAAATGGCTGAGTTTTACGTAGAGTTATAAGAATATTTTTGGAGTATAATGGGTAGAAAAAAATTAAATGATTATTATTGATATCAAATCATTAGTTATTTGAATCCCTAGGTTCAGAACTTTGGACAGACTTTAACTAATGCAGGTATTTGTCCCCATAAAGGTGTTCAAAACGTAAATTCTCCATCAATGGCTCTAATAACCACTTGAGAAGATGTCAAGCTAAATTATCGTTTCATGAAAAAGTCAGGACAACTTCTCATAGAGTTTTAACAGCTTTTAGTCTTATTGTGGCTTTGCAAAAATTAGTCATTTTTTGTTTTATTTTGTTTTGGTTTTCCAAGAGTTCATTTGCCTTTGCTGCTTATTCTTTATACCTTATCCTTTAGGGTAATTTTATGTTTGTGGCAAAATAATCATTTCCATCGCAGCCAAGGAGAGGATTATGACTTCAGGAAAGAAATAATGGCCAAATATATGGTGATGGAAGATGACTTGACTTTGGATGGTGGGAAGAGAATGCAGTATAAAGATCATGTATCATAGAATGATATACTTGGCCCTGGCTGGCGTAGCTCAGTGGATTGCGCGCAGGCTGCAAACCAAAGCATTGCAGGTTCGATTCCCAGTCAGGACACATGCCTGGGTTGTAGGCCACAGCCCCCGCCAATTGCACATTGATGTTTCTCTCTCTCTCTTTCTCCCTCCCTTCCCTCTCTAAAAATAAATAAATAAAATATTTTTTAAAAATCTTAAAAAAAAAGAATTATATACTTGACACCTACATAATCTTATTAACCAAGGTCACCCAAATTAATTCAATTTAAAAATAAAATGGGAGCAGATGAACAATGAAAATAATCATGATTATTATTCTCAACCAGAATGGGAGAATTATCAGGATGAGAAAGTATGCTATAGGTTTTTCAGAATTGTTTCAGCCTTAAAGAAAACTATTTCAGCTTAGTTTTCCAGGAGATATCAGTTCCCCTAAGAGGCAGCCACAGAGCGCTGTATGCGTAAGAGAGGTGGGTGGGTGGAGGGGAGCCTGATAAAATCTTCATAATCGTCAGTAGTCAGTAGACTGACAGACAAGTCTCCACTACTGTGCGTCAGGCAGCAATATACAGGTGTGAATAAGCACACTGCAGGGGCAGAGCTGAACTACCTTTTCTTTAAATTTAGTTCTTCCTAGAAGAAAAGGAATTCATGGAGGGTAGGACAGGGAAAAGCAAGCCATTTGAAGACTTTGTTTAAAGGGAGTAAAGATGAATTTGGTCTGTACTTTTCTCATTAAAAAATATTCAAGATAAATCAAATATCCAAAATAGTGTTGGAGGAATGTACTTGTATCATCTGTATTTTAGAACAAGTATTCCATAATAAAATGACTAATACCATGACATGTAGGCATCTCTTAATGAATAGCACTTCGATGTACAGCAATCATTTGCCCTCATGTCGCTGTGCTACACTCGACAACTCTGTTGTCAGTGACCTCAGCCAGCCAGCCACACGCAGTTGGTCAGTGCTGATGTAAGAGTGACTAACGGAAGACCAGGAAATGTTTATTTTTTTTTATTGTGGTATAATTTTTAAATGTTGCAATGCACATATCTGAAGTGTGCAATTCAAGGAGCCTGAAATGCATATGTCTATGTAATCAACACTCAGATCAAGGTGGACATTTTCATCCCCCAGAAAGTTCCCTTATGCCCCTCAGCCCTACTAAGGCAATCACCACCCAGTCTGTTTTCACCTTAGGTGAGTTTTGCCTGTTCAAAAACATTGTATAAATGGAATCCTACGGTATATATTCTTTTGCGTCTAGCTTCTTTTGCTCACTAAGTTTTTGAGATTCATCTACATGGTCATCTGCATTATCAGTAATCCTTTCCTTTTCATTGCTGAGTAGTATTCCATTGTATAGATAGGATATTTTAATGTGTGCATGCTGACTGATCATTCGTGTCCACTCTTTATGATATAAATTCTAGACCACAAGACCCCCTGCTTATTATATGACCTGTACTTCTTTTCTCATCTGATTACCAATATTTTACACTTCTGAGCATTAAAATGATGTCAGAACTCTATAATTTGGACTTATAGAAAAAGCCAAATTGAAGGAATTGTTTTGAAGCAATGAGTTTCATTACTTTTACATTTATACTCAAATTGCTAGCTACCCTCAGTGCAAGGAAAGATTTGCTTCTCAGGACAGCTTCGATGCATCTACAGAGATTTTAATTAGCATATCAATTTATTCAGGGCAACCATGAGACAAATTTCGTGGAGCAGGCAAAATTTCATTTGGAAGCCCCACCCCTCACGCCCCTTGTCTTTGCCCCCTTCTTCTTTCTCAGGTCCCTTTACCTCATTCCCACACCAGGACCACTATCCCAACTCCAGTCTCACATGGCCTTGATCACAGCTGGCTATGACAGACGGAAATGGGTTCTAGTAAGTTAATTCTAGGAGTTAGATAATGAGGGCTTTAGGGGTTTTCCCTGAAAGAGGGAATTTACATTTAAAGGAAAATCCTTAGAAAGTGATGCCCAGAATATGGAACATAATCAATAAGTGTTATCTTTATTCCCTTGAAGAACTGAAGCTGTGAGACTTTAAGAGTAAAATGAGAGGGTGCAAAAGGTGTTCAGAACCAGAGGCATGTCGTAGAGCCCATTTGGACTCCGCTGCACTCTACTGACTCTGTCATTGTGGGATTGCCAGTGACCTTCTTGCCATTACATAAAAACAATCATAAGAGTGGACTAAGACACAGACGGGGAGCAGCTTGCAAAATCATCTGGACCCTGGTTCGGACATCCCTTGGACTTTCTTTATTAAAGTCCCAGTTAGGTCTATGTGTGGTCCTTCACAAATGGGGATGAGCAGCATTTTGAAATGCCAACCTATGCTTCTTCTTTCTCCAATAATCAAGCTATACCCATGCATCCCCCTCCATTCATGTGGCAAAGAGGTTGCGCGGTGCGCACGCGCTTGTGCGTGTGTGTGTGTGTGTGTGTGTGTGTGTGTGAGTGATGTAAAAGAAGGGTTGCCAGGACAGAAATGCAGAGAGACATTGACATTCAAAGTAGACTTTTGAAACTAGAGACAATAGTTCCAGATAAGAATTGTTTGAGTTTCAATAGCCTGGATTATCAGGATTGAAACCAAGGTCCTTAAGGAGTAGAGGCATAGACTTTATCTACATATTTGGAAAAAATACTTTCCAGAAGAGATATAGACCCTTCAAACTGAGTGAGGAGGAGGAGGAAGAAAGTTAGACACTGGTGGGTGTTCCAAAGGAGTCAGGTAGGTAGAACCCTATGATAAATTTGGGGGTGTGAGAGCAATCAAGGGCTGTGTCTCACTCCTTAGTTGGGACCCATAGCAGTAGCAAATCTTGGAGCAACCCCCGCACCCCGCCACTAGCATGGTAGAAAATACACAGTAGACAAAGGACAGAACACCTAGACAGATAAAGCCTTAGGGGGCCCCACTCCCCAATTCACTCAGAAGAGTGGTTGAAAGTCTTTGAATTACCCCCAAAGTCATGATGGTAATTACCCTGATGCCATGGTAGCTTCTAAGTGTACTGCCAGGCAAGCTACTGCAGAAGTATGGGATAAGAAAGGTACAGAAACCAAATTAATAGCTTCCCAATTGGTTGAATTAATTTAAAACACACAGCAAGAAACAAAGGGAATGAGATGGAGTAGGTAACATACTTAGGAAAGAATATAAGCAAGGTAGAAGGACTATGCTACCCAAAATCTGGATATGCAATGCTCACAGGCACCCCTCTCCCTGCCCCCTCAGCCTTGCCTGCTGATGATGTGGCTACAAGGACCAAAGATGAGGTTTGAGCAAAGAGGTCTAAGAGATGAAAGAAGCCTGGGACCAACACAGGCACTTGTTTCATAGGAAACACACAGGGCTGTGTAATCCTGGTCAGACCTGTTGCTTAACAATTGGCCGGTTGAGCAGCTGTGGGTTTTGTCTGGCAGATTTTTGGAGCCAGAATGGGTGTCACCGATGATTGGCTAATTTAAGACCTTGCAAATATTAAATGTTTCACATGCTCCCTGTGTATTACTGTACCATGAAAATTGGGTGCCTCTGGTGCCCCATGTATCCATGTATATTTAGTGCTTCATGAAAATGAGGTGTCTCTTAGTTTTTCCATTTCTTCCTATCTGTCCTCAGTACACATAGATCCCTACTTACTTTATCTATGTTTAACATGCCTCACAAGTTACTAACTTACTTATCTGTATCTAACACATTTTATGAGTCTACCATGCCATTTCTGTTATCTGTAACAGAATTGGGTATTCTCAAGTATTAAAGCAAATGCATATTCACCCATCACACCCAAATGCACACACACATATTACAAGATCACAAATAATACTTACGGGTTGACTAGCCAGCCAGAAGATACAGTAGCTGTGAGACCAATGACCAAAGACCAAGTAAGCATTCAGACATTTAGGAAATGACAGCTGGAGATTGAGAATAAGAGACTATGAAGGAACCTTGTAAAACTCAGGTGCAACTGAGGGGGTAAGGAAGGGGTGTAGGTCCCCTGAACTGACTGAGAAGTCCTTGCTTTGACAGAATGTGCTCAGCATTGGTCATGTTTTCCACCTCTAGGAAGAATGGGGGTTCAGGGGCTGTGCTATCCAAGGCCAGATGTCCACTGCATTTGACAGTGCCAATAGGGGACATTTCTGTCACCTCAGAAAGTTCTCTGGGACAGCATTGCTCTAGATATAGAATAATGAATTATAGAATAATGAATGAAGTATATCCTGGGAATACCTGAGCTTATAGGTTGACACTGTTAGTTGTTGTACATTGATTACTGCGGTATTACCAACAGTACTCTTTTTTGTTGGGTAGTTGATTTTTAGCAGATAGAAATACTCTGATTCAGCCACTTACTCTCACTTAATAATCTCAGTATTCAGTTGCCTGTTTTCAAGATGGCTAGCTGCAGGAGAAGGATCTATCCAGAACAGAGTGAAACCTACCCCTAAAAAAGGAAAGACAACCATGGGATGATTTGCTAGATAAGGTCTTATCTGGTGGGGAGGGTATAAGGCCTTTGTGTTTTTCTCAGGGTGAGATGGGAGCCATTGGAGAGTTCAAGCAGAGGAGTAACATGATCCAATGTATGTCTTAAGAAGCTCACTCTGGCTGTTATGTGGAGAATTGGAAAGGTACAAGGATGGACACAGGGGAACCAATTATTGCAATAATTTGGACTGAAATGCTGGCTGCCTGACCCAGACTGGAAATGGAGATGCTGCAAAGTGGTCTTCTGAATATATCCGATGGAAGAGCTTCCATATTGTTGATGGATCATAACTGGGGTATGAGAGGAAGAAGGGAACAAGGATAAGTCCATGTGCCTTGGTGTTGGCAACAGGAAGAAGGGTGTTTCCATTTACTGAGTTGGGAGAGACTGCAAAAGAGTAAGGATTAACAGGGGGAATGTTTTGGAATGGGTCAAATTTGAAATCTCTATTCATCACTCAACCAGAGACACTGAATAGGCAGCTAGAAGAAAAAGTCAGGAGTTCACAGAAACAAGGGCTGGGACTTCTGGTCAAGAGGAGGTGTAGGTAGACATGCTTCACCCCCTCATGCAACCACAAAAAGAATTATGACTAAATCTCAAAACAAATAACACCCACAACTGTCAGAAAATTGAACTGTATGGAAGTCTGACAACCAAGGATTTAAAGAAACCACATTCATCCAGATGGATAGGATGGATGGAGTTGTAGAGATGAGTTGGAGAGAAGAAGAGATGTGTGGGCAGTCCCACATTCACGTGTGGTGGATAAAAGTCAGGAGGGATACCTTGGGATTGAGTGATCCCGGCCCCAGGCACAGCCCAGGGCTTCAGCACCAGGAAGATAAATCCCCATAACTTCTGACTGTAAAAACCAGTGGGTTTGGGGGTGGTGGAAGAAACTGCCAGATTTTCAGGAAACTTTGTTTAAAGGGCCCTCATGGTCTTAGAATATACACAAACCCACCAACTCCAGGAATCAGAACCAAGGCAACAGCTAGAATAGCACCAGTTGCATACAAGGAGTGGGTGAAGTAACTGGAAATGGGGTGAGTGCTGGGCAAACCTCCAGAAGCCAGGCAGCAGCACTGTCCCCTCTCTGAGCCCTCTCCCCACATAGAGCCATGAAGCGGTGAGGCAGGTTGTCCAACCCTGGTGATTATGTGGGGTGGAGTATCCACCCCACATAATTTACAGGTGCCTTTTCTACACTAGGCTACACTACTGAGACAAGGAGACAAAGCAGCTCTACCTAATACACAGAAACCAACACAGGGAGGCTGCCAAATTGAGGAGACAAAGAAATGTGGCCCAAGTGAAAGAACAGAGCAAAACCTCAGAAAAAAAAAGAAAACTAAACAAAACAGAGATAACCAACCTATCAGATGCAGAGTTAAAAACACTGGTGATCAGGGTGCTCAAAGAACTCATTGAAAACAGCAACAGCATGAAGGAAGAAATGAAGCTTACATTAAGTGAAATAAAGAAAAATCTACAGGGAACAACAGTGAAGGGAAGGAAGCCAGGATTCAAATAAACAATTTGGAACTTAAGGAAGAAATAAGTATTCAACCAGAATAAGAAAAAAGAATTTTAAAAAATGTAATTAGTATAAGAAGCCTCTTGTACATCTCCAAATGTGCCAACATCTGAATCATGGGGATGCCAGAAAGGAGAAGAGGAAGAGCAAGAAATTGAAAACTTATTAGAAAAAATAATAAAGGAAAACTTCCCTAATTTGGCAAAGGAAATACACATACAAGTCCAGGAAGCACATGTCCCAAACAAGTTGGACTCAAAGAAGACCATACCAAGACACATAATAATTAAAATGCCAAAGGTTAAAGATGAGAGATTCTTAAAAGCAGCAAGAGAAAAGCACAAAGTTACCTACAAAGGAGTACCAATAAGACTATCAGCTAATTTCTCAAAAGAAACTTTGCAGGCAAGAAATATTCAAAGTGATGAAAAGCAAAGACCTACAACCTAGATTACTCTACCCAACAAAGCTACCATTTAGAATGGAAGGGCAGTCAGTAAAGTGCTTCCCAGACAAAGTAAAACTAAAGGACTTCATCCTGACTAAGCCATTATTATATGAAATGTTAAAGAGACTTATTTAAGAAAAAGAAGAATATCAAAAGTATAAACATTAAAAAGGCAACAAATTCACAACTATTGGCTAAACTAAAAAAAAAAGCAAAAAAACTAAACAAACAACCAGAACAGGGACAGAGTCATAGGTATAGAAATTATTTGGAGGAAAGGAAAAGGGAGAGAATAGGAGAAAAGGTGCAGGGATTAAAAAGCAAAATAGACAGGGGGGTGTTAAGAATAGTATAGGAAATAAAGAAGCCAAAGAACTTATATGCACAACCCATGGGCATGAAATAAGTGGACAGAGGGTGGGAGTGATTGCTGGACAGAAGAAGGATACTCAGCTGAGGGGGGAAAGGGGGAAAATTGGAACAAATTTATGACATAATCAACAAAATATATTTTAAAAAAAGAAACAAGGGCTGGAAATATAAAGTGGAATGTTGTGAAATACCATTTAAATGTTACAGATACCATTTAAAGCCATGAGACTTGGATACGATCCTTTAGAGAATGAGTAGGTGAGTGAAGGTCTGAGGACTGAGCTCTAAAGGCACCAGTGTGGTCAAGGTGTGACCACAAAGAGGGCTGAAAAGAAGCCATCAGGAAAGTCAAGATACTGGGGTCCTGGAAACCAAGTGAAAATAGTGAACAAGTGAATGATCACCAGAATTTGAGAGGTTGCATAAGGTGTGCACCAAGAATTAACCGTTGATTCTAGAAACACAAAGGTCACTGAAGCTTTGCAAAGAAATGTTTTGGAGGAATGATGGAGCTGACAGCCAGTTTGGAAGGTGTCCCAGGCTTCCTGGGATGTCTGCTCAAACAAGAACCCATGGAATTGAGTGCATTGAAGGACCAGTAAGATGTTATTGATCTGGGTGGACCAAGTGAAATAAATCTATTGAGAGAAATGTTTCACACCTGGGAGACAAGAGCAACACAAAGTTAGACAAGAAAAATAACTAGAAAATCAAGAATCCTGAGCTATTAAGTCACATCAAGAAGATAACAGTTATTGAGGCTTTGGAAACACCCGAGATTATTTGTGTTACAGTTAGGTGATTGTTTCCTCATGTTAAATTTAAATCTCTGGCATTTCCTCTTAAAACTCTTGATTTTTCAGATTTACTCATAAACTGTAGCTGATTCCTTAAGAGGGATCGGATTAGTGAGATTAGTAGAGAGTATAATCTGTTGTATTAGAAGATTATTGGTTGAAAAAAAAGCCTTTAATTTTTAAGCTCAGAAGGGTGTATAATTAAAAGATCCACCCTCCCACCTCATCAGATAAAATTTCTTCTAACCATTTCTGGGTTTAGCTCTCCTTTACATAAGTTTATGATTCTTTTCAAAAATTTAGTTGTCAAATTAAGAGATTATCATTTAAAAAGTTCAAGATCATTCAAGAGATTGCCAAGAAGGAGAAAGAGATCATTTATTTTCAGTACTCATTTTCTCCCCTCTTCCACAATGTCGGTGACTATTTCTTTAGGTTTTTTTTTTAAATAGGGTACTTCCTTTATCTATTTAAATATATTTTCAAGCTTTGTTTTCATCAACTTTAACCATTACCTCCTAAGTCACTACTTTAATAGATAAGTATATTAAGACCCTTTTAGAAACATTTCCAAATACATCTAATAAATAATTTTAAGAGCAAGATTATTTGAGGTAGTGTTACAGAACAAACAAGGGGGGCCTGGGATGATAATACTATCACTGAAAGAGACCCAGGTCCATTATGTCCGCTGCCTTAAAGGAAAGATGTCTCTCAATGCCAGAGATTCGTGAAAAGGAAAGGAAATGTTTATTTAGTGCTATACAAACTTAAAGTAGTGACCTAATGTCTTTATCAGAATTTTAAAGTCCCTTAAAACACCCACAAATGCACACAGTCCTTCCTTCTCCTTTGCCCAGTCTGGGGTACCGTATCTCAGAAAAGGAAATAGAAGTCCAGGCTCAGGCAATGTCTGGTTATTCCCAGTAATCCATCTCGGCTGGTAGGCCTCTCTTGGTTCCAGGCACCATCAGCTGTGTCGCCGGAATCTCTGCTAAAGCTGGGTGGTGGTTCCCCCTACTACTGCTCCGGGGGTCCCCACTCTGGAAAAGCTGAGTGGTCCTCTCTCCAATGCTCCAGCCATGTGGTCCTCTCTCCCCCAGGACCATGGGAGTCCCCACTCAGCCAAAACCGCGTAGTTCTCTCTTCTATGGCTGCTGTGTCTGGGTTTAAATCCCCGCGCCAATCTTCCTCTGCAGCCCCATTTCCGACTCCTCCCATACTTGGCCACACCTGCCCTCAATCTGCTGTCCTTTCCATCTTTTCTGGTCGCCATCGTGGGTCTGGGCAAGTGTCACCCCATCTCGTGGAGCCAATCTTTTCTGAGCTCCCAAGCAGGCACTTGCTGTAACTCAGGGGACCTGCCCCCCCAGTCACATCTTGGGGGGGTCCCTTTCCATCCCCTTGGCCCAGAGCATGGCCATAGCTATTTAGCATATTCAAGTGACCAGCCTAAGGCTATAGGTATGTTAAATGACCATGCCATGGATTAGCTGCAAACCTGCCCTGCATGTTCTTGCTCTGTGTGCCCCTTCCCCCAACTCACACCTGTGATGGGGGGAAGGGGTAAAGACATCTTAGAATCTCCTGGACACCTTGAGTTCTGGACCCCATTTCAAATGTCCATTTGGGGTCCCCCCTCTTGGCGGCACCCTGTAACAGTAGGAGAGAGAGTTGCTTCTACTTACCTCTCTTCTTGGATGAATCCCCATACATCTCTTTGTCACCATTTCTAGTCCCCTACTTAAGGCCACCTACACTCTCCACAATTTCTGACCTGGATTATTGAAATAGCATCCTAAATAATATCTCTCAACCTGTTATTATTTTCTAATCCAGTGGCTCTCAAATTTTAGCATGCATCAGAATCACCTAGAAGACTTGTTCGAACACAGGTAGCTGGGTCCCACCTCCAGGGTTTCTGGTTCAGCCATTGTGGAGGACAGCCTGCCTGAAGATCTGTATTTCTAACAAGTCCCAGGTGATACTGCTGGTCCAGAGCCACACGGAGAACCACGGCCACACTAACAGCAAACTTCCAAGCGCTGACATACAGGATCCTTCATAATCTGACACAAAGTATGTCTTTTAAAAAATGCATCAGCCCTGGCTGGTGTAGCTCAGTGGATTGAGCGCGGGCTGCGAACCAGGCATTGCAGGTTCGATTCCCAGTCAGGGCACATGCCTAGGTTGCTGGCCATGTCTCCCAGCAACCGCACATTGATGTTTATCTCTCTCTCTCTCTCTCTCTCTCTCTCTCTCTCTCTCTCTCTCTCTTCCTCCCTTCCCTCTCTAAAAATAAATAAATAAAATCTTTAAAAAAATGCATCTTTATTGAGGTATAATAGATATACCATACAGTTTACACACTGAAGTGCACAATTCAGTCATTTTAGTGTATTCACAGAGTTGTGGGTATATCACCACAATCAAGTTTAGAATTGTGAAAGAAACACCACACCTCTTAGCCATCATCCCAATTTCCCTTCTTCAGGCCTCAACAACCATCTATTTTCTGCATCTACAGGTTGGCCTATTCTAAACATTTCACATAAATGGAATCATACAACGTGTGGTTGAAGGGGACTAAATATTGCCATTCTGAAGCTGCCTTTAGGGATAAACTCAGAAAGAACCTTTGATCCTCCTGTCTTTCTTGTCCAGAAGATTCAGATAGAAAGACCCACTCCAGGAAGGGAATCTAGGATGTTGCCCTAGCCTAATTAATTAAGTATGGTAAATGGGGAGGCTTTAGGCAGGGGTCTTTAAACTAGATACCCACTGCATCCAATTGTCTCTGAGTGGCCTAGTAAGGGTCTGCCGGCCATGTGTGTTCCATTCTTTCCCTACTATCTGTAATTCTCCATTCTCACTTCTGAAATCTCACACTCTGCTGGCTCTCTTTTTCCATTGTCCAATATACATGAAACGTCACCTCACTCTCTGGAATTTTTATGCATATAAATTTCCCATGCACATGAATTAACTTTTTTATTTTCTCTTGTTAATCTGTCTCTTGTTAATTTGATTATTAGCCCAGCTAGAAGAACTTAGAAGATGGGAGAAAAGGCATTAATTTCTTTTTTTTTTTTTAGCCCCTACATGGTCTTTTGTATCTGGCATCTTTCACTTAGCAAAACATTTTCAAGGTTCATCCAGGTTGTAGCCTCACCCGGTACTTCATTCTTTTTTATTGCTGCATAATATTCAATTGTATAATTGCACCACACTTTGTCTATCCATTCTTTCCCTGATGGACATTTAGGTTGTTTCCACTTTGGGTCTGCTACAAATGATGCTTCTGTGAACATTTATGTACACATATTTGTGTGAACATGTGTTTTCATTTCTCTTGGGCAATTTCTAGGAGTGGAATTGCTGGGTCATATTGTAATTTTATACTTAACTTTTTGAGGAAGTGCCAGGAACAAAAACAGAACTGTTTTCCAAAGCAGCTGCACTGTTTTACACTTCCAATAGCAGCAATCTGTAAGTATTACAGAACCCCGCCAATGCTGTTCTGGAACAGCTGTGGGGTTCAATTGCCCGCTGCCAAGAAGCATGACTCCTGATGTAAAAGTTTGGTAAAAAAGGAAAGGGGTTGTTTATTTAAAGGTTATACAGATTTAGAATAAAGGTGGATTTGTATCCTTAAGTCCCATTTCCTTTAAAACACCCAAAAACACATAATCCTGCCTCCCTTTGCCAAACCAGGCCAATTTCAGAATATGCCACTCAGAAGTACCATCTTTCAGAAAAGCAGAAGTCTGCAGCTCAACACTCCCAGTCACAGTTCAGTTCAGCTCCAGGCATCTCCCCAGAATCCATGCTTGGGTAGGCAGGTCCCTGCACAGCTCCATCAGCTCTCCACTATCGTCTCCAGACAATTTTCCCAGCAGGTCTCTTCTTTATTACTCTAGCCCTTACTCCAAACCATGTGGCATCTCCTTACGCACCAGACCTCATGGTGGATTGGGACCCCTTCTCTACATCCTTTCAAACTGTGTGACTGCTTCTTCCTTCTCTTTCTGCCTGCCTTTATGTTAAATGCTAAGCCCAAAACTTCCTATGTGACTTCATATCCAGCCCCTCTGATGATGTGCTACTTTTGCCAGTTCCCCTGTATCTTTTACCTTCTTTTGGCTGCCATCTTTAGTCAGGGCAAGGGTTCTCAGTGATGCAAGGGCATCCCGCTCCTGCCTTTCATGCCCCCACAGGCTATGCCTGGAGTCTCTGAATGTTCCCCAAGTCTTGTCTGCTTGTGCAGGGGGAAGGGTGCAACACAGCTTTTAACTCACCATTGTTTTGCAAAGTCTCTTAAAAGCTATCCTACACTTCCCCCTCCCCCACCCCACATTCGAGGGGTTTTTCTTCCTATTTTCTCCCCACTCTGTACCCCATTACATGAGGGTTTCAGTTTCTCCATGTCCTCATCAACATTCACCTTTTTGACAATAACAATTCTAGTGGGTGGGAAGTAATATCTCCTTATAATTTTGACTTGCATTTCCTTAATGATTAATAATATTGAGCATTTCTAATTGCTTATTGGTCATTCATACAACTTCCTTGGAGAAATGTCTATTTAGATCCTTTGCCCAACTTTTAATTGGATTCTCTGTCTTTTTATTAGGGAGTTATAAGTGTTCTATATACATTTTGGATACTACTCCTTTATTAGGTATATTATTTGTAACAATTTTTCCCCATTCTCCAGAAACCACTTCCTTTTTTTTTAAGTGTTGTTTAAGTACAATTGTCTCCATTTTTACCCCCTGCCCCACCCATCCCCCCTCCCACCTCCAAACCCACCCTTTTTGGCATTTTGTCCATCTGTCCTTCATACATGTTCCTTGATGGCACCCCCAGAAACCACTTTCTTAATGATATGCTTTCATACGCCATGTTTTAATTTTGATGATGTCTAGTTTAAATTGTATCTTATTGGTTTTGTATTCCTAGCATTTAACACAGTGCCTGGCATACCATAGGCTTTGATCTATTGACTGAGTCAATGAAAAAAATCCAATCAAGTAAATTAGCAGCCTATAGCTAAGATTCTACCATATAATAAAGAAGCATAGATATATGTGGTGCGCAAAAGTAAGTTTACAGTTATGAATATGTGAGATGCAGAGTTTATTGTAAATTGTTATTTACTAACTATTGTGTTATTTATTTGAATTACAATTGCGTTAGAGCAAAGACTGCTAGTTATGTCCTGCTAGCCAGGCTCTACTTCTTGGTGATAGGAGACAGCATGAGTGGGTGGTAAGCGTTACAGAACAAACCAAGGGGGCCTGGAACGATAATTTATGGAAAGACTCAGGTCCGTCTTGTCCGCCGCCTTAAAGGAAAGATATCTCTTAATGCCAGAGATTCGTGAAAAGGAAAGGAAAACGTTTATTTAGTGCTATACAAACTTAAGGTAGTGACCTAATGTCTTTATCAGAATGTTTAAGTTCCTTAAAACACCCACAAATGCACACAGTCCTTCCTTCCCCCTTGCCCAGTATGGGGTACCGTATCTCAGGAAAGGAAATAGAAGTCCAGGCTCAGGCAACCCCTGGTTCTTCCCAGTAATCCGTGCTCGGCTGGTAGGCCTCTCTCAGTTCTCAGCACCATCAGCTGTGTTGCCGGAATCTCTGCTAAAGCCGGGTGATGGTTCCCCCTACTACTGCTGTGGGGGTCCCCACTCTGGCAAAGGTGCGTGGTCCTCTCTCCACTGCTCCAGCCATGTGGTCCTTTCTCCACCACCCCAGCCACGTGGTCCTCTCTCCCCCAGGACCATGGGAGTCCCCACTCAGCCAAATCCGCGTAGTTCTCTCTTCTATGGCTGCCGTGTCTTGGTTTAAATCCCGCACCAATCTTCCTCTGCAGCCCTATTTCCGACTCCTCCTACTCTCGGCCACACCTGCCCTCAATCTGCTGTCCTTTCCAGCTTTTCTGGTCACCATTATGGGTCTGGGCAAGTGTCACCTCATGTCCTGGAACCAATCTCCTCCAAGCTCCCACGCAAGTGCTGTAACTCAGGGGACCTGCCCCCCAGCCACATATTGGGGGGGTCCCTTTCCATCCCCCTGGCCCAGAGCATGGCCATAGCTATTTAGCATATTTAAGCAACCAGCCCAAGGCTATAGGTATGTTAAATAACCATGCCATGGATTAGCTGCAAAGCTACCCTGCATGTTTTTGCTCTGTGTGCCCCTTCCCCCAACTCACACCTGTGGGGGGGGAAGGTGTAAAAAAAAAACATCTTAGAATCTCCTGGACACCTTGAGTTCTGGGCCCCATTTTAAATGTCCATTTGGGGCCCCCCCTCTTGGCTGCACCCTGTAACATAAGGACCTGTGCCTGGGTCCTGTCTTACCACCTCTGTGAAGCAAAAGAACTCTTCTGGCCCCCAAAGCTCTTTGAGCTAATTACTGAAAATTGCTGTCAGACCCTTTACAAAATGTAATATCCCTATAGCGATTCTATTTGGTGCCTCAGGAGAGAAATAGCATTCTCTCTCCGGACTATTTTACATTTGATAAGGTTTAACTGAAGTTCCTTGCAATCTCCCCACCCCACCCCCGCCCTGGAAATTCCCTCAAGTCTGTGAATAAGCAGGAAACAAGTACCAGCATCTCTGACTTGAGATAATCATGTTGAAAAACAGACTGGAGCCTCCGGTCCTATATATCAATGAACAGCATCAGTTTTGATCCACAAAATATTTTCAGGAAGCACATTTTGCAGAGGAGGTAAATTCTGCAATTTTGAGCCAAGAGCATGAGACGATGGAGAAAGGAAAGAATATGGCAACCCTCTCCCTGGAAGGGCATTTTCTGTCCTAGAAATGACCTCATTACTCTGCAAGGGAGGACCAGGGTGCTTGCTCACAATGGCCCCCACACAGGTAGCAGGGAGTTCTTGGTGTGACAACTCACCAATCCTGCCCTTCGTCTGCTTTCTTAAGTTTCTGGCCTTCTGTCAATCTTCATTACTTTATTGCTAAAGGAATGAATTGCTGCTGATATGTGCTATAACATGGATGATGCCTAAAAGCATTACACTGAGTGAAAGAAATCAGGAACAAAAGGCCACATATTATACTGTTCCATTTATATGGAATATCTAGAATAGGCAAACCTACAGAAATAAAGGGTGGATTTGTGGTTGCTTAGGGCCGGGGTTGGGAGGTGTAGGGGCAAAGGCATGATAGTTAAAGGATCTGAGGCAATGCAGATATTCTGAGATTGAGCCGGGTGATAGCTGCACAACTCTGAATACCCAAACCAATTGAATCGTACGCTTTAGGTGAGTGAATTGTATGATATGTAAATTAAATTTCATTAAAGCTGTTACAAACAAAAAAAATATATAACAGCGACAAAAAACTTCCCTGTTTAGTTTTAAATCACATTATGCTTTATGTAAAAATTTACATAATTGTTATTGCAACTCCATTCCAGAAAATACAGTCTGTGGGTTAGCTGAGCAGGTGAATGTATTTCACCCATGCATGCAATTCAGAGTTTCCCAGTGGGATTTCCAGAGGACTCTAAGGGTTTCAGCTATAAATAGGAGTTATAATAAGTATTTTTCAAAAGGTCCCACAGTGAAAGAGATTTGGGAAGGACAGAGTTAAACAAATTTAAACGGGATCTTTACTGTTGAAGTGCTCAATCTTCACAGGCAGGCATGCATCGTGAAGCTCCAAGAGGGGCAGGAAAGCATGCATGGTTTACCCCACTGGTTTAATCTCGAAACCTTTCATCACAGGGCATGGTGCAGAATCAGCCTTCCATGACATTGAGCTGGTAAATGCTAGTGTAAGTCTCTAATCTCAACAGGAAGCCCTGGGAACGAATGTCATCATGCAAAAATGTATATGGGCCTTCACACAGTTGAACTATTTTCAATTACATGTCTGCGTCAGCTTTTAAAAGTTCAATCACCAACACTGTTTTGGCTTTCTAAATTCCTTTCATTCCCTATTTAATATTTATAAACATAATGAGTGTGGTTTAGAGTAAAAATTCATTTCTTTACTAAATAAGTAATTCTCTGGTCTAACGCCACTTGCTCCTGTGAAATGGAATGTGTATTGTTTTTCTCCTGAAATAGAAAGGCACTCTGAAAACATATAAAAATCCTCTGTAATCCTTCTGTCCCTGACCCACAGATCAAACCCTTCTCTCAGGATTCCACTGACTGCATTTCTCAGCAGAGATGGATTGGCAGGCTGAACGGGACAGGTTTCAGATTACTCAGAGCCTGTGAATTTCACAAAACACACTCTGAAGCACTCTCATAATAATTAAATCTAATTCAACTATTCAATTAATCAATTAATGCACATTTGAAACTGGTGAGCACGTGGGTGGGAGCTTTAGTCTTTCCTTTGTGCCCCCCTGCCCCCCACTTACAGCATGAGGGAAGATACAGCCACCCACATGGCACCCATTGGTGGAGTTCCACCAGAAATGGCACTTCAAGGGAAGGGATGGAGACCATCGTTCACTGAGTGTAATAACTGGATAGAGAGAAACGTGAAGAAAGAGTCCCATAGGCCGAAGAAGGTGCAAAGTCAAGAAACCTAGCGGTGAGAGTGGTATCCGTCGGTGACTCTCTTTGGCAACCGACCGCAGGCAGCCTTTGCGTAGCGCCTCTCAGTGTACGAAGCCCTCCTGCGCGCAACGTCTTCCTTAACCTTCAAATCAACCGTGAGACGTGGGTCCTGTTCCCCTGGGGCAATGGGGGACGGAGAACTGGAAAAGCCGGCCCGATATTCTCTGACAGAATAGCATCGACTCCCAGGTTTCTGGATTCAAAATCTCAGCCCTTTCCACCTCTACTCGACTAGGAAGAGAAGTTAGGAAGGCAGGCGGGGAGAGGCTGAGAGAGTCCTTGGACAACTGAAAAGTTTGTATAAACTTCACCCTGCAGGCAGCAGGGTTGTTGTCTGTTATCTTATCCAAATGCCTAGGGATATAATATGCTGAGGCAAATAGATTAGCCATTTCTGAAGTTCCTTAGAAAAGTTCCTGAGTGTGTGTAACCCTCAAATGAGTTCAAATAATCACAATAAGCATCAAATGTTTTACTTGTTTTTACTTAGTTTTACAAGTGTTCACAGTGCAGCTAGGCCAGGATCTTTTTACAAGAGCTGGGTATTAGTCATTCACAAAGGATACAAATAACACTTTGTCTGTACCTATAAGCTTTATACTGGACCAGAGAAGAAAATGACATTGAGTTCTAAGCCCACTTTTATGTACTTATTTGCTAACATATTTAACACACGTGAGTTGGGTACCTACTGTGTGTTAGGTATCATGCCACGAGTTGGGTATCCAATCAATATGTCCTGACCTTTATAGAACTCACAACTAGATACAGCAAAACATCCGCATAAATATAGTGCAGTGTGTGATGGGAGATATGATAAAGTTCAGAGGGACTTGGAAGCATTTGACCTAGACCTGAGGTGAGGAGGTTTCCCAGGGATGGCGGCTTTCAGGGTCAAGGGCTGGTGGGACGCAATGGTGTCAGGACAGGACTCAGGGATTCTGACCATGGCTTCCAATTGGACTCACTGGGGAATTTTTAAAACTCAGTAGTCACCCCTTATCTATAGAGGATACATTCCAAGACCCACCCCCCACCCAGTGGATGCTGAAACTGGAGATAGCACTGACCCCCATGTATTTGTTCCTATACATGCATACCTACAATGAAGTTGAATTTATACATTAGGCACAGTAAGAAATTGAAAACAATAACACGATAAAATAGACCAACTATAACGATGTACTAGAATACAAGTTATGGGAAGTGGCATTATTAAGTAAAATGAGGGTTACTCAAGCACAAGCACTGCCTTACTGGGACAGTCGGTCTGATAACTGGGACGACTACGTGGCTGTGGCTGGGGAGCCCATGCAGCATGAATAACAACCAGGACAAAGGGACGACTCAGATCCCAAACAGGACCAATCGGGATGGCGGGAGATTCCACTATGCTCCTCAGAACGGCCACAACTTAAAGTTCATGAGTTATTTCTGGAATTTTCTATTTGATAGCTTCAGGCTTTTGTGGACTGTGGGTACCTGAAACTTCAGAAAGTGAAACCGTGCCTAAGGGGGATTCCTGCACTGTTACCCAGGCCCCACCCCAGGCTAATTGGATCTGAATCTCTGAGTGAGGGCAAGACAATTACTTTATAAATCTCCCCAAGTGATTCTAAAGTATTGGCCGGGTTTGTGAATTGCTGACTTAAATAGTTACCAAAAAGTTTTCTGGTTGGGACTTAAGTGAATTAAAGGGAACCAAAATGTTGCCACCCTGAAGCTGCCATTTTTTGGGGGGGGGGTATTGTTTTAAGTTATTTAAGAAAATAGATTAGAAAGAACTTTTAATCCTCTCCCTTTCCTGCCCAAGAGATTCAGACAGAAAAAAATCTGCTTTAGAAAAGAAATCTTAGGATGTTCACCTTAGCCTAATTTGAATTAAGTATGGTAAATAGAGAGTTCCAGTCGGGTCTGTTAGCATAAAAGAAGCACCCACTGGGTCCCATTGTCTCTGAGCAGCCGATGAGGATTTACCCACCCTGTGTGTTCCTCCCTTCCTCCACGACCTGTAGTTCTCCGTCCTCACTTCCCAAATCTAATACCGCTCCCTTCCCACTTTCTCCTTTTTGCCCAATGTTGCCTCACCATCTTTGGAATTTTCAAGCTTATGTGAATTCCCCGTGGACGAGTGTAAAAACTTTGATTCTCTCCTGTTAATCTGTCTCTGCTAATTTGATTAATAGCCCAGCTAGAAGAACTTACAAGGTGGGAGAAAAAGTATTATTTTTTTAAATTCCCCACAGAACCATCTCTAACTTCAGACTTAGGCCCATATAAATTTGGAAGTCAGTAATTTTAAAATGATTTTCTTAGTTGCTGTAATGTGAACTTAATTATCTTGGATTTCAAAAATACTTATGGCTACATCTCTCTCTTTTTTTTTTTTTTTTTTTCACTAAGATTGTATTTATTTTTTAGAGAGGGGAAGGGAGGGAGAAAGAGAGGGAGAGAAACATTGATGTGCAAGAGATACATCAATTCCTTGCCTTTCTCACCAGGTCCCAGTTGGGACCTGGGCCACAACCCAGGCATATGCCCTGACCAAGAACCAAACTGGTGACCTTTCGGTTCACAAGCCAGCACTCAACCACTGAACCACACCAGCTAGGGCTAAATCTCTTTCACAAAACAACAAACAAACAAACAAGCAACTGATGAATCTGAATATCACTAGCTTTTTTTTTTTTAGCAGTTAAGAGAAAAAGGGCCTTGTGGTGATTATTCCTGCGTTTACCATTATTTTTCATTCTCCTCTCATGGGCAGTGGAGAAGATTACTCTTCCTTGACCCTTTGAAATGAGGAGTGGCCTTGTGACTTTCTTTAGCCAATGGATAGCAAGCAGAATTGACATGGCTTCCTTCGATGGGGAAGTATTGAGAGCTGGTCCTCCTCTGTTCTCTCCTAGTGCCTGGAAGATCCCAGGGAGGGACTCTGAGGTCAAAGTGGCCTGGAGTGCTGAGCCACTGCACAAAGGGCAGTGACCTTCCAGAGCCACTCAGGCCTAGAGGGGACTTTGTGGGCTCAAGAAATGCACATGTGGCCCTGGCTGGCATAGCTCAATGGATTGAGTGCGGGCTGCAAACCAAAGCATCGCAGGTTTGATTCCCAGTTAGGGCACATACCTGGGTTGCAGGCTAGGTCCCCAGTGGGGGTCACATGAGAAGCAACCACACACTGATGTTTCTCTCTCTCTTCCTCCCTTCCCCTCTCTAAAAATAAATAAAATCTTAAAAAAAAGAAAAGAAATGCACATGTGTTGTTTTAAACTGCTAAGATATTAGGGTTGTTTATTACTGCCACAAAACCTATCCTCACCTAACTAATTACTGCCTTCTCTATCAGGTAGATCCCTACTTTTGTATTTTCTTTCCCTGATTCACTGACTTTCTCCTCCCATTATTCATGATCAGTATCATAATCAATGCCCTTTCTTCCTTAACAGTTTATTTAAAAAGTCATTAGGTAGGCTCAAGCAAGAAGGACAACCAGAAAGTGGCTGAATGGATGGTGGGGCAGCAGGTTAGAAAACTTGTGACGAACTGGGGGATAGAGCAAATAAGTAAATATTTGGGGGATTATGGAGCCAGCTTCCTTGCTGTCAGATAAGGGAAGTATAAATGTAAAAAGGAAGAAGGATGAGGAACCCTGAACCTTGCAGTATGTGTTTGAACTGAAATGGAAGTACCGTTGAATTCATTTTACAGCTGTCGCTATAGATATCGATAGAAAAATGAATACAGATGCAGCTACGTGCTGTCCTAGCATTGTCCACTGAGCAGTACCAGAATCAGCAATAGCTCATAGTAGCCAGCACACCTAGCAGGCAGATCTTGACTTCTAGAAACCATTTTGCACTAACAGAAGTGATGTTAGGGGGAAAAAATGAGTGATTTGGGGGCTGAGGCAACAAAAGCACAAGAAGAGTATGAAGGGCAGTTTAATGCCAGGTGGCAATGAAGTACTCAAAAACAATAGGGTGTGTCTAAATGGCAGAGAGGTCTGTTTCAAGGGCCAACCACTGGGTGAATTTGAGACAATTAGGGCATCAAAATATGTAATGCTAGGAATGGATTATAAACTATTGAATAAAATAGCCTGGTGTCCATACAGACTCACACAAAAAGAAAGAAAGAAATGGGGAGAAGAAAAAGCTCTTCCAAATGGTAGAAGGCCAGCTATTAAATATAAAATAAATAAATAAAAAATCACCATTTGGTGACAACCTAGTAACAACCAATTCGGGCAAGAATCATCAATAAATATTAAAGTTTGTGGGTGAAAGTTAGATGACAAATGGAATATTTGCATAATCCCCAATTTTCTTCCCACAAAAGACAATTATAAAGGGGGAAAGGATAGCTTTCCAGTGAAGCAAGCTGGCAGGCACCACGTTTTTCAAGTGTAACATCAAATGTAACATCACCAGACTAAAATTATGTGTCACCTGACAGGATGCAAAGAGATCATTAGCATTTCTCTCATGATATTCCTGCCAAAACTGCATGCATAACCTGAATCTAATTATAGAGAAACATCAGACAACCCTAAATTGAGGAACAGTCTACAAAATAACTTTCCCGTTGTCTTTGAAAAAGTTATAGTTTGAAAGTCAGGGAAAGACTATGAAATTTTCTTGGATTAAAAGAGACTGAAGAGGTGTGGGGGACTGAAAAAATAATACTTTCTCTCCCACCTTCTAAATCCTTCTAGCTGGGCTAATAATCAATTCCACAAAGACCGATTAGTGGGAGAAAGTCAAAATTTTAATTCATGAGCATGGGGATTTCACATAATCATGAAAATTCCAGAAACAGTGAGACAACACTGGATATGGATGACATTTTCAGACAAAGGAGAAAGGGTGCGAAACGGGGTATTAGATTTCAGAATGGAGGATTGGTGATTTACAGGTCGTTCATACTCTACTTTTTCTTCAGATGGTATAAATCTTTTGCCTTTTACAGATAGTGGAAGAGCAGGAAGATACATGGCTGAAAAATTCTTGCTTGGCAACTCAGAGACAATGGGGCACAGAGGGGATCCTGCTAGCAGACTGGGAGTCTTCCTGATTTGTTCTAGGGTGAAGGTTATTATTATTTTTTTACTTCTCACCTAAGGATGTTTATTGATTTTAGAGAAAGAGAGAAGCATCGATCTGTTGCCTCCCATCCATGCCTGGAGCAGGGACCAAACCCACAGCCTAGGTGTGTGCCCTGACGGGGAATCCTTTCAGTGCGTGGGGCAGTGCTCTGGCCTTTGAGCCACCCGGGCAGGGCCTCAGGTGAAGATTCTTGAGGGAATCAAGCCAAGGCTTCCTTCCCAAAGCAGCTTTTTCTGTCTGAGTCTAGTGGGCAGGAAAGGGGGAAGGGTCAAATATCCCTTGAGGGTCTTGCTTCTCAATAAACAGCTTGCAATTAATATCCTACAAAGGCAGCTTCAGAGTGACAAAACTTTGGTTCCCTTCAGAGGTGTGACAACTAAGGCAACAGCTAATACTGTATTGGGCCATTTTGCTATGAAGATCGTTGCTAGGACAACCGATGAAAACTTGAAAAGGGTTTCTCATCAATGGATCTATGGGCACTGTTGGAACTATTCCTGCAACTTTGGAGTAATGTCAAAATTCTTTTTAAAATAAAAAACACACCCTGGCTGGTGTAGCTCAGTGACTGAGCACAGGCTGTGAACCAAAGCATCGCAGGTTCGATTCCCAGTCAGGGCACATGCCTGGGTTGCAGGCCATGACCCCCAGCAACCACACACTGATGTCTCTCTCTCTCTCTCTCTCTCTCTCTCTCTCTCTCTCTCTCTCTCTCCCCCTTCCTTCCCTCTCTAAAAATAAATAAATAAAACCTTAAAAAAAGATATGTAACATTTAAAAAAACGCAAATATTGTTATGTGAAATACTTCTATAGATTTCCTATTCAAACCTACATTATAGCATGAAAAGGTATGAAAAATTTGAGCAGAATCTCAAATTATTTGGTTAGGCTACAGTGTGTTTTTTCTCTCTTTTTTTTAAATGAAGTACATGAAGTTTGCTTCTCTTCTACATTTAAGTTTGTGAAAGTGTCCAGCCAGTTCCCCAACCCCCAGACTGCTAATGACCCCGTCAAGCCAGTTTCCAGCCATCTGGATTGCCTGGGCTCAGTTGTCCTGACTTGCTTGGTCGCCTGCAGCTTAATCAAAAAGTCTCTCCCACGGTGCACGATAGACACCTAGTATCAGCCACAATGGCCAGTGGGCAGACCCAACCTTCTATACCTGGGAAAGCCCTCCTTTCACCTAACCCATTGTCCTGGCTCAGATCCTGAAACCCTGAGGCACCTGCCCAGAAGAACAAGAGGCTAACCCCTCCCCTATCCCAGCACAGACCCTGCACTTTTTCTTTTAAAAATCCCACTGTTGCCTTCCCCCACTGCTGCGATCCATCCCGACTCTGCCCACTGTAAGCGGGGTGTCAAATACAGACACTTGGACCAGATCTTCGGGTTCCTCCCGTTTCTGTTTCTTGTGCATTTCTAACAGTTTGCACAGTCACTTAATGCGTGCAGAACTGTGATGGGTTCTAGGAGAATACAGGTATAGCAATTAGGCATGCGGATAATATAGGTGATTTAATAAGAAATTATTTTAACCAGGTCTTTAGTCATTTGAATGGGTTTCCAAAGCATAGGCCTACGGAATATGACCTGAGGCCATTAAATTCAAATTATGAAAGAAAAACACACCCCAAGCATCAAGATTTTTTTCCCCATGCTTAATACCCCAGAAAATCCCTTGGGCCAGAAGAACATTAAATAAAGATTTTTCAAAACCCTCCTCAAAAAATGCAAAATATTATATTTTTTCTTATCAGAAGCAGTCTGTAACATAAGTATTAGAAAATTTTATTAAGCAAATAGAAGTTACTTTTCTATCTCAGTAAACCTATGTAAATCATTTGCAAATTATACCGAAAAGGGCCGCTCTTCAGTTCGCCAGTAAACAGATATCCTGTGGACAGTCCCAGCAGGCATCTCCTGTCACAGCCTTCTGGGCCAGATTCTGCCCTCATCTACTGAAAGAGACACAGCAGGGAGTTGGAAAATCTTGGCTTGCCCAGCCTGGAGGCTGGTCTGGAAAGGAGCCTTCAGAGAAAGGTTGGCCTCTCCGATGGCCTTCCTCCACAGAAGCGCGTGCAGTCTGTCCGTGCTGAGCACCAGCCATTCAGTGAGGTATTCATATTGAATGTCTCTGTGCCCCAGGGACCAAGGGCCAATCTGGACTCCCCACTCCATTATAAGGGAAAACGGTGGGTAGAAAGTGAAGCCTTGCCCCGGTCTAACACAACCATGTTGAAAAAGCACTGGTTAACCACATGAGTTCATCTGTTGTTATGGAACAAAGAGTTCGTCCACCACCCTTAGCAGAGTCAAACACTAAACCGAGAATTGCAGTGGAGAACTATTGGCTATTTTATTGTGAATGGTGACAACCAGGAGAACAGGAAGCTAGTGCTGAAAGGGCCGAGCTCCCCGATGATGGCATGTGGGTTACAGATTGCACAGGACAAAATCACAAAACTCCATGGATTAGGGGGTTCAGGGTCATGCTGGGAGCTGATGGGTCAGAGGTGAGGTAAGGGTGATAAATCATTTCTTTGGTCTCGTGGACAGTTCTGAGGTCTGTGCAAGCATCCCTTCGTCTGGTTTCATGAGACAGCCCACCTCGGAAGCTGAAACATAACTTAAGTCAAGATGTTGTCTGCATCCTGCAGAGGTCCCGACCATGTAACCATCAGTCAGGTCTGGTCTACTGTCTTCTGCTGCCTGGGCGGTTGCTGATTATGGGGAAAGGCTAGGTCTCGGGGGTTTGAATAGAGAGAGAGAGGGAGAATTAATTTCTAGAACTAAGACTTAAAGCTAAATTTAATCAAAGTCATAAACACACCAGTTTCACTGTCATGCCATTTAATATCATACTGCTTTTACAAAAAGCAAGAATAAGAAAATATCACAGATCTAAAAGTTTCACAAAAAGTTTTTCATTGGTCTCAAAATTGAATGACTTTGTAGATTCCTTAAGAAGTATACTAACATAAATAGAGCAGAGACAGGCTAGGAAGTTATCAAATGAGTTTCCATCCACCATGTTTTCTTTATTGCAAAGCTCTACACAATATAAAACCAGATATCATGAACAATTCCTCAGTCATCCTTAGCCATATTCAGTTGCAGAAGCTGCCATAACAAAGTACCACAGACTGGTTGATGTAAAAATTCGTTTGTTGCAGTATTATTTACCATATCAAAAAAAATTAGAAAGAAATGTCCATCACAGGCGAGTGGTTAAATTACTTTGGTTTATGCATATGATAGAAAAGTCTGCAAGTGTTTAAAAAAATAGGTGATTATACTGTTACTTTTCATAATGGGAAGCTAGGTTATTTGGATCAGCTCTTTCATTGACAACAATTAAAAATATTGGATAAAACATGAAAATACATCTCTTAAGCCAAGGATGATCTTGATAGGGGACTCAGGACTTGGAAAATTTTAGCTTAAGGTAAAAAGCTGTAAGTCTAGCAAGTAATGAGTATGTTAAGCTTTTGTTTCAGAAACTACAGATAAGGTCCACCTGGCTCCTGAGAAAAGCAGTCAACCTCCTGGGGCACTGGCTAGAGATTACCACCTGGGGACAAGTTGGAGGCATTTGGGCTTTTTGTGTGACCACCCCCACTTGGGAACAGCTACCTGCCCAGAACAGGAATGCTGCAGTTTCGATGACCTAATCCTCCCAGAATTTCAAAGCCCTCACCGCGCCTTGCTTGTCCTCCCCCACCCCCCTTATATAAGATCTGACCAGGAAAGAGAAGGCAAGATGGTTTGTTAGGGTATGAACCCGCCATTTTCTCGGATCACTGGCCATCTAAATAAAGTGCCCATAAAAGATTCAATCACTGTCATTGCTTATTGGATTTGGTAGTGACAGGCAGCCCGAATGCCAGTGTCTTTTCTGGTTACAATCTGACAAATGAAAAAGATAGCTAAGCAAAAGCAAGAAACTGGGGAGAGGAGGGCAGGAGCCACCTACGTCCTGAGGTTTTTTGTCAACTTCAGTTGACTCCTATTTGTTGGGTGAAAAGAAAATTAAAGCCTCGAGCCCAGCCCAGAAGGGGATGAGAACCTGCACAGTGAGAAGGAACCCCAGGGGCAGACTGAACCAGAAATAACACCAGCCCAACCCCAACCCCAGGGGAACACAAGGGAAGTTGCCTTAATGCTGGGCTGATTAGGGAGGGGTGGAAACCCAGTTCAGATATATATATATATATATATATATATATATATATATATATATATATATAATTTTTTTAAGCACAAAGTGGCCCTCACGAAGATTTTTATTTCAAATTTATATCTCTAGGTAGTCCTAAGGAGCCTCAAGCAGAGAATGTAGGACAAAGTTGTCCTAGACTGACAGAACAGTTGTGCACGTGGCAATGAAGACAAGTCCTCTCTAGGAGCACCTTGATGCTTGCCTCAAAGCACGCCAGCACATCCTTTGTCAAAAGCAATGAGAAGAAGACAGTCAAAAATAACCAAGCACCAAGGACATGAGGCATTAGGAGTGAAAAAGCAGAGACAACGGAAAGCAGAGACAGAAACACAAATAATGGCGGTATTGAAATTATTAGACAAGCTTGACAAGTCTGCAGACATGGAAAATGTAAAAAGTTATCTAGCTTATGTGAGAAAGAAACTAAATTGAATGTCTAGAAATAAACTAATAACTCAAATTTTAAAAAATTAGCCTTTAATAACTATTTTTAGTAATTTATATTTGTTGTATTTTTTTCTATGACCTTTTATCCCCCTTATACCCTCTTCCACCTCCACCCACCCCTCAAATTAAAAATTCAGTAAATGGGGTTAGCAGTAGGATTATACTAAAGAAAATATTCAGAACATAGCTAGAGAAAAAAGGTTGGGGAAAAATGGAAGAGAGATTAAGAGGCATGGAATATAGAGTAATAAGGTCTGCTATACATTTAATAGATGTGATATTTTCCATGTGCTGAAAGATAATAGCTCCCAATATAGAATTACACTCATTTCCCAGTGAAAATGACTTTCAATAAAGAGGTCAATAAAGACCTTTGTATAGAAACCAAAACAGTTTACTACAAGCTGACCCTTACTCAACAAAATTCTAAAGAAGGCAATGCATTCAGAATGTGAGTCCACTCGACGGAAGGTTGGCGTGTAAGAAGGAGTTAAACACAGAAGAAGAGAGGGGCCCTGGCCAGCGGCTCAGTTGGCTGAGCACCATCTCGTGCACCGAAGGTTGCAGTTTTGACCCCTGGTCAGAGCACATACCTGGGTTGCGGGTTTGATCTCCAGTCAGGTCACTTTCCAGACGCAGCCAATCGATGTTTCTCTTTCATGTTGATGTTCCTCTCTCTCTCTCCCTCCCTTCCTCCCTTCTGCTCTCTCTAAAACCAATAAACATATCCTTGGGTGAGGATTTAAAGGGAGAGAGAGAACATAAGAATAGCAAGCAGAGGCGTGAAGGGTGATGATGTAAAGGGGTAAGACAGGGGTTAGAATAAGTGTTGGGTAAACCCAACCCAAGCCCCGCAGCATCTTCTTTCTCTGTCCTGCACAGCTTTTGCAGCAGAATTGACATGTGCCTAAATATAGAATGAGTCATAACAAAACTAAAACCACCAGTCAGAATCTGAGATGACAGGGGAGAGTGATACTATCTCAGGGGGTGGTTGTCAAACATCCTGAACCAGTAATATGACAAAGGGAACAAAAATTAAATGAATACCAACAAAAATATTGAACAATATTGAAAATATAAGATTCACAGCCAATCCCTATAAAAGGGGCTGTGAATCTCAACAATGAAAACATTAGAAACATCAGCCCTCAGGTGGAGGCACGAGAGTGGCGAGACCAAGATGTCATCTGTGAAGGCTGGGCTTTGATATTGTCACCACTTCTTAGGGTCTCACCCTCAGGCCCACAGATCTCAAACCTCGGTTTCTCAGTGGACCCTGGAGTCTTGGCAAGACTGGCTCTCAGTGGCCTATTTCTTAAAGTGGCTTCTCTGGAATGCTTGCATCCACTTTTACGGTCATCTGATGTGCATGTATATCTGTATTTTCTTGTGTGTGGCTCAAGAACCTCAGGAAGGATGACCTTGCTGTGTTGGGAGCTGACTGACTAGGGCACAGGCATGGAGGAAGACTTTTCGGTACATGTATTCACATGGTTGAATAGTCTTTGAGTCATGTCAATTATCTATACATTTTAATTAAATGTAATGGTTTCCTCTTCTCTTAAAACTCTTGAAGACAGACATTCTGAGCAACATGATACCTTGTAGAGGTAGATAGTGGTGGGTCTTCTCCTCTGTTCTAAGAGTATTGATAAAAATCTAAACCATATATGCCTTCCTGCCTGAAGTCGCACACTTCCTGCCTTCTTTGTTCAGCCACAAAACCACCTGAATCCCTCACGGTTGCCTCCTCTGGACCCGCCAAGGCAGTGACACCTCCTGAACCAGGAACCAGCCTTCAGTCAAACTTCCTGCAGGAATAAAGAAATGAGCTGGACCAGGAGGACCAACTTGTCCCAATTTGCCTGGGACTTTCCCCATCTTTTTAAATTCTTTATTTTATTGATTATGCTATTACAGTTGTCCCCTTTTCCCCCTTCACTCCCCTCCACCCTGCCCATGCCCTCCCCCCACCTTCCCCCCCTTTAGTTCATGTCCATGTGTCATAAGTTCTTTAGTGTCTACATGTCCCATACTATTTTTACCCTCCCCCTGTCTATTTTCTACCGACTGTCTATGCTACTTATTCTCTATATCTTTTCCCCCTCCCTCCTCCTCCCACTTCCCTGTTGCTAACCCTCCATTTGATGACATTTTTTACTGTTCATATTTTTAATCTTCCTTTTCTTAGGTAAGTCCCTTTAACATTTCATATAATAAGGGCTTGGTGATGATGAACTCCTTTAACTTGGCCTTGTCTGAGAAGCACTTTATCTGCCCTTCCATTCTAAATGAAAGCTTTGCTGGATAGAGCAATCTGGGATGTAGGTCCTTGCCTTTCATGACTTGGAATACTTTCCAGCCCCTTCTTGCTTGTAAGGTCTCTTTTGAGAAATCAGCTGACAGTCTGATGGGAACTCCTTTGTAGGTTACTATCTCCTTGTCTCTTGCTGCTTCTAGGATTCTCTCCTTCATTTTTATCTTGGCTAATGTAATTATGATGTGCCTTGGTGTGTTCCTCCTTGGGTCCAACCTCTTTGGGACTCTGTGAGCTTCCTGGACTTCCTGAAAGTCTATTTCCCTTGCCAGATTGGGGAAGTTTTCCTTTAATATCTGTTTAAATAAGTTCTCAATTTGTTGCTCTTCCTCTTCCCCTTCTGGTACCCCTATAATTCGGATGTTGGAACGTTTAAAGGTGTCCTGGAGGTCCATAAGCCTCTCCTCATTTTTTTGAATTCTTGTTTCTTCATTCTTTTCTGTGTGGTTGTTCCTTTCTTCCTTCTGGTCCACTCCATTGATTTGAGTCCCAGTTTTCTTCCCCTCACTATTGTTTCCCCGTGCGTTTTCCTTCATTTCTCTTATTGTAGCCTGCATTTGTTCATCTAATTTATGTCCAAAGTCAACCAATTCTATGAGCTTCCTGATCATCAGTGCTTTGAACTGTGCATCTGATAGTTCAGCTATCTCTTGGTCACTTAAAAAAATTGGTTCTGGGGCTTTCAATTCTGTTTGAGCCATCTTTACAAGTCATGAAAGGCAAGGACCTGTTTGAGCCATCTTTTTTATTTTTTATTTTCCTTTGGTTTGGTTGTGGCTATTACGTTAGGGCAGCGGAGCCTTAGGTGTTCACGGGGCGGGGCACCCCAGTTGCTGGGTTGTGACGTTGTATGTGGGGGCGGGGTCTGAGAGGGAATAATGGCGCCTGCTCCGCTCTCTCCAGGACTTCCGACCCCTCCACTGCCTCCCACAAGCAAATTGGGCCCTTCCTGTGCTGGCTCCCGGGCGGTGGGCTCGTGCACTTTCTCAGACTCTGTGGGCTTCCCCGAGAAGTCTCCTGTGAGGCTGAGACAGTCTCCTGGCCTCAGTTCCCAGACGGGGCTCTTAAGCTTTGAAACCCGGTGGCACTGGGTCCCTGGGCCACACGGTCCGTGTCGCTACCCGTTTTCGCTTAGTTTGTCTGTGTGCGAATGTGTGGCTGCAGACAGCCAGCTGCCTTGAGTCCCTCACTGGGCCTGCTAGTCGCCTCCCGAGCCCAGGGTCCGCCACTGCGCGCCCGCATCTGCCAGCCAGCGCTTCTTCCCACCGGGACCCCTCTCCGCAGGCCTCCGACTCCGCCGCTCCTTACTGGTCTGGATGTACGGTAGTCCGCCTTCTGTTCAGTTCATTTCTCCCTGTTCTGGTTGTTTTTTGTTTCTCAATTTTTGTTGTCCTTAGTTTTGGTTGCGTGAGGAGGCACAATGCGACTGCCTATGCCTCCATCTTGGCCGGAACTCCGACTTCCCCCGGTTCTAGCAGAGAAGTCTCACCTCCAGGGAAACCTCTTCATTTCTGGCAAACTAGGGCAATGGGTCACCCTAGCTGCCACCAAGTTGGCTATTCTCCTGTCACCTTAGGGAAAAAAAAAAAAAAAAACCTGGTTGAACAGAACCCAAATAATGATAATACCAGCCAGCACCTGTAGAACAATCACCACGTGCTAGACACCATTCTAAACAGTCTGTTCACGTAGACCCATTTCTTCTGTCCCAACAATCTTACTTTAACTCCGTTTCATGGGTGAGAAAACTGAGGTTCGGGGAAGTGAAGCGGCTTGTCCAGGATCACAGAGCTAGTGTGTGGCAGAGCTGGGGTTCAAAGCCAGGTAGTCTGGTTTCAGAGAGCACAGGCTTCGCCTCTCCACTATACTGCCTTCACATTATATCCCCCACATGATTTCTATTCCCCAAATGATGCACCCTCCTCTGCCCTTTCTTTTCTCTGTTGTCCCTGCTGCTTACTTGTATTTTTTCTTTGAGCCACACAAACATCTCTCATTTACTCGTATTCAACTCTTTGTTCATTCATTCAACACCTATTTTGGGGCCCTTGCCAGATAACTCAGTTGGTTGAAGCACTGCCCCAATATACTGAGGTTGCCGGTTCAATCCCCAGTTAGGGTAGATGTAAGAATTAACCAATGAATGCATGAACAAATGGAACCACAAATGATGTTTATCTCTTACTCTCTCAAAAAGAATCAATAAAAATTTTAAAAAGAGCCCTGGTTGGCATAGCACTGTGGATGGAGCGTGGGCTGCAAACCAAAAGGTCACTGGTTCGATTCCCAGTCAGGGCACATGCCTGAGTTGTGGGCCAGATCCCCAGCTGGGGGCACATGAGAGGCAACCACACATTGATGCTTCCCTCTCTTTCTTCTTCTCTTCCTCTCTCTCTAAAAAAGTAAATTTAAAAAAAAATTGAAAAGAAAACATTTTTGTTGTGCCTAGTATGTGCCAGACTGCTTTTAAGAGCATATGGCCTAGAGCAGGTGTTTAAATGGACAGTAGCACTGTATAGAAGTTTCCAAACCTTCTCAGTTCACAGTGCCTTTAGCATAATATTTACTAAAAGTATTAGTAATATTTCACAGTGGTACTACATCAAAAGAAATACCTAAAGACTTTACTCATCGGTTTTGTTCCAAACAACATAATAGTGGGAGTTTATGTAGCGTCTGATATGCATCTGTGTTTTCCTCAAAAATCAAAAGCTCCAGCTGCGGGCTTTACTTCCCAATGGCTTTCTGGGGTACCTCGGCACACAGTGTGGGAACCGTGAGCACTGCGGGTAAATTCTTGGTTCCTGGAGTCAGCTGTTTGGATTTAAATTACGGCCCTCCCCTTGCAGTGTAAGGTGAGGTATGTAATGAGGCCTCCCTGAGCTGTAGCTTTCCTTGCACAACATGCGGACGGCAACAGTAGACATCTCATGAGGCTGTCCCAAGAATTTGACAAGTATATACAAAGCCCCCAATGAAAGGCTTGGCATTTAGTCACTAGAATGTAAGTTCCACAAGGATGACGCTTTGGATCTGTGTAGTTCATTGTTGTATCTCCAGTGTCTTTTTTCTTTTCTTTCTTTCTTTTTTTTTGTTTTTTACTTTTCTCTTTTCTGTATTTTAAATAAACCACAAAAGGGGCCGTCCTGAATCTAATGTAATTAACAGGGGGCAAACCACAAAGGAAGTAAGTTTCTACAGCATGTAAAAAGCAGAAACAAGGTCTGTGCTATCGACTGAATGCTTGTGCCCCTCAAAATTCCTGTGCGGAAACCTAATCCTCAGTGTGATGGTATTTGGAGGTGGGTTTTGGGGGGATGGTTAGGTGAGAGGGTGGAACCCCAGTCATGGAATTAGTGTCTTTACAAAAGACATGCCATAAAGTCCTCTCATCCCTTCTGCCCTGTGAGAACACAGCAAGAAGACAGCTGTTTATGAACCAGGAAGCAGCCCTCACCAGACACTGAATTGGCCAGTCATGACCTTGGACTTTTAGCCTCCAGATCTGTGAGAAATAAATTTCTGTTGTCGATAAGCCACCCACTCTAGGTATTCTGTTCTAACGGCCTGAGTGGACTGTATCCAGATCCCGGATGGAAGCCTCATCTTCATTAGGGAATGAAGGAGGCAAGGAGTCCTTTGCACTGGCCTAGTACACCTTCCACTCACTTGGCATATCATACTTTGTAAGCAAGTGTTTTCTAGGCCTTTTTCTGTGTGTTTTATCAGTGACTCCCTCCTGCACTATCTTAAAGTTTCACCAGACCAGCTCATGGCCCAGACAACCTGGGAAGAGGTGGAGGAGGCAGGTCCTCCAGCAGCCGGCTTGCCTATGGCAGATTGAGTGCACCTGTCATCACAGCCTGGCAAGGCATTTCTCTGCCCCTCACCAGGACGTGCTAGATTATTCTCCACAGCCCGTCAGGCCCCACAAGGCCCTCTCTGATGAAGTTCCTGTAGCAATCCTGCTTCTCTCCCAATGATTGTTTTTTTTTTTCCATTCTAACTACTATGTCATTTTTTAGGTTATTTTTTAAGTGTACAATTCAGTGGTTTTTGGCATATTCACAAAGTTGCACAACCATCACCACTAAGTGTTTCCAGAACATTTTTATCATGCCCCAAAGAAATCACATACCCCTTCGTAGTGCCTTCCCACTACCCCTCCCCCCAGCCCCTGACAACTATTAATCTACTTCTGGTCTCTGTAAACGTCTCATCGAATGGAATCGTACTCTATGTGGTCGGTTGTGACTGACTTCTTTCACTTAGCATAATGTTTTTAAGGTTCAACATCGTTGTGGCACACATTAATGCTTCATTCCTTTTTATTGCTGAATAATATTTAATTACATGGATAAACCACATTATGTGTATCCATTCATTAGATGGACATTTAGGCTGTTTCCACTTTGGGCCTATTATGAATAATAGTTCAATGAACATTCACGTCCAGTTTTTGTGTGGATATATATTTTCAGGTCTCATTCATATTTCTTATATTTCATTCTTAAATTTCAATTCAGTACCTAGGAATGGAATGGCTGGGTCATTGTAACTGTATGCTTAACATTTTGAGGAACTGTCCTACTGTTTTTGAGAGAAACTGCATCATTTTACATTAGCACCAACAATATACAAGGATTTCAATTAATTCTCATCCTTGTCAGCACTTGTTATTGCCCTTTTTTTTTGTAATTATAGCCATCCTAGTGACAGTGACATGGTATCTCATTGTGGTTTTGATTTTCATTTTCCTTGTAGTTAATGATGTTGAGCATCTTTTCATGTACTTATTGGCCATTTCTTGGGGGATATGTCAATTTGAACATTTTGCCTTTTTAAGTTGGATTGTCTTTCTATTGTTGAATGATAACCGTTCTTTATATATTTTAAATGCAAGTCTCTTATCAGGTATATAACTTGCAAACATTTTCTCCTATGTTGTGGCCGGCCTTTTCATTTTCTTGTTGGTGTCCTTTGAAGTACAAAAACTTTAATTTTAGTTTTGATTAAGTCCAATTGACATATTTTTTCTTTTTGTTGCTTGTGCTTTTGGAGTCAGACCTGAGAAAGAAGTGTCGCCTAATCCAAGATTTACTTTTATGCTACTTTTATGTTTTCTTCTATCAGTTTTAAAGTTTTAGCTTCTATATTTAGGCCTTTAATCCATTCTGAATTAATTTTTGTGCACAGTATGAAGTAGGGGCCCGAATTCATTCTTTTCATGTGGCCATTATTGGGCAGCTGTTCCAACACCTTCTATTGAAAAGACTTATTCTTTTGCTCATTGAATTGTCTTGGCACTCTTGTTGAAAATCACTGGATTATAAATGTAAACCCTCAATTCTATTCCGCTGATCAATATGCTTGTCTTTATGCCAGTACACACTGGCTTGATTTATGGAAGTTTGTAGTAAGTTTGAAATTAAAAAGCATTAGTCCCCCAACTTTCTTCTTCTTTTTAAAATTGTTTGTTGACTATTCTGAGTCCTTTCAATTTCCATATGAATTTTAGGATCAACTCATAAATTCCTGCCAAAAAAATGGCAGCTGGGATTTTTTTAATAGGAAGTAACCTGATAAATTTGGGTTGTATTGCTACAGATCAATTTGAGGAGCATTGCCATCCTGACAACATTAGTCCTTCCAATGAGATATCTTTCCATTTAGCTAGGCCTTTTTCATTTCTTTCAACAATGTTTTATTTTTATAGTTTTCCGTGTTCACAACTTGCACTTCTTTTGTTAAATTTATGCCTAAGTATTTTGTTCTTTCTCATGCTATTATAAATGGAATTGTTTTCTTAATTTCAGCATCAATTATTCATTGCTAGTTTAGAGAAATGCAATTGATTTCTGCATGCTGATCTTGTATCCTGCAATCTTGCTGAACTCACTTATTAATTCCAATGGATATTTTTGCATTGTATGAATTCCCTGGGATTTTCTACTTATAAGATCCTGTCATCTGTGAATATACAATTAGTTTTTGAACTTGTCAATCAAAAGTCCTGACTGAATTGTAGCCAATGGAGGAAGTCTGGTCAGTGAACAGCAAAATCCCCACCTTGTTATTCAAGAGAAAAGCAAACTTTCATCTTAGGGTATTTGCTGGAATGTCCCATTAAGCAGATGTTCTTAAACAGAGGATGTTTTGCCTGAGGGGACATTGGGCAGTGTCTGAAGACACCTCAGTAGGCACAACTTGGTTGGGGGGCAGGGAGTAGGGGGTGGTGGGAGCTGATACTAGCATCTAGTACATAGAAACCAGGAATGTTGCTAAACATCCTATAATACATAGGGCTGCCTCCCCCTCACCCCATCCCGACACAGAATTACCTGGCTCAAAATGCCAATCGTGCTGGGGTTGAGATCCCCCAGATTAAAGGAATAGCTTTCCAAAAATGTTGTCTCTCACATGTGGCTAAGTTACCCTTCTTAAATCTGCAGGATTCTAAAGGTGGAGTTTGGGGAATGATTTCTCAGCCCACAGCGGCCGCCTAACAGAGGTGGAGACAGTGCCCTAGGCCCCGGCTCAGCAAGTCCATGAACATTTGGACCAAGTAACACACAATCTTCAGCAAGACAGAGATGGACTGGGAGCACAGAACATGCCGCAGCTGCCTCAGTGACAGTGGTCATGTGTGACCATTGCTGTGGCACCAACGGGAGATGTTAGGCTTTGTGGAGCTTGTTGCTGTGCAACTGGAAGGAGGGGAGCTCTTAAGAAAAAGAACCCAAGTCCTGTGGACACAGGACCTGGGGGGGATGAGTGCAAGTTTTAGGGCCCCGAAACAGAAGTGTCATTAGCTTTTGGGCAAACCTTCCCCAGAGCGGAGGTGGGGCAGAGTACAATGGGACCACCTGTAAACTGCTTCACCCCTCCCCTGCACACACTTTTCCCAAGAGCCCTCCAGCTAATTTTCACTAAGGTAGCCATAAGCAGTATGGTGTATTATTTTCTTACTCATATTTTACAACTTTTCCTTGGTGAAGACAATCTCAAGTTCTGCAGTTTGGCTTTGAGATCAAAGTTGACAGTTGCAGGGAGATAAAAAATAGTCCTAGACACTTAAAAACAGGTGCTAAGTGGTTAGTCAGGACAACAAATGGCTTTGATAACATGTACGCATCTCCAAATGTTGCAAGATGAATTTAGTACTTAAGAAGTAGGCTTTGCAGATACAGATGAGTCCCATATTGTAATAAAAACATTAAATGTATATTTTTACAGTTTGAAGAATTATTATTTCACATTTATGTAGCACTTTGTATCTGCTGAGTGTTCTGTAGCCTTTAATTATTATTCTTTTAATGGTCTGGTGAGGCCAGTCCTAGGAGTTGTTAGCATCATTTCAAAACTGGGAGAAACAGAGAGAGGCTTCCAAAAATGACACAGAGGCAGGAAGAAGGGGATGTCATAAGACAGACTCGGAGGGGCAGGAATGTTAGAGAAATCTTAAGGAAGGCCTGGCCGAACTGGCTGTAATCGTGACTGCCATAGAAACCTGCATTTCTAGGCAGTGGAGAGGGCGGGTATCTGGCAGAACTTGATAGGGAGAGTGTTAGTATTAATAAAAGAACATATTACTTGTCTCACTTACAAATGAGCACATGGAGCAGGCAGAGGGAATGTTTGGCCAACTTTATAAATGCCCAGGCCGTAACTACCTGCCATAAAAGTGTAGAATTCCCTCCGTCAATGTCAGAGAGGAAATCCAGGCCCTCTGTTTGCAAGTTCCCTTCGTGTCACTGTCCAGGGGGGACAGGCAGTGGACCTGTGCCAGGACAGACATGCCTAATGTCACATCTGTCTCCCTGACTATTCAGACCTGGGAGGATTTTAGCAAACCACAGAACTCCTCCAAGGTCAATCCAGAACCAGCTTCTTTCTGGGTGGCTGAAATTCCAGAATTATAGTTACCCATGTTTAGATATGAATCATGGCAGGCATTCACTCATTTAATCCTCACAATAACCCTGAGAGATAAGTAAAATTGGACAGATGCGAAAACTGAGACTCAGAGGGGTTAAGAAGTATGCCCAAGGTCACACAGCTGGTAGAGAGCAGATTCCACGTTTGAACTCCCCGCAGCCGGACTCCACAATCTGCGTTGCCATCTCTTCTCTACAATGCTATATTAGGAGTCTTTCAAATGCTTTCTCATTTTGAGATTTACCAATAAAATACCAATGAACATTTAAGTGTTTCAGTAGCATTAGAAAAATGGACAAGGAGCAAGCTATTTTTAAAGACACAAGAATAACTTCTGTATTTCTGTCTCTAGGATCACCCACACGCTGTATGTTCTTTCATATTCCTAAGCTGCTTTGGGATTTATTATCGTTCGTGTTATTTTCTCAGTTGTAGTTAGTTGGCATTTCTGAGCCAAGCCCAGAAAAACACTTCTGTCTCCCTCCATTGATTTGTGACCTACCTGAGACAGGAACCTTTTTAAAAAAGTCATCATCTTGTGCCTTGGATAGGTTGCCATTTGATGAATGTTCATTGAATTAATACCAAGTATTAGTGGAGATGTTATGAAATCTTATTGCCTGTTTTGTCAACATATGTTGGATAATTTAATGTAAAGGAACATTTTTAACCGGCTGCTACTTGTGTAGAAACCACCTTTCTTACCATTTCCCACCTGTTCACTATCAGCACCCCCCCCCCACGCCCTCCCCAATTCCATCTCTATGTATAAGAAAGGGGAATTTTGATGGAGTGCTAAGACATTCCTATTTCCTGAAGGACACGCTCCGAAGCACTTGAGTTACGCTTACATTTTTTTTATCATTTAAGTTCACTGAAATGTGTTTACCTCTAAACCATCACTCCAGATCACTAGGCTACTTGAATTCTGAGGCTTTTGTGTGGTTGGGTGTATGTGGATACGTGTTTGGTATGTCTTATTCTAGGAGCCACCTTTTTATTTGCTGTTTGTAAACTATTATGGTTTGGTAAAACCAGGATACCTTGTTTATGAACCTGTGGGCAATGCGAAGTAAAAGTCCCCGGGACTCTCACACATTGATGGTGGCTGTGGAAATTGGCAAACCGGCTTTGGAAAGTGGTTTGGCAGCATCTACTAAAACTGAAGATAGGCATAATCATGGACCACACTGATGCCCATCAGCCTAGTGACACAGCTTTACCCATCCCGCCATGCTAGGACCCACTCCCAATGTCCTTCCTTTATGACCTGGCAGGCCTTGTTGTTGACCTCCCTCCAGCAGTATCCCTTTTGTCAGCTGACCTTAATCCTCCTCAGCCTGTCAGAGGCCTGTGCATAACAGGGAACCTCAGTGGGTAAGATTTGGAGACTGAAGCAGCTTCCTAAATGCTATGAGACAACCCCACCCCTTCTCCGGAAATCTTCCAACTCTGCACAGTTTAGGGTGACCTTGCCATCAGTGTCTAGTACTATGAAGCTTGACACAAACTGGCTTAGACGATGAAGGTAGGTCATTGGCTCCTGTGACTGCAAAGACCAATGTGGGCTTTCAGGCACCGTTCTAGCAGAGATACGGTTTGGTTTCTCTGAACTCGCTTAACTCCGTGTTCTGCCACACTGGTTATATCTTCAGGCTTCCAGAGGGCCCTTGTGGTCCTAAGGTGCCTTGCAGTATCAACTGAGCTACATGTTTCCTTGTTCAAGTGAGAAGAGACCAGGCCTCTATTTGGATAATCAGTGAATAAAAGCTCAGAGCTTAACTCTTAAGACCTTCTGCGTCCAACTCCTGAGCCACTCATTTTTGTAGCGAGACTGTATCTTTCTGTAGAGTTGAAGGCCTGAGCCCTAGTCAAGGAAACAAAACAAAATAAATGCAATTCCTGTTGCTTCTTCACACCAACTAATGGGTGCTTACTTTTACTCTGTTTACATAACTCTAGGGATTCACTCCAGTAGCCTGTCCCAGAACAAAGAAGGTATGCTCCAAAGTGCTTTCACATCCTCACAAGATCTCAGAAATAGCACCGGTTGGCAATTTTAAAATCCACCTTTCCTCCTAAAACATAAAGGCCTGCCTCACTGCTGTACCAGACTGCACCACCCACCCTCTTCTGCAAGAACTCTAAGGACATTTGGCAAGAAGAGATGACCACATGTCATAGCATCTGCAGCACTGGATTCAGAGATAATAATAATGTCTCATCTTTGATTAGCATTTTACAGTTTCTAGTGTGTTTGGACACGTGGCATCTCATTTCATCCCTGGGAGCTGGGTAGGATCTGGATGGCGTTATCCAGTTTGGAGATTAGGAAATCTTTTTGAGTGACAGACTTACCCAAGATCAACAGCTCTTAAGTGATAGAGCTGGCATTGGGATCTAGATCTAGAGGCTGAACTTTTGTAGGGACCTTCCCTCTGATTAGTCTTCTGGACCAGAGTGCAGAGTAAGGAAAAATAAGGATGCAAATCTGATTGTGGTTCAGAAGCAGGACATTCTGGGTAGGGGTTGTCAGAAAGGAGAACTCCTCTGCTGGACCACTTTGGGTAAACAGGAGAAAGAAGACAGAAAGATCTCAGCCTTTGTTTCGGCCCCCTCCCCTGCTTTTTTGGTTTTCTTTCCCAATTTTCTTTTTCCTAACTGTGTTTTTTTCTCAAATTCTCTCCTCTGCTACAACTTTCTCAAACAATACCAAACCCTCCCCATGACCAGGCTCCACTCAAGAATCAATCCTGTAAAGGAATCGCAGGTTCAGGGGGGTGAAGGTGAGGGGGCATGGGGAAGAAAGGTTGGGGGGTAGGGTATACAAGATTGGAAAGTAGGGTGCAAATGGGACTGATAAAAGAAGGAAGTTGGCTCTCATAACAAAGGTTAATTGTAATCTAAAATGTTAGATTACTACAGACATTTGTAAAAAGAACTAATGCCTTCCGGTCAGTGTGACCACTCAGGGCTGGGGAGGCCAAACCTACCAAATAAGAAGGCTTTTGTTAGTTATTTTAAAGTATAATTGGAGACTGGTCAGGCACTATAAAACATTTATATATAGTGCTCATTATAGTAAATTTGGAATAATCACATAGTCAGCTTGTTGAAAATTCCTTTTCTTAAGACTTCCAGGGAAATATGGGAAGAAACTGAGAACCAAGAAGTGGGCAGCTGTGACATCACATTGGAGAACAGTTTAAGCTGCAAAGGGACCTTTCGGAATTATTTGCACCAAGAATTAGATCGCAGCTAAGCTCATGGTGGGGAGGAATTTAGAAATTATTAATTCAGACACTCTTGGGCTGTTGTGATAATAAAAGTAATTTAATTGTTGCATTGTGGCAGGGAAGGGAAGCCAGAGGTTGCAGACTAATGGCTCACAGGCCAAATATGGCCCACAGATGGGACTTGTTGGCCATCCAGTGTATTGGGAGAAGAGCATTCTTCAGTTCACCATCCCTCCCAGTCCCACAATATACACATGTGAACTCCCACACTGTCCTCATCTCTCATTGCTTCCCCTGCCTGGCCCTTAGGGCTTCTGAGTTTGGACCTCTAAGATGTTTTTAAAAGTCATGCAATACATTCAATATACGAGACACTGCAGATGTTGGCAGGAGCACAATGGCATGAAAATTATACAAAGGTAAATTTGGTTATAAAAATAAGGGGATGATGATTGTGGGGGGAGGCAGTATAAGGAGATTAAGTGGTAATGGAAAAAGTACAATGAAAATTTTAAAAATAAAATAAAGGCAGAAAAGAAATAAGAAAAACATTTTTTAAAAAATAAGGGGAAAAAGTTCTTCCTGGAGAAAAACTGGAATCTGGGTCCATTTTCTGAAAGGCACAATTAGCCTCCAGACAAGTCCGGGTCTGGAAGAGAAGGGGCTGAGCTGTCCAGCCCTTTGAGATGGTATTCCGCGAGGCTGTTTGTTCTGTGGTTCCGGGAACTAAAACTCTAACAGCAAATAAGATTATGTCAGGTAATTGACTGAAAAGCAACATGATTAGAGTCATCACACCCAGGAGACAAAAACAAAGAGCACAACAAAAGCAACAAGAGTCACCTCTTCACGTGATAGGTGATGCACGTGTTCCCCTCTCCCCTCCGAAATCAAAAGAAGGAGGGTATACCATGAAGGACAAGTCGGGACCTAAAGAGCAAAACAGGGCCATCTTTCCAGGGCCTTACGTCTCCATAAAGTTCCATTTTAAAATACGGTATCTAGGCAACAGCAATGAAAGGACTTCCCAAAGGAGCAGGAAAGGGAAAAGATAAGCCAAGAACCTCAGTACTCTAAGCCCTCTCCATCAATGATGCCCCATCCTGATCCTCAGTACCCTGTCCTAAGTGCATTTGAGATTGAGGATGCCTTTGCCCCTCCATCTTAGTGTCTGTGTGGTATGTGAGCATGGACCTACCTCTGGCCAAGAGTCCAACCTTCCCCCCAGAGTCAAGGAGAGAGAATCCCTAACCAGTGTGACTCAGTTGATTGGCCACTGTCCTGCAAAGTGAAAGGTCACTGGTTTATTCCTGGTCAGGGCACATGCCTAGGTTGTGGGTTTGTCTCCCATCAGGGCACACATAGGAGGCAACCAATCGATGTTTCTCTCTCAACAATGTTTTCTCTCCCTTTTCTCCCCTTCTGTCCCATCTCTCTCTCTTAAAATAAATAAATAAATAAATAATTAAGGGGGAGAGAAGAAAAATGATCTATCACATTCAAATTCAAGTATGGATTTTAAGTTAAGATAAGGATCCTGGAGTAAGGCAATCCTGAGTTCAAATCCTAATTCTAGCACTTGTTAGCTTTATGGACTTCAGTGAGCTACCTTATTTCCCTGGGTCTTGTTTTCCCTCATGCATAATTTGGGCATAATGCATTCATCTATCTCAAAAGGTTTAGAAACAGCTCTATAACTTGTTAATACATCTAGTCCAAAGCTTGATACAACAGTAGGCACTCAACGAATGGTATTGAAAATAACCATCATAGTGAACTTGAACATCTGCGAAAGAGAAAGGTGTTGTAGTCAGTCAAATGAAGAGAGAGCCAGTGTCAAATCTCATGTCATGGCTGAATGCCTTTCAGCTTATCTCTGTCCAGTTGAATGGCTTTGTCTGCATCAGCAGAGACTAGGAAACTTGTGCCATCAAAACCAATGAGACAAGCATTTTGTAAATGCCCGTTAGGGGCACAGTGTCATGACACTATGCTGGACCTGGAAAGAGGTCTCATTAAAGGTTGGGCTATGGTCATGGGAAGGTATAACTGTTGTACTCTATCTAAACTCAGAGATGATGGAGATAATCTTTCACTGATGCCACATAAGAAAAGAATGGTAAGATTGTTAGAAATTGCTTCAGCATTGAAAACTGAAATCTTAGTGCACTGCCTTATCACAGTGCTGAGCTATGCCCCTGTACAACTTTTACCAAGCACTATGGGCAGATACAGTGAAAAATAGTCTCCTTTCTCAAGAAGGCTAGCATCAGTGACCTCCAAACTGTAAGGCATTCACCCCAAGATGGTGGTCAGACAATACTCTGGGGGTGTGGGATGAAGATATGAGACCTTCCACTTCTGTTTTTTAAAATTCATCTTCTGAAAATACTTATTATATAATATACACACTGTGAATAGCCATGCCTGTATATAATTTATACATAAAAATAAAAATATCCATGGGATCAGGTTTACATTTTTTATTGATAGGGTTCTTGATTTAAAAGGTTTAGGAACTGCCTGGCTGGCGTAGCTCAGTGGATTGGGTGCAGCCTGCTAACCAAAGGGTCGCCAGTTTGATTCCCAGTCAAGGCACATGTCTGGGTTGTGGGCCAGGTCCCCAGTGTGTGCCATGCAAGAGGCGGCCAAACACTGGTGTTTCTCTCCCTCTCTTTCTGCCTCCCCCTTCTCTAAAAATAAAAGAGAATATTTTTTAAAAAAGGTTTGGGAACTGCTGGTCTAAATAAGAAAGACCAGTAAGCCAACAGTCAAGATCTAATGCAGAGAGAGCTTGGCTGAAGCACAAATGATAAGCGTGGTGCTCAGCAGGCAAGGCTTCCTGGAGGAGGTGACGGATGAAGCTGCTAAAGTGTGTTTGGTGGGGGGAGAGGGGAAAAGGAAGAATGTTTCAGGCAGGCTACACAATGCATGCAAAGGCAAGGTGGCATGTGCATGTGAGTGCATTTGGAAAACCAAAATAATTTGGTCTGTGTTAAAATGTCAGGTACGTGTGGGAACTGCAGGAAGTGAGGCTGGAAGACTTCCACGGAGATTCAGTTGTGGTGGTCATGCAGTAGGAAGCTTGTTCTGATGGTGAAGGCTGGTGCTGAGGGATGCTAGCAGGGGAGGTGAGACCAGGGAGCAGGGTTCCCAACTTGACCCTCCAAGGCAGTCTCCTTTGACACTTGAGTCCTCGAGGAGACTATTGTAATAGTGGGAGCTGGTGAAATTTCAAAAAACTAGTGCAAAAAAAAAAGTGCTACTAGCCTTTAAAGAGATAGAAAATCTTTGACACTGGGCATTGCTGGTTGAGGACCAATAATGCCTAAGGGCACATCTCTGGGCAAAAAGATTGTGCAGTCTTTTTCAAGTGGTAGTGCCTTAGTGATTGCATTATAGCCAACAGCAACAAGAGTTATCACCTGAGGGAGCCAAAACTGGAAAGGAGGGAAATGACAGACACCAGAGAAGTCAAGAGGGCAAGAACAGGACATGGAGTCCACTGGGCCACACTGGCAGGCTCCAAGAACCCATTCAGGAGGACCTTGAGAGGCATCTGATGTTCCCTTGTGTGAGGAGACACTGTACCTGTCTTATTCAAATTGTATCCCCTGTATCTTGCATGATGGATCAGGATGGCAGGGTCGTAAGAATCCCAGAGTCATTGTCTACACCATTGCCTATGTAAGTAACTCCTTCTGGCGTCATAAACCAGAAGCCTTGCATAGATGTTCAGCCAAGGTGTGTTAAAGGAACTGATGAAATACTGGCAGTGTGGCTCTTTCTATGCCCTTATTTAAACCTGAGGCTGGGCAGCCATATCCCATTGGATTTGGGCTGGAAGCTAGCATCTGGGTCGCAGTGTGGCACAGTGCCGTGGGGGGTAGACCTGTGATGCTCTGTCTGAACTGTAGTCCTCGGCTAGGTATTTCATTAATTTAGTTCTGAAGAAATCCTGCAAGGAACTGGAAATGCAATGCCGTAACTATGTATACAGCTGGTAAGGCAGAAGCAACCAGGTGGGCAACTAAGGGGATACACCCATGAGGACTGGTCACTGGTAGCATTGGACCAGAGTAAGCCTGTTCCTCATTCTAAGGCCATCCCTTAATTCTAGATACAATGAGACTGCAGACTAAAGTGAGAATTAATCATCAAAGAGCAGATAAAACTGATTCATTCCTGAGCTGGGATAAAATCAATACACAGAACTTAAGACTTGGTTGCATAAATATTAAACAAGAAGATCTGGAAAAGACATTGTCCTCCTTGGAAGAAGGTGGAGCCTAAAGAAAACATCCCTTTGAGGCCAAGGTTGCTGTCTGGATCTTCAAGAAGTAGCAGCTTGGATCCTCAAGAGCTGGGGAGTATCAGACCTTCTTCTAAATGGCCATACAGTGGCATAAGCTGAAGAAGACCTGGGTTCCTGATCAGCTCAGTGATGGTGCTAAAAGAAACACCTCGACCACCTAAGATCCTGTTTCCATCTGGAAAACCTGAAAGGTCCCTTAAGAGGGATCTGCAGAATGTCCCAGAAAACCTGAGAAAGCTAGAGTTGAAGGCAACATGGAGAGTTAAATTCAAAATAGAATCCAATGTTCATACACATCCTCTTGTAGTATTAACAGATGTCCATGCAGGGCACAGGAAGTGCATGGTTTTGATTATCAGTGTATCCCTAGATTAGCAGGATCCTGTGTGGAGGCCAGATAACTGCATGAAGCAGAACCCTTGGGTGGCTTCAATTGGCTCCATTAGACTAATGGATTTACACCTTCCTGGCAGCTAGAATTTGAGTTAGGGCCATGTTGATTTAGGGAAACTGCTGTTGGACACCAAATCATTTGTGATGCTAAGCACCAAGCTACGGGGCTACTGTGTGTTCATACTTTGTCCAGGCCGACCCACTGGGAGGCACAGTGCGCTGGGGACAGGTGGATGGTTTCCAAGGGTCTTAAACCCAGGGAATGCTTCCAGTCCACAGCCACTGTCATACCCTTCTGACTCCTCAGTTCTCTCACTGTCCCTTCCTTTGAAGTAATTTTACTACTCAAATCAGGCAGTCAAATGTTTTTTGTAAGCCCAGAGGTCTATCAGCCATCACTTTCTCTTGGACACAACAGGTCAAAGTGTTTGCTCTGTTTTTATAGCTGAGGGTTGACCTTGTCTGAGGGGACATCCTTGACACAGATGCTTTCAGTCCATGATGGCGAGCATGCCACTGTGAAGCAGTTTTTTAAAGTCTGCCTGTGTTACTACGTTTTTGTCCTTTTATTGTCTATGGAGGCCTTATTGAATACACTCTGAATACAGACAGGATACTGACTGTGTGTGCCTACGGAGAACTCACTCTAGGGTTTTGGCCTCAGTTTACCAGATTCTCACCACATCTGCAAAATCAGTGGGTCTGATGGCCAGAGGATCTTTCGGATCTAAGAAACCATGATTATGTACATACTATAAAGACCAGAAATGCCTCTACAATGTGCAGATTTAAAAAAAAGTGTTAACAGAATGTCACATAAGCAGAGCTTCAATTCACATATGAAGAATTAGTAGAGTGATTACTTCATGCAGAATAAACTGAGCCTTTACAAAATATTAGTAATTGCTTGAGGTAAAGAAAAAAATTAATCTTACAATCCAAAATCTTGATTCAATGTATGAGTTACTTTTGGCTCATTTATCATAAAAATCTATTCACTAACTTTGACCTATCAAAGCTTTATTTTAGGAACACTGAAACCAATAGCAGGCAGTGGAGACTTACGCATTAGTGAAACCCTTACTTCCCTAATCTTTCACCTGCACATTTCTGGCACTTTCCATCTCTGAGCTCTCTTGCCTGAACCACCTCTGTTCCTCTCCATGCTTGCTCTGGAGTCAATTCCCCATTGACAGTTTTTCCTCCAGAGGACAAAGCTGCTACTTCAAAGCTCTCTGTGCTTCCTAGTCTGCACAATGGTCACCTAACACTCATCTCTAGGTGGAAGCTCTGTGGGCACCTGTTTGGCTGAAGCTTTTGCATTGCCTTTCCCTGTCCTGTTACTCGGTTTGGTGTGTGTCTGCCAGATATTCTGCCTGCTGTCAGCGTAAGGCCTTCCCAGACGGGGCAGCTGAATGCACTGCACAGCTGCCAAAATTCTAATTCAAGATCTAGAATTCTAACTCTTGCTCTTCAGACCCTTGTTTGGCCCTGGCTCCAGTCTCCTGCCATCCGGGTCCTTGGCTCATTATCAGGCCCACCCAGACCCTGCCCCCACCCGCAAGTGGGCCCAGGAAACCATTCTTGGCACCAAACTGAACTTCAACAACGCAACTGCCCCAACCTCACCCAACTCTCAACTCAGCACAATTTGTCACCTTGTGAGCTGGGAGTCAGAAGAAATGAGCAAGAGGAAATGTCACCGGTGAGGGAACTCATCATGCCCAATCATTGAGACTGTAAAACTTTGCTGTGCCTTTACTTCAATACACAAATGAAAAGCCTTCACAATCCTATTATTAGAAATAACACTGGAGATGAATACAGTTTATGGAGAGGGGAATATTATTTCTCTGTGCATCTGCACCAGACGGTAAGTCAAATTTGTCTAAAGGAAAAATGCTAACTTCGATAAACCTGCATTAATTAAAAAAGGTACTGTCGGATCATAAACTCTAATGTTGTGTTCCTTGGGCACTTCGAAAAATGCTACAGTAGAACACACATTTAGGTAAAAATATGAGTGCAGCTAGGGTGGGGATGGGGACTATGAAGTAATTGACTCTTGGGGAAATGCTAGTTTTCAGGGGAGCTACCAAAGTCAGCTTAAGTGTTTAGGTGGTCAACGTTATGGATGGAATGTTCCGGCATGGAGAAATCCTGATTGACTGGAGAATCCCTTCTCTTTTAAATGAAGAGTAAATCTGTCCCTTGCCTCTGTACCTATTCCTGTTGGCTTTAACCAACGCACTGTCCTTTCTGCTCTGACAGTTTGCCCCCAGGGAGACAGATGAGTTAATCCCCAGATCTGAGATGGGGCAGTGGGGGGGCGCCATAATCTGGGGAAATAAAATCATTTTAGTTTTTGTTGTGGCAAAAGGAGCAGGGACTATAACAAACGTGGTACACACGTAAAACACACGCAAGTGCACTTGACAATCAAGCTCTCTATTTTGAAATTTAAATAAAGCTAAGATTTTCTTCTGGTCTAGTGGGAAACTTCATTAAAATCAATTAGTGAGTACAAACCTCCAGAGAATAAGGACTTTTTTTTTAAAGGTTTAGAGAGTAAGGTGCACACAATTACCTTTCCTGGGTCCCCTGTGAATGTCAGTGTCACCCCTAGACAGGTGGCCAAATGCAAACAAACGTCCCTGAGAAGGACTTGGCTAACTCCCCTAGTGCCCAAGGCTGGATGCTTGTGTAATTAATGAATGTGTATAGACCAAGAATGTAATATACATAACATGCAGGCTCCAAACAGCTTGCACGTATCACCTACTGCAGAGCAGGCCCGGGGACACAAAAGTTGGTGGCAGGCGCTCCCAGGTGAGGCCTGGGTCCAGGAGCTGAGGTTGGGGCCCGCACAGCTGTTGCCGCGCGCCCGGGTCCCTCCTCCCAGCTGCGGCCTCCCCCCTCCCCCGCCGCTCCCGACGCTGCCACCGCCGCCGCCGCGGCCACCTCCCCTCAGCCTCCTGGTCTCTCCTCGCTCTCCTTCCATCGAGCTCACCCCCTCTCCCTCCGTCCCGTCCTCTCGGCTCCCCTCACCCCGCCTCTCTCCCCCTCCCCCAGCCCCTCCTCTCCTCACCCCACCCTGCCGCCCTCCCTCGCTCCCTCCGCCCGCCCGTCCGGCGCTCGCAGAGTCGACACCAGGGGGGCTCTCGATGTAGCACCATGACAGGCATCGCCGCCGCCTCCTTCTTCTCCAATACCTGCCGCTTCGGGGGCTGCGGACTCCACTTCCCCACCCTGGCCGACCTCATCGAACACATCGAAGACAACCACATCGGTAAATGGCCCGGGGGTGCCCGCTGCGAGGAAACTCCTGCCCGCCAGAGAACCCCAGAATGGCCAGGGGTGGCCAGGAGGGTGGCGGGCGGCCGCGGGGCGGGGAGGGTGTGTGCGAGCCGGGGGCGTGGGGGTGGCGGGATGCGGAGGCGCGAGGTGCCTGGGGGGCGGGGAGCGGGGTGGGGGTGGGGCAGGGCGCCCCGAGGTGCCGCGGGCGGGCGGGCCGGCGGGCTGGGGGATTCCGAGGGGCGTGCGCGCCGGCTGCGAAGTGGTGGAAGGGGGGCTGCGCTGCGGCAAGAGGAAGGACTCGGCGGCGGCGGCGAGATGCGGCGGCGGGGCCGGGCGGGCGGCGGCGGGGCCGAGCGGGCGCTGGGCAGGGACGTGGAGTTAGTTGGCCCGGTGGTCGGGGCGGCCTGAGGGCCGGGGATGCGGGGGGTGGGCGCTGCACGCCGCCGCCGCTTCCGCCCGGGCTCTAGCTGTCAGGGCTCGGTGGCGGCTGCAGCGGCTGGGAGGTGGGAGCGGGGAGGGGGGGCGGGGGTGGCTCCACCGCGGCAGCCATTCCGCTTCCTCCTCCCGCCGCCGCCGCCACTGCGTCCTGTCAGCGCCGGTTGCTAGGTGTGGTGCGTTGGGAGGGGGCCGGAGCTGGCGGCAGCCGGTGGAGGACCCGGTGCTGCCTCCTCTCCCGGCGGAGGCACGGACGCTGCCCCAGGGGACTTGGGCGCCGGCCCCTGCCCCGGCCTGGCGCCGACGCCAGGACGCTGCGGGCTGAGGTCCCGAGTGCACCCGTGGGCCGCGCCCAGCGCCCCAGGGCCGTGCTGCCCAGGAGGCCCCTGCGGCTGCGTCCGCTGGCGAGCTGTCCCCCGGGGCCCACAGCCGGGCATTTAAATGCTCCCGGGCTCCGCGATTTGCCTTTCAAATGGTGCTAGGCCCAAGTTGTGCCGGCTGCGCCCGGGATCTGCGGCGGCGGCCTGCGCAGTGCCCCGGGCGTGGGGACCGCTGGGGAGGGGGCACCTCGCGGGGCGGCTGCTATCCCTTCCTGCCCAGAACGCCGGGGCCTTTCAACAAGTCTTTCAATTCGCAGAAGTCCTTGCACACATTTACACACTTCTATCTGGAGCTCCTGCGAGGGGTGGTGGGTCGGGTTCATCTGGCTCTGGTGATCCAGCCACCTGCTGAAGGTGTGGCCGGCGTCGAGGAGTTGCCCTGTGCAGGTTGAAAGGCGAAGATGATGCCCCAACGGGGCTGTCTAATGCAGAGAACCTGTGAAATGCCCCAGAAAGTCATTTCCAAATGAATGGTATGGATTCGGCCATGTGGATGCCGCTCACGTTTCTACAAAGTTGAACGAATAAATCACCACTGCTGTGTATTTATGCACTAATAACATGAGGCCGAGCCTTATGCTCCTTTGCTTAGTGGAATGCTTTCTCTTCGCACACAGTGGGTGCTTGTTAAACGTTGAATGCCCCTTTAGAATGGGATGTGATGGAGCATCCGGAGTGAGGAGGAAAATCACTGAAAATGTCTACCGAATGCCTTTCAAAAGACAATCCTGATGAGTAATTGACCAGGTTTTGAAACATACAATGTTTTAAGACATCCGTTTAATAGCTTCTGCCATCTCCCCTGATAAAGGAGTGACAGAAGAGCTAGGCAAGTGTTGGTTGTTTTAAAAGCAGGGGGTTAATGGAGTTAACAAATTTGCTGATTCATTTCACGAATGAATAGTCATAACTGAAGGTGCTTAAAGGATAAATCAGATTTTTCATGATGGGTAGTTTACAATAATACTGAAACACCAGTAATGCAAAGTTCCAGTACAAATTTTGTTGGCTTGAGTTCCTTTCCTTACATCTAATAACAGACAAACTAATAAACATAAACAAGTAAATAAATATATACTATATAAATAATGTTTTCTGACCTAAGGAAGACTATCATTGCATACTCATTCACTCTGGTTAACAGTTATTTCAGAGTAAACCAATTAACATAAGATTTTTTTTCCACATAGTCTGCCTACTTGACTAGCTGGTTCAAAGAAAATATAAATTATATTTATTAAAATGTGTTACAGACAGATCTCCTTCTTGAGGGTTTACTTTGTAATCAGATAATTTAAAACTAATTGTTGGTGAATGGCAAGAGCCTTTTAAATTTGCAGACATTGTCTTTGGTATTATGCAAACATTTTTTAGAGGTTTAAGGGTTCCATAAATTTTCTTAAACTAAATTTTAAGTAATGATCACCCCCCAAGGGCTAGTGTTTTTCTCTTAGTGAAAATATTGAAAAATTAAGTTTATAACAATAGCTATGACTTAGGTGAACTATGTAGCAAGGGTAATAATTACTATACTTTGGAATTAGTTTGAAACTGGCAAACTTTATAAAAGTAAATGTTAAAATGAACAAACAGTTAAAATTACCAGGGTGAATAGACCGTCTTAAACTATTCCTCTGCTGAGGAGGGGCCCCTTACTTTCAAACACCAGCTCCATATGCAGAAAGAAATAAGAATAAAAGTAACTTGATTGAAGAATAAAAAAATCCTAATAGGCAGTGTCATATAAATACACTTTTGATGAAGAGATATGACCGGGAATATACCAGACAAAGCATTTAGTGGAAGTCCTGTTGTTAAAAGTGGTGCTTATTGTGTGTGGTTCAGTCTACACATTTTTGGAGACAGTTGAGATAGCTGTTTTTAATGACTGACTTACTGATTTCGTGTCCATGTTGTCCAGTGGCTGCAGTAGAGAGATGTGTGAAAAGATGACTAAGAGATATATGTTAATATAGCCTCTCTTTTTCAAGAAGCTTATTATTTAGCATCATAAGAGTATTAGAGATACGCTTAGATGGTGTTCCCATTTTGGGGACTTTTGTGAGTTACTACCTTTTGACCACTAGTCAAAATTCTTAAGCAGTAATGAAATGAAAGTTTATGGGGTTATGGAGTGTTTCTTGCTTGACAGATTTTTCAAGGCCTTTTTAAAGTGCACAAGGCCCAAAGTTTCCATTAAAACTGGGTTGTTCAGTACAAATTAATTAGGTACATTAAGTTGACTATAGCTGTCTCTATTATCATGCACATGTACACTTAGCTCTAGTTTTTAATGATTTTTTGGATCCATAAGGAACAGGGATTTGGGGCTGTAGGGAGAAGGGGAATGTGATTTTCCCCATCCTCTGTGTTAGCCATCTTCCTTCCTTTCGGAAGAGTGCTGCACCTGTGTTTGCTTCCTGGGGTGTCACCACTGGTCAAGTGCTGGAGCACCTGTCTCAGTTACAGCCGAGTATCCCAGCTAAAACCCACCCCCAACTGAAATTGCCTAGAAATCCCACAGCCCTGTAACTGATGTGTTTCTCCATCAGCCTGACTGTCAATTTATTCATAGCCTGGCTGTTTTCTGGAGAAGGGAAAAGCTGATCAGGATTTGTTTGCTTCTTACCTGTGAGTAGAGAAGACACTTCAGTGTGTAACAAACATTCTTGACGTGCACATCCTAGATAGGTAGAGTTAAACTGGTAACCAGGCATCACAGAAATCACAAGAGCACTAAATTTAGCCCTGAAGGTCATGTCACAGGCTCGTGAAATGTCTGCTCCTGCCTCCATACAATGCATCCTCGTGCTGTGAAATCTTTTGGCCTCAGAGAGATGACTGGTTAATCATTCTTACCAGACTTGTTACATTTGTAAAAGTGCCTATGTATTTTGAATTTACTTGTGTAATAATATATATCAAGCACCGATTTTGTACTAGGCACTGTTTTAGGCATTTGGTATTTTTTGGCGAACAAACCAAATGTTGTAGTGGTGGCAGGTAGACAATAAACAGTCAACATAAGAAGTGAGTTATATAATATGTTGGAAGATGGTATGGAAAAGGGAAAGATTAGGCTAAGGCGGATTGGGAGGAGGAAGTACTGGGAAGTTTAATTGGTCGATTAGGATAGGCCTCACTGAGAAGCTGATAGGTGAGCAAAAACCTCCACAGAAGTGAAGGAGTTAGCCAGGAGGATGTACAGGGAACATCAAGTTCAAAGCAGAGGGAACAGACAGTGCAAAGGCGCTGAGGCAGGCCACACTTCTTAAACTGAAACCCAGAATCTGATCTGATTCAGTCGTTCCTGTGATGGTACTAAACTAGCAGGTCCTTTGGGATTTGGCCCAGATTTAGGAGCCTTAGCTGTGCCACAGTTGACTCAGGGTTTCTCGTGGGGACCCCATTAGGAGATGGAATATTACTGATCATCCTGGCTTGCAGTGGCTATGACTGGGCAGTTATTGACCCTGAATGTCAGCAGGTTTCTTGTGAGTGTACTTGTTAGTTTCTTCATCTCTGAAACCCAGGCAGTAAATCCATGCTGCTTCATTTCATAGGGTAGACTTGCATCTAATTGATAAAGGTCAAAGTCTCTGGAAAGCAAAATAAGCTAGTTAGCCATCAATAATGTAGAATTTGGCTCCAGTGATCATTGAGTAAACATTTGTACTTTCTTCTCAGAAAAGTACCACATTATACTAAATAGGTGGGTGTATGATATGCACTAGGCCCTATTATCTCTACTTAATAGGTGAACAGACTGAGGCACAGAAAGTTTCCTTGCCTAAGTTTCCATGGCTGGTAAGAGTGAGATGGAATTTGAATTTCAGACAGATACGCAGAGCTGAGCCTGTGCCACATTGCCAAATAGGCGGAGGGCTAGACAGTGCCATCTCTACTCCCCGTCCAGACACAGTGGATCTGTTTCCTCCTTTAGAAAGTGACGGAACTCTGCAGACGAGGGTCATCTGAGAGGCAGTGTAGTGAACCCGGCTTGTTTGGGGTCGAATGTTCACCTCTGCCACTCGGCAGCTGTTTGACCGTGGACAAATGGGCTAACTACACTGTGCCTTGGTTTCCTGAGGATAATATCAGCACCCCATGGCGTGGCTGGTGAGAATGAAGTGTGCTAATAAGTGTAAACTTCCCATCTATAATATTAAATTATCAACTGCCAATTTTTTGCCTTTTTGTGTATATACTAAATGAGTATGTTTGAGACTCTGCTGTGCAAGACTACATTAGAGGTTAACAGAATGTGGGTTGTGTCCACCTATTGGTGACGCAGTTTGGGGCATTTTCCAGCTAGCAGACCTATCACTGGGCCCCTCTCAGGAAAGACTGAGAATTTAGTGTAGGGGGGAGACCCTTCAAGAGTCCAGTGTTGGGGTTGCAGCCTCTAGCCACTTTCTCTTCTGTGTGGCCAGCGGTACTTTAGATGCTGGCGAGGATGTTGGAAGTCCAGTGGCTTCCAACGTGGCCTTTCCTATGGCCTGTGTTTATTTGAAAAGAGCTGGGGACTCAACAGAAGCACTGTGTCTTGGGCCTGTGGGCACAATCCCACGAGGACATTTCCTGTGGGGAGAAGGAATGAGTGAATGAAAAAAATGAATGAATGAAAGGCTTGTCACTGCCTGCCCTGCTCTCTGCTTGCACCCTGTGGCTTGGCGGCAAGATGCCCTCTTACTCCCTCCCGTGGTTTACAAGAAGGTCCCTGGTACAGAGCCAGGGGATGTTTGAAGTGCATGTGTGTGCACATATGCACACTCACACACATGTGGGCACACCCACACACACTGGTGAGGGGAACCCCAAATCTATAAAAACTTCACGACATTTTCCGAACACTGTCTTCAGTAGTTTTTCCCAGTGCTCCTTCTCACCTGGAAACAGTCAGCTCACCCTTTATGAAACATTGCTGGTGAACATCCTGTCTCATAAGTTTCACAAGCTTCTGATTGTTTTCCTTTAGTGTACATGGTTTCTGGTGTGTGACTGAAACGTACAGGCAGAAAAACCTTGCTGCTTCCAACTGACTGGGTTGACAAAGGCCTTCTGTATTCTTTGGAAAATGGTTTCCTTTAGAGTACACACATATATGTTGGACACATTGCCTATCTTGACAATTCTAGAAGTGCAAACTGCCAGCTGTTTTCAGAAAACCTGATTCTTCCTGTTGACGGATCCTTCCTGTGAAGAAGCCTCAAGGTCGGAGCAGGTTGCTGACCCTTGGGGAGAGGGGCTTTCCTTTCCTTGGTTGGAAGCCAGAGGCCTTGCAGTTTTACATTGAAGTCTATGAGAGGACACGGGGCTGTTGACCCCCGTAAAAGCTTTCCCTTTTTTCGAGCTTTTGCTTTGAGGACACAACCATATCCTGCATGCCTTTGTATTTCTCCCCCTGCCCCATCCTTACCCCTGATCTTGGATCTTGACGGTGCAGATCTATCATGGGCACCACTGAAGAACTTCTTGCTGGATTGCAGGTAATCCATTTTGTTTCGTGATGGGGTAGTGGCTTTGTTTCATACTGGCCTGGCTAAAGTGTTGAGTAGCAAATGTTTATTTAGAATCTTAAAGTCGGGAACAGTGCATGTCAGAAATTTACATGTTTGTTTCAAAAAATGGCCTTTCATTTAATAAGCTAAATCAGTTTAAAGAAAATTGTATTTTCTGCTGGCAGTAAACACTGGAAAGTTGCATTCATTTTCCCCTTTTTTTTATCCTCACCCGAGGACATTTTTTTTTCATTGCTAATAGAGAAGTAAGGGAGAGAGAGAAACATAGATGCCAGAGGGAAGTATCCCAAAATCTCCTGTATGGTGGGTGTACGCACCTGGACCAGGGATCCGGGGTTGAACCCAGCAACCTTTTGGTTATGGGGTGATGCTCCAACCAACTGATCCACACTGGCCAGTGCAGTTTTCACCTATTCTTATTTTAAGGCCAGCTGCAAGAAGAGACCAGACTAATGGATACATATACTCTTTAAGAATGGAGTCTTCTCGATAACTCTCTCCTTTGGCAGGAATCGGAGTGACAGACTCTGGGTTGGGCACCGGCACTGATAGTCTCCTCATGGCAGAGGGGCAGTCTCCTCAGCCCCCACCCCCTAAAGAAGCTCTGTTTGTTGTTTGCTAGGCTATAGGGGTGACTTTCTCCTGAGATGGACCTCCTAATAACATGGGCACCATGGTGTTAGTATGCAAAGACTCACTGTTCCTTTGATATTGTAGGTAGAATTTATACACACACACACACACACACACACACACTGCATATATAAATATATATATTTATAGATAACCATATGTACTTATTTATAAATACACTTATTTATATATTCACATATAAGTAAAACTATAATACACATTAATACACAATACATTAATAAATAATATATGTGCATGTGCATTCATGTATATGTATGTCCCACGTGTATTCATGTGTACACAAATATACACATGTGTACGCATATTTATATGTATATAATACAAACATTTATATTGTACATACATTCGCTGCCCCTGTCAAAATCAGTCTGGATAGTGAAGACTGCCACACACATTTGTGAGTATTTCCTATATGTTATTATTTATGATAGTACTTCTTATCTCCAAGGAACTGAAATTTGTCTGGAGAGACGACATAAACAGGCTGAGGTAAATGGTGAATAATAATAGGGACCATAGAGGCAGGTTTAGTTTTTAGTACATTTGCTGGTGTCCACACGGCCCTTTCCAAGATGCTGGCGAAGCCCTGTCAGCATACACAGCAACACATCCATAGATCATAACTTGTCAGATTTGAAAGAGTAAGATTAGCCCTGACTGGTGTGGCTCACTTGGGCATTGTCCCGCAATGCCCAAAGGTCACAGGTTCAATTCCCCACCAGGGCTCATGCCTACGTTTCAGGTTCAGTCCCCAGTTGGGGAGCATATGAGATGTAACCAATGTTTCTCTTCCTCTCTTTCTCCCTCCCCTCTCTCTAAAAATAAATAAATAAATAATAAGATTAATAACTTTTGGTTAATGTTTTCCTTTCTACTCTGACTCCCCCTTGTAACATTTCCTTGGGTTCAGGGACATTGGAGTTGAGAGTGTTTTTGAGATATAGCTAAGGGGAAGTGAATTGGGGAACACCTTTAGTTTGAGTTGAGTGGGATATATGTATGCAGCCCGCAGTCATCTCTGTGCCTAGGTAAGTTATGCCAGCCATCCCACAGTGGGAATCACTTCCCAGGAACACTGTACGCAGTGCCAGCTCATCGGGGTCCTTACACGTTGGAGGGGGGGTTAGAGGCAGCTTTGCAGCATGAATGTGTTACTGTGACGTCTGCCAATAGGAATTGGTTTGAAATGTGTGGAACCAGAAGCTCGTCTGGAAGACTCTTCTACTTTTTAGATATGTAGAATCGTAAGTAGAAGATTAAGTCTTATGTAAATGTAGTTAATATTGAAGTTTTTTCTGTTAGGAATATGCTCAATAATGCAAATATACATTTATAAGTGCACCATTTTAATGGGAATTCTGTGTTTAAATTTCTCACTCTTTTGATATGAGTGTGTGAGTGTGTGTATATATGTATACCTATGTATGCACAAACACACATAAAATGTAGGCTGGGAGGGTGCACGGTCATCCCATTATCACAGTAACAACATTGAAAGCAGTAATTTGGCAGTTCTGAAATGGCTGTAATTACTGAACTGTCTAAAGGTGCTAACCAGATTTCTCTTTCTCAGTGATACTTATTTATTGGGGTGGGGGACTCCCAACAAACATGATACCTAACACTGTACACACTTACAAACTTCTCTTTTACTTAGATTTTCAAAATCAGAACACCGGCATGACGTTCCTGTACACATACACTTTCAGTGTGTTCAGACCAATGATACTAATAGGACCCAGCTACACAAATGTGCGAGTTAAGACCCAGAACCCCGGTTGCTCTCAGCACGTGTTCAGAGCCCTCCCTGCGGACACTTCCCTGGCAGCGCTCACAGAGAGGGCACACTTGAGGTCACATCGCTCCACCACCAGACCCAACGCAGCTGGTGCCGGAGCACATCTGGGCTTAAAATTGTGGCACCCTTTTTCTCACCTAACTCATTCAGTGAAAGTCTCTCGAATGATAATGTGGCTGCCTGGTTCTCAGTACATGGTGTAATGACATAAGTGATGGCAAAGCAGGAGAATCTGTGGGACAGATCTGTACAGCTTCCTGTGTTAAGTAAACTGAGCACCATGGTAATAAGCATGAATAAGCATAAATTATGCCCAGATTTCCTCAGGTATCTAGCAAACATCAAATGAAGGAAATGAGATTTTTGAAGTTTCTTTGTGAACTCAAGCTAAGTACCTGTAGAAAGCCTTCATTTCAAAAATTCCAGGTTGACTTTTCTAGGTCTGTCTCCTTCTTCAGGAGAGAAGACAGGCTGGTGGGCCATGGACCAAAATTCCCTTTTAGGAATCAGCAAGGTGTTTCATAGGCCCCAGGTAATCTATAGGTAGTTCAGATCCTAGATCTTTACCTAGGCCATGTTTCAATAGGGTGTTTCTGACACTAGACATATGAACCGTTGCACCAACTTAACCCAGTGGTTGACAGTGTGTGATTTAAACTAATGTGTCTCAATGTTTTTCCGGATTTGGAAACTCCTTTTATAGGTTGGCTTTGCTTCACTTCTAGAGGCCCGCACCCAAATATCCACTATTAAAACATACAAACATCAAACAAAAAATTTTGTCCAGAGATGTTAAGTTGTGTGTGCATTTCCTTTCAGATGTTGGAATAAAGACGCGATAATTTGTCAAAACCTGCATAGATGATAGCATCTCAAGTGTTTATATAAAGCAATGAGAGCTATTCTTATCTGTGGCTTGTAGAAATCAGTCTTAATGATTTCTAAGTCACACCCTATATACCAGTAGAGTTTACATCTATTGTTTTCAGCTTGGGTCACCACCAGAATCACTTGGGTGAACCTGGAAAATTAAGGATGCTTGGGTTTCACGCCTCCAGAGCTCATGGTGTGACTGACCTGGGGTGGCTGATTCTAACGTGTTGTCCATGTTGGGAACCCACCACTTTACATTTAATGAAATAATCAGCATTGTAAGAGTTATGGAGTTAAAAAAATCCAACTTTTAAGGAGGTGTGATCCTTTTTGCACTTCCCTATGATAGGTGTAGTTTTTAGTTTTACGGAAGGCAAGTGTTTCATATAGAGCAAGTCTGAAGGTATGCTAGTATCTCAGATATGTAGTAGAGGGGAAATGCCCAAAATGGGGAGCCTAAGGCCCTCACACTCAGGACCCAAGGTGTGAGTGAAGCGACCAGGTCCAGTGTGATTGGGGGTGGCGGGGCCTCGATGACTGGAGAGCCCTTGCTTCACCTGAAAGGGCAGCGGCTGTTCGGCGCTGGCCTGGTGTTGCCGTGCCTGAGTGCAGGCCCTTGGCTGGCAGACCCTTTTACTAGTGTTATTTGAGAGAAGCTAGGGGTTACAATGTTTTACGTGAAATCTATCTTTAAATGTTTGCAACTAATACAGATGGTTTTAAAATATCGTGCAAGAAAACCGCTCCACCTGATCGGTGTTTAATGACGCATTAATGATAGGCCGTGTGTTTTGGTGAAGTTCATACGAACGCTGAGACGTAAACTTTGAGGACCACTGTTTCCAGCAAGGAAGCTATGTGAAGTACAGAGGATGACGGACAGAACAGTAGTTTATAGGTTTAAAAGATTTTTCCATATCTCTTTATAAAATGGTTGATTTTTTTAACATGAACTCTTTGTGATTGAAAATCTTTTGTTTCTATCAAATACTGAACAGTGAGCCTTCATCCTGAGAGTGTATTAAGATGACCATAAACTGCTTTTCCCTCACGGTAGATGGGGGTGGGGACAGGATCCCTTAAAAGCTCTGTCCTGAGTGTTTTCACCGCGACAAAAACAAAAACAAAAAAAACCCAGAAACGCTTTTTGCAGATGTCTGAGCCTCCTAGCACTGAAGAGCTGGAAGCAACTTCCAGGTGATCGAGTCCAGTTGGCCCATCCCCTGGCGAAGAGCTGCGGCGACAGAACGTCCCGTGAGAGGTCAACAGCAGGGCGGTGACTCAGCTCGTGGCTCCTCCTTCCCTCTCTTGGAATCCTGGCCTTGCTCCTCCTGTCAAGTTCTGGGCCTCATTTTCTTCATCTCTGAAGTGGGAGCAATAAATAGCATATATCTTTAGTGAGATTCCATGTATATTTGATGTATTCGCTGTTCAAACTCTGGTGCCTTCTGAAGAAGAGAAAACTCCAGAGTGTGCCCCTCCTTAGACATGGTGCTGGAGGCTCCACCATAGAGTGATTTGGGGCACTGCCTCAAATCCTGCTGGCTGTCTGACCTTGGCCAAAGTCACTTAATTTCTGTAGGCCTCAGCCTCTGTCAGATGAGAATAGGTAGTATTTATCTCAGTGTTTTTATGAGGATAAAGTAAAAACATGCATTTGAAGGACCTAGCAGCTAGAAGGCACCCCATAAATGTTAATACTGATGTGCTTGTACCATCTTTCTATACCCATGGTGGTGTTCCCACGGCCACATTCCTCAGATTAAGAATCAAAATAACCTTATACATTTCTGGGTTTTGTTAAGCATTTTTACTTTGAGGTATTCGGTGAAATTCGATTTCCCTGGTAGAGTTTTGGTTTGTGTTTGTATAAGTCATACTGAGTGGTCGTAGGAATCCATGAGCTGTTCAAACATTCCACACAAATTCTTGCTGTTTCAAAATATACCAGCCTTAATTTAGTATTGTTTATCCAGATTTAAGTTTTCGAGATGTTAGATCATGTGATTATGAAATGACTTCCATATTTAATAAATAGAATTTTCTATTTGGGAAAAAAGGCATTTTACGAGTCTAGAGAGGTTTATTAAATTATATACAGAAAACATAATTTTTTCACATACTAACTAAGCAATGGAAAACCAGGAGATGATTTTGTGTGCATTGTTTGCAAAGGTTTACTGTGAATCCTTCGAACGTATTTGTAGGTCTTTGATGAAAAAAATCCAAGAACACGACAGTAAGGGCTCTCACAAAATGACATTCTCTCCTCATTAAGTGGCCGTGTGTCTCTTTAATACTGGTCCTTGAAATGTCCCAGACTCCAATGCTGGAAGCTTCACAGGAAAGTCCCGGGATAGGCCTTGTTTGAGAAGTTTGAGTGACAAAGGTTGAGTTGTTTACTGATTGTAGGAATACTTAAAATACTTTATTCTTAAACGGCGTTTGACAGTGATTGAAATCGTTTTCAGTCCTGCAAAGTACATTGCCACTGGTTTTCCCCTTCCGCGAGTATGCCAGGGTCCCGTCCACTGGCGGGTCCAGGCTCATGGGACTTAGCAGAACTGGAATAAAGAAATGATTTCCTACTCTTCAATTACCGAGGGCCCCTTTCGGGTTTTGGATTGTCCCCGCCTTCTCCCTCTCCACAGATTCTATGTCTTAAAAGATTTTTGTCTGACAAACAATCTGATTTAATAAGCAAAATGCTTTGCTTTTCCTGTTTTTTGATGCAGTGACATCTAAAACTCTTAACTTATAAAGTAAATATGTATTGAGCACCAACTTTGTGGGTGCTGTCTGAGAGCCAGGGATGCAAGAGTGAATTACACAATTGAAGTCCGTGCTTGCGGGAGAAGCAGACAAAACACAAATACATGAGATGATGTCGCCGTCATAATGCTGTGAAGAAAACAGACTGAGTCAGGAGATGCAGGCTGAGGGGCCCGTTTGAGATAAGGTAGTCCGGGATGGCCTCTCTGAGAGGGAGCCACTGGGAAGGGGCCTGAATGAAGTAGGGGAATGAATGAGCCATTTGGCTATTTGTTCCCAGGCAGAGGGACCAGCAAGGACAATAGGTCTTGAGCAGGAGTGTCTGGTGTGCTTGAGGGGCAGCAAGGAGGGAGTTAGGAGGAGTGTGGTGGGGACTGGCTAGGAGCCGTCGTCCCGGGCCTGCACACGTACGCCTGTGAGCGTCAGCCAGTGTCACAGAGGAGTCAAGGTAATTCCAGTCCCGAGTGACGACGTAGAATGTCGTGCAGCCTCATAATGGCTATAGTTTCCACTCTGCGTTTTGTAACATTCAAATAGCTCAAGGTCCCCATACCCACCTTCAGAGCC
>PVIA01001722.1:74228-254793 GCA_004024845.1 Tonatia bakeri | reverse complement strand
TCAGCTTCCTTCATTCAAGGATCCACGCAAATGGTAATTCCCAGAGCTGAGAATCATTAGTAACCACTACGGTGTGTTAAATCAGTAAATGAACTTAATCAGGCCACCATCAAGCTATGAGTTGGAGGCTCTTAGCTTAAAAATGAGTATGTAATATGCCTGCTCATTACTGACTCTAGTATAGTGGGTACTTCTAAGTTAATAACAATGCAACGTTACCTTCATTAGTATGGAGAAAATAATTTTTTCCCAAACCTTCACATGCATCACTCCTACTTTTAATCTTGGTCTCTATCCCTTCTTCATTGCTCCTTTTTTATAGCCAGTCCATCTTTTCCACAGAGGCTTTGTATTTCTCCTGCTGCTAGGCTCACAGCTCACACTTGATATAATACACAACTCTTCCCAAACCCCCCTCCTTGACTCCTTCCAAAATTGACCTTGTGCCATTGTGGTTCTCTCAGTTATGGGCCTGTTAGTGACCCATTTGGTATGAGTTTCCATGGACACTGATGTAAATACCCTGTCTGTTCACTGGTGTCTCCTGGTCACAATTTTCATAGCACAGCAAGTACCCTTCCACCAGCCAGACTGTGTCAGGGCAGGATGATTCCACTTGCGCTATAAATTCCTACAATCTTTTGTGGATCTATAGTTTAAAAATCATATTATGATAGTCATGCTGATGTTGCAGACAGCCAAAGAACAGCACGGAGTTAATAAAAACTTTTCTGTACCCTTTCAGTCCATTAGATATTCACAATTTGGAGGAGGGGGCCATTTCCACGCCCATGTTGCAACCACCTGACCACATTCGAACAAGCATAAGCTTTCTTAGAAAAGCCTGATTTTCTTCCAAAATAGTCTGCTTACAAAAATTTAAAAAACTAAATTATTTCTTTTGTTTCATTCAATAGGCCTCCAATTATGTTTGTTGTTTTTTTTTTGAGTAAATTTGACTCATTTTCATATTAAATTGCTTGATCATTTCTTTTAAGTTAGTAAGAAGTTTCTGTGCTTTGAAGTACAGTTTTGGGGTTTTTCTGTTCCCCTTCAGGGTATGACAAATTATTACATTGTCTTGAGAACTGAGGATAAACTGGATCAGAGAGACAGAGCAAGTGGAGCTCAGGGACAGGATTTCCACATAACATTTCCCGTGAGAATGGCCCTACCGCATTCCCCTCTTACTCTTGTTTCTGTGTTGGTGTTTTTGTTGTGGTCTAGAATGGACAAAAATTAAATAGTTGATCCACATGTGGAATACACATTTTTACAATACTGTAGGCATATACACACCTACATTACATATATGTGTGTGTATGTGTGTGTATATATATCTGGAAAGGACCTAACCTTTTCTGTAGTTAAAGATCCCCGGATAATAAGGAGAAGTGACGGTGCCCCCAACCTTATGACTCTTAACAGTCAAAAAGCTTTTTTTATAAAAGGATGGCTCCTCTATTACACAAACAATGACTTTGGCAGATTTTAAGTCTTAGCTTACTGCATTGTAGACCTCATCTTCTATGATTTGAGAGGTAGTGTGTCATGAGTGAGAAAAGCAAGAACTTTTGAGCCAACAGATCTGAACTTGGGCCTGATATTAGCTCTTGGCCTTGAACAAGTAATTTTACCTCCCTGGATTTCAGTTTCTCCATAAATCAGAAGTGACAAAACCTACTTGACAGGGTAAATATGTACATAGCACTGACTGCTGGGTGTGCTTGGAGTGCTCCTTAGCCCACAAGCAGGTAAGACATCTCCTCTAGCCTACCCCAACCCTAGAGAGCATTCCAGGGCTGTGGATACTAGCTATGGTCAAGTGCACAGTGGTGCCCTCTGCTGGTGAGGCAGCCTACCCAATGGTAGGAAGTTTTGCAGCTTTCAGATTTAGCGGAGTTTATTACTAAATGTTTCAACAATAAAATAGTCTATATCCTTATGTAATACTCTGTACTCAATGGATATTTAATTTACCAAAGAGTCAACTGACCATCTAGACCTAGCTGGGTGAGGTGGACATCCAATTCATAATCTCCTACTAGTCTGTAACTCCCTGGGGTAGGCACCATATGTTTTACTCGCTGCTCCCCAGAACTTAGCACAGTCCTCTGCCCCAGTACATAGTCAATATACAATTTGTTGAATGACTGAACTGAGTCCAACCACAACCTAATATGGCATGGCTTGACTTTTTAAAAAAATACTTTCCCTATGAAAGAATGAAGAATTATCTGAAAAATTCACTTCCTCACATTTTAATAGCATCAGAGAAGATTGCTAATGGGTTTTCTACCCAGAATAAGGCTGTTTTTTTTCCACACCCAGTGTCATTGGGGGTACCAGGGTTTCTGTCTTTACGTTGAGGCACGAGATGGATGACAACCTCTTTGGTCTTTACCTTCCTTCCAAAGTCAAGCAGCACTATCTTGCTTCCTAACTCTCATTCAATGGAACAAGAACAGTAAAAGTAGATAGACTTTGGATAAGACACATTCTACAGTGGTCATCATCAGAGAACATTTATCGAAATACTTGGCACAAAGGCATCAACAGTGAGGAATACTCGGCTCTTGGGTGACTGAGTGGGTGGAGTATTTTCAGACCTGAACAAGGGAACCATGTCAGAGGGCATTGGCAAGAACTGATATTTTTTCAATGTCCCCTAATGTGCCACCAGCCAGGATGGGTGTAACTGAGTCAGAGGCCAGAAGAGCCAGGGGAAAGGAAGGAAGGGTGTGTTAGCCACATGACTAAAGTGATAGGGCATATGGTTCTTAAGCAGGAAAAGACGTGTAGGCTGGACAAAAATGTAAACACTGGTGGCATTTGGAGGACTTACGAGGGCTGGGAATTAAAAGCTGTGTGAATCTAGTGAAAAGAAAGGGTGGCTTTGATGTGGAGCAGATTTTTCAACTGTAGCAGAGTTGCCATCTCTTGTGGTTGCCAAAATAATATTTAAAGGAAAAATAAGAGTGTGTTCTTTGCTTAGGGATGTCCTGCAGGGGGAAGAATACTAAGTGTTTTCAGGTTGAAGGAGAAGATACCATTAAGAATCTAACGGAATCCTAAGTCCAGTCCATAGCCACCAAATGCTGCCAGACCATTTTGGCTACTGCTGGACCTCCAGACTAATAACCTCTGAGGCAATGGGTACAGCTGAGAGTCTGGGGGATGCCACTCATCAGCTGAAATGAGGACTGTTGAATGGCCTGCCTTAATCAGTGTGTTATTCTCACTCTGGGTCTCCTGTTTGGTCTTCACAGCCAGGAAGGACAGGTTGTCTCCTTGAGCTAATCATTCCTTGAGGGGAAGCGAGGGAAGAAGTAACCTTTCAGCCAGAAAGCTAGGAGGCCTCAGTAGGAAGTCCCTTCTGGGGCTCTTCACATCTGCCTACACATGCCTTGTAAACAAGGGGAAAAACCCAGCTTTGGGGTTCAGGGGGCCTGGGTTTTATTGCAGCTCACTTACTAACTAGCTTTGTGACTTTGGGCAGGTCATTAAATCTTTCTGTACCTTGATGTCCACACAGAGGGTAGAACTAGACAATTACAATGGACTCGTATTTCAAACCACCCCAACTCCATGGTTCACAGCAAAGTCAGGCTAAGGTCCATCCTTGTTTCTCTGCATAACTTTGGGCAAGTTTTTAATTCAACCAAGTGCCTCAGTTTCCCCCTCTGTAAATTTGAGTTAATCATACTGATTTTACAGTATTTTGAGAGCTTACAGATGAAAATTATTGTGAAAATTTTAACTACTATCAAAGTCCTGGGTCATGTTCACTTGAGTAAACGTTATTTGTTCTCATCTTGTCACAGTTTTGACCTGCTGCCTCAAATCCATTCTGCGCAGTTTGAGTGGTTGTTCTTGTCCCTTTTACTTCCTCTTGCAAACTCTTGCGTCATGATGCCTGTCTTCCATAGAGCAGCTCGTGGAGGCATGTGTTGATCAGAACCTGTGATTCCAGAGACTCGGCTTCTAACTCTGGTCCTGTCATTAGTAACCTGGGTGACCCTGAGTGACCCTGAGCAAGCTGTGTCATCCATTTGAGCCTTAGTGTCCTGCTCTTCAAAAGACAAGGAGGTTAGGAGACTTGATGTGGGGTAGTGAACCCACAACACAATATACAGATGATGTTTTATAGAACAGTACACCTGAAACCTATATAATTTTGTTAACCAGTATCACCCCAATAAACTCAATATTTTTTTTAAAAAAGACAGGGAGATTAAGCCAGGTCATTTCAATGGTACATCCCTGTACCAATGTGTAATTTCAGAAAATGCTTAAGGCAATGGAGAAAAATATGAGGCACAAATAATAGATATGGAGTGCTCCATCCTATAAACCCGTCAGAGTGGGATTTACAATAACCCAAATAATGGTGCTTAGAGTGACTTACTACACAATCCTTTGTGGCCATGTTAAAGCTTTAATTCCTAAAACATTATTAGAGGGTATTATTAGCTTATATTCATATGAATCAAAGCCTAACCATGAGACTACACACTGTTCTGACTGTGGAAATGGCATGGGAAAGAGAAAGGGATTTGAAGCCTTGGGATTTATATGTGTCATTTTGCAGTGTGGATTCCGGCTTAAATGTATTTAAAGCAAATAAATGGTATTCAAATGGAAGACAACCTTGTTTACCTTTGAGTATCTGTGGTGCAGAGTAGCTCTAGTTGGTTTGTCTCTCAGGAGCCATGTCCCCCCATCTGCAGGGTAGTCTGTGCTCTCAGTCACTCAGGGGCTTTTGTGTCTTCACAAACTCTGCCGTGCACCACACACACCGTGGGGGTTTCCGTTGGGTTTTCTGGAGGTGTCCTTGCCAGTGAGGCAGCAAGACTTCTCCTTCCAGCCTACACTGAAGCCATAGGTTGGAGTTTTTATATGTGGTTTTCTTCTTTTGCCATTAGATGGAGTGTTCCTGTGTATTCTGTATACAGTTGTGCATCGAGTAATGACAGAGATGCATCAGTAGGTGACTTCATCATTGTGCAAACATCACTGCACACACTTAGATGGCACACACCTAGGCTCCAAGGTACAGGCTATTGCTCGTAGGGTACGAATCTGGACGGCATGTTACTGTGCTGAGTGCTGTAGGCAATTGTAACACTGTGGTATTTGTGTATCTAAACACCAAAACAGAGGAAAGGGACAATAAAAATGTGGTACAAAGAGACAAAAAGTGGTTCATTTGTATAGAACACTTACCGTGATTGGAGATTTCGGGACCGTGAGCTGCCCTGGGTGAGTCCGTGAGTGAGTGGTTAGTGAATGTGAAGGCCCAGGACACTACTGTGCACTGCTGTCCTTTCTAAACACTGTGCACTTGGGCTACACTCAAGTTATTTAAAATTTTTCTTTATTTAATCATAAATTAACCTTAGCTTGTAGCATTTTGATTTTGTAAATTTTTTAATTTTTTAAAAACTTTTTGACTCTCTTGTAAGAACACTTAGCTTAAAACACAAACACATTGTACAACTATACAAAATATTTTAAAATAATATTTAAAATATTATTATTTTCCTTATTCCATAAGCCTTTTTTCTATTTTTAAAATTAAACATATTTTTTTACTCTTAAAACTTTTTTTGTTAAACACTGAGACACAACTTAGGTCTACACAGGGACAAGATCATCGCTGTGACTATCTCCCCCTCCACCGCTTGTCCCCCTGGAACATCTGCAGGGGACACCTCCTGAAGGCCCTTCACAAGGCTCCTCTGGAGGGGGTGCCCCTTTTTTCAGAAACATATCCATAGTGGCTTGCTTGGCTTGGCTCTTTTTTCACCATAGATTTGCCTGTAAGCAGATAATGCCCCATGAGCATTCCTCTCTGTTAATGAAAACCGTTTGGTGCTGGGGTCCATATTTTCAAGCATTTTAAGGTGCTTGTTTAGGTCTGAAAAAGATTCTTCTAAATTCTTCACTGTTAATTTTTGGGGGTTCTGTTCTTTTCTTCTCCTATGTTTCTTTTCTCTTGCCTCTTGTTCAGCTATATGTTTCTATCGCACTTCCAACACTGTATTAGTCAGTTCCTCAGGAACCACTGCTAGGAGCTCCTCAGTGTTGCCCTCACCCACACCCAGGTGAAAGCTGTTTGCCATTCCAATCACAGCACTGATAGGTTTTGCAACCTCCTCATTTTTGGCATAGCCTTTGAGTTCATGGAGGAACTCTTAAATGCCTTCTTCCAGTTGCCATTTAAACACTCTTTGGTGACATCACCTCAAGTCCAAGAAGGTTCTTCATGCAGTCATAGATATTATAATCCTTCCAGAAATGCATCATTGTTTTCTCAGTATTTTTTTTTTCAGTTGCAGCAATAACCTAGAAAAGTTCTCAGGTCACAGGCCTTGGAGCTGCTATAACTCCTTGACCCACAAAGGTGGTATTTGGTGGAAGAACCACTACTTGGATATTGGGATAAAGATCACCAACAAAAGGAGGTTGTTTCAGAGCATTATCAACAATGAGTAAAATCTTGAAAGGTATGTTATTCGCCAAACAGATCTTCTCCATTTCATTGGCATAGCAATTCAGGAGGGCATCTTGGAAAAAGGGTTTAATCACCTATGACTTCCCATTGCTCTTAGGCAGGCTGGCTGTGTGTGCTCGTTGATGTACCTGAAGGCCCTGGGGCTCTCACTGGTTCAGATCACAGAGGGTTCCCATTTGTAGCCTGCAATATTGCCTTCACATGACATTGTTTTCCTGTCCTTAAAAGCCTTGAGAAAACAGTATGGAATTTCCTCAGAAAACTAAAAATGGACCTGCCTTTTGACCCAGCAATTCCACTGATGGGATTATATCCTAAGAACCCTGAAACACCAGTCCAAAAGAACCTATGCACCCCAATGTTCATAGCAGCACAATTTACAATAGCCAAGTGCTAGAAGCAACCTAGGTGCCCATCAGCAAATGAATGGATCAAAAAGCTATGGTACATTTACACAATGGAATTCTATGCAGCAGAAAGAAAGAAGGAGCTCTTACCCTTTGCAACATCATGGATGCAATTGGAAAGCATTAGGCTAAGCGAAATAATCCAGGCAGTGAAAGACAAATACCATATGATCTCACCTTTAACAGAAATCTAATCAACAAAACAAACTAACAAGCAAATATAGCCAAAGACACTGAAATATAGAACAGGCTGACAGTGTTCAGAGGGGAGAAGAGAGGGAATTTCAGGGGAGAATGGGAAGGGTTTACAGGAACAAATATAAAGGACACATGGACAAAAACTAGTGGGGGTGGAAATGGGAGGGAGGTGGGGAGGATTGGGTGGGTGGGCAGGGATGGGAGTAAAGGACAGAAAACTGTACTTGAACAACTATTAAAAGAAAATTTAAAAAAAGCCTTGAAACCTGGCATGGACTTGGTCTCCTTATGGATGACAGTCCTGTCAGGCATCAGTTTCCAAAATAAAGAAGTTTCATTCATATTGAATGTTTGCTCTGGCAAGTAATATTCCTCCACAATCGGCTTATCTAGAGTTTCCAAAAGTGCTTCAGCTGCCTCCACATCAGCACTCCCAGACTCACCCCTCACTTTACATCAATGTAATGAATACTGATTCTTGGATCATTTAAACTATCCAGAAAAACAGTAAATATAATATCATAGTTGGGTCCAACCTTTTCTTTCAATGTCACAAACTTATTGATTTGGTTATGATTATTGCGGTGCTCAAAAGGGTATGCTCCTATGCTTGGTCTTCATTCCAGGCCATTACAAGTTTCTCTCTGTCTGAGAGAGGACTTTCTCGAAGTGTTGTTAGCCTTGTTGCCATCAATGAAGCAGAGGCTTTAACAGCTTCCATCATTTTGTTCTTGTTCTTCAAGGTCATAGCTCTGGTGGAATGGGACATACCTGACTGGCAAGCAATAACCACCACTGATTTTCCCCCTTCATAGTTCTTAATCATTTTCAATTTCGTTTCCAGGTCAATCACATGGCCTCTTACTGGCAACATTTACCAATGCATTGTTTACACTTAGGACCCATGATGGACAAAAAACACAAGATTAAATCAAACACAAGAGAAAATGATGCAAGCAAGAGACGCAGTAAATGAGATATATGAGGCTTTTTGTCAGCATAACATGGCATGCTGTGTTACAGAATTTTTATGAGTAGAAAGAATACACTCTAAAATAATGATAAAAAGTAGAGCATAATATAGTAAATATAAAAACTAGCAACATGATTGTTAATTATCATTATCAAGTATTATGTACTGTACATAATTGTATGTGCTATATTTTTACAGACTGGTAGAGCAGTAGGTTTGTTTACACCAGCGTCACCACAAACACCCGAGTAATGTGCTGTGCTGTGATGTTAAGATGGCTACTACATCACTAGGCAATAGGATGTTTTCAGCCCCATTATAATCTTAGTGGACAATCATTGTATATGTGGTTTGTTGTTTATAAAAACATTGTTATACAGTGCATGACTGTACTTGCTAGAGGTACTGAACGACTCCCCCCAAACATGCATCCCCAGCTTCACTGCAATAAAGAGCTGAGGCTGCCCTGGGTCGGATCTGGGTGTTCACACTGAATGCACTGTTCAGTGATCTCTCCAGGGTTGACCAGAACGTTTCCATGATGCCAAACCTGAGTGTCTGGCAGTGTTGCTCCTCTCTCCTCTCCCTTCCTGCTCCACTGCATTCACCATCAGGAGGAGGCCCTACCTCCTTTCGATCTAGTGTCAAATCCAACACAACGGAGGGCATTTCCCACCCCTGAGTTTTATCCCAGAAGTTCTATTCGGTGACTTGGTATGATGAGGTTTTCTGGCTTGATTTCTTCTTTTAAAAAATCAGGATCATTGGGGATCACTTTATGTGGTATCAGAGACTATAGTCCCTCGAGAGCAAGGCCTCAAAAGAAGCCCGTAAGCCTCAACTGGAATGCTGGGAATGCCGGAGGGAGACATGGCCGGACATTAGCACTGAGGGGTCTTGTGGGAAATCAGGCCTAAAGAATGCATTATACTACTTGAGGCTTGCTTTGCTTTGTATAGCCCTGTTGCCATGAATCAGATATCTAAGTCCAAAAGCAGAAGGACTGAACTCCTTATCTCATGAAATGCGCCTTAACATCCATCTCGTGTTAGCATGTCTAACAGACACTGTGGCAAATCTCTGTGTTCCTTTGACTGTTACCTATAAACAATATTTGTTTCTGTAACTATGCCCTTTAGACATTGATGATATTTGAGTACATACTGTATACCCCTGCACATACTGATCCCAATAAAAGCCATTTCAGAGAAGGGCTCAGGGCATTCTCCACTAGAGGGAATTGCCACCCCCTTTTATACCTGAACAACAATTGTGTCCAGGATAACTCATTTCATCCTCAACTTGGAGGACTCTGCAGGATGGAATTCCACACACAGAATATAGAAAAAGGTCTCAGATATTTATGCAGAGGAAAAGATTTCTTTGGTTCATGATTAAAAGTATCCACCTCTTAAAATTTGAAATCATGGCGTTTTACAGCTGGATGTGGGTGGCGAATGGTGAGCTGTTAGAGTCGTAAACAGTTTTGCACCAAATTTAACTAAATGGGAATTTAGAATATTGGAATTTGGAGGAATGTGGAGAATTGTGTTGCTTAGAGCTCTTTTGATTGTTCAGTGACAGAGACTCCAAACTTATAAGATTTGAGTAAAGAAGTGGTCATTGTAGACTCCCACCAAATCACAGGAAGGTAATCATGGAGCTGACCTCAGAGCAAGCCAGATCCAGGGTCTTGAAAGGTATCAAGAATCTGTCTTCTCCTCCCCTTCTCTCACCCTGGCTTCTGCCTCAGTCCTGGCCTCTTGCTGACCAGCTCCTTCACATGTTAGGAAGCATAAATAGGCATGTCTGGACTCCATCCCAAGACAAGAATTCCAAAGGAAAAAGGAAAATATCCCTACCAGCTGTCATATAAAAAAATCTCAAAGAAAGGCTTGGGTTGGCACTACTGAGGTCACATCTGCACCACTGGCTCATCCCTGCGATCAGGTGGGTGGAGTATGCCAAGTGGCTGCCACACCAGAATTATAAGACAAGCAGTTCTTGGGATGATAGGGAGAGAGGAGCAGTTCACTAAAGCAACAGTGAAGTAGATGCTGTTTGTGAAAAAAGGAGAAAAGGGCTCTGGGAACCCCCAAACAACAGTTACACAGAAAAGAAAGAGCTGAACTTTTCATCTATTACCTTGCTGTGAACCACAGAATCATGGACTTCTGAAATGTAAGAGTCTGTAGTAACTGTCTGGTTCCATCCTCTAAGTGTAGAAAACACATGCAAAAAAGGCCTAAATATCTGTCCAAGGCCCAAAAAAAAAAAAAGATGCCACGACATAGGGTCAAAGGCTGCTGGCAGTGTTCCTCTACAGCTTGAGCTTGATTTCCAAGCCAAATTTTTATCTAAAATCCATATTTGGTAGATTTGAGGTTTTGCTGTTTTCCAGTATGGCAGAATTATGAAGAAGATAATATGGTAGTCAGCATTCGTGTGACATTTGTCTGTATTTCTGTCACCTGGACAGAGATGGCTACTACCTGGCAGTGGAAATGATTTAGGTAATAAAATCTCAGAATCTTGAGTTTAAAAACAGATAATAAATATAGGTGAATTATTTAGAAAATGTACGTATTTAAATATGAAACCATAAAAAACCCTATGTTGCCCTGGCTGGATGGCTCAGTTGTTCCATACACCAAAAGGTTGTGGATTCGATCCCCCATCAGGGAACATACCTAGGTTGCAGGTTTGATCTCTGGTTGAGGCATGTGTGGGAGGCAACCGATTGATGTTTCCCTCTCCCTCTCTCTCTCTCTCTGTCTCCCCCAACCACCTTCCTCTCTCTCTGAAGTCAATAAATCCTTGGGTAATGATTTAAAATAAATCTTTGTTAACACTAACATTATCCCAGTAATTTAGATGTACTTCCTAGTTATTCTTTATGTGATATAATTGAAAATCAAGTGTCTCTAGTAAATAACTAAGCTTATAAGTGGTATCTTCTGTGCAGTATTTTTATAAGATTTTTTCTAAGTTATGGACTCCATCTTCATAACTGGGTTTCACATAATTCATTTGGCTTTATCAAATAAATTAAAGTGCTGAATACCTATGGTTTTAAGATTCTAAGAATCTTGCATTTAACTTCAAAGCTTGAGGCTCATAATTGGAATATTTTGAGCCAGGAAGAACTTTAAATTCTGAGTTTAAATTCTGGATCTGCCACTTGTTAGCTCTGTGACCTTGGGCATTATTACCAAATTCATGTCTATAATACAGACATAATAAGAGCTATCACTTAGGGTCAGTGAAGAACTTAGGAGGTCAGCTGTAAAAAGGTACCTACTATGTATTAAGCTTAAAAATATTAGTCTTTCTCCTTTCTTCTACTCAGAAAAAAAAACCTTTAGTTAAGTAAAGAGTTATGTTGGGAAAAACTAGTCTTATAATTGGACATGAGCCAAAGTTTGAGATAATGTGTAAAGACAGCATCCAATGTCTTATGTGAAGAGAGTAACTTAAAATCCTAAGATATATATTGATACTTTTTAACAATATGCTGAATTTTCTCAAAATAAATAAGCTGTCTATGAAGTTATCACAAAACAATAATAATGAGGTAATATACAATATCTACAAACACTGAAAAAGTAACAGGTATGGGTAAATATTGGTACTGTTAGTACTCTTACTATGGGTGATAATAATAAGGTGAAGAGTTGAGCAGAAACATGGTGAAGCAATTTTTGGGTTGTACAGTATCCTAATTCTATGGGCAGAGAAACAGAAGGTGGAAACACACAGGATGAATGTTGGACCCTGCAGCTGTCCTGTTTGTGAGTCATGTTGTTCAGGGCTACCTCCTGGGTCTGTCTCTGCAAAGTGATTCTGGTGATGCTAAAACGTTTCCTGGGGTGTCCCAGGGGCACTCTGGGGAGGTCACTGGGTTGAGGGAAATGGGCTGTTATGGCTGAGAAGAGGCTGGTTAGGAGTATCGTCAGCAAGAGCTGCTAGTGGCAGCCAGCCTTGAAGATGATCACTGCTTACCTCGTGGACTTGCCCAGTCAGCATGCGAAAAGCTGGATACAACTGCTACTGATTACTGTCCAAGGTCCCAGGCAGAGAAGGTCTCTGCACCCTCAAAGTGGATTGTACACACACCCTTTGTTATCCCAGAAGACAGGAACACATAGAGAACAGTGATCCCCTTATCCTCCAATGTGACTGTACTTCGAGAAATAGGGAGGCTTCACACCCTAGGTCAGGATGACAGGAAAGGGTAAGATTTTCTGAGGAACTAACAGGATACCCATATGGAAAGTCTGTTTCTAATAGTCAGGGGAATTGTGTTGGGGAAATGGGGCAGGGGAGAAATGGAGACTAAGAACTGTGTGGCTTCCTCCAGATGGAAGTGGCGCCTAGCCCCTTTCACTTACTCTGCTTACACATCGCTTATATTTGCTCACACATGGCCAGAAAGCCGAGAGCAGAGATTTCATAAGAAACCACTTTTTACCCTCCCTTTTTTAGTGCCACGTTACTTGAAGCAATTAATATTTATGGATAATGTCTCATTATGGCCTTTTAAGTTACATTCCAGACCCCCACCATCACCCCCCAACATCACTTTGATAATAACACACCTGTTGGCATGACTCACAGAACCCACACCCTCTAGGTCTGACACAGGCTTGCTCTCCAAACAGCCTCCACAGCCATCTGTCTCTATGCTGATGTCGTTGTGCCATAAAACATGGTGCTGTCTCAAGCTCTGCTCCCCACCCCACACCCCACTGGCCCCACTTCCTTCTGGCCTGGCACCTGATCAAGCATCAGGAGACCTTCACAGCTCTCAGGACTGTCTGGAGGGTGTTCCGCCTTTGAGCTGTTGGCCCAACCTGTGGCTGAGGAGCCGAATAGGGCTACAGCCTGGCTTTCCTTCAGTGCCAGGTTTAGAAGTTTTATTACATTGGACAGGTGTGGCTCAGGGGTTGAGAAAGGGCTGGTAAAGGTTGCCTCAGGGTCCCGGTACTGGGAGTCTCCCACTTTGGCAGGAATCCAGCCCTGCAGGGTAATGGCTGGATATTATTAGCAGTTGCAGGAAGCTGTGAGAAGGGGGTGTGAAATGGAAGTGGGGGCTTGGTCCTGGGGAGCAAGTGTGATCCCATGTCTAATGGCCCTCTCACACAAGTTAGGTGCAGCAGAGAAGCCAAAAATAATATAGCTTTGGAAACCATAGACCTTTTTTCCCCAGAGTAGAGGCTACATTATGGGAAGGAAATGTTAGGGGAAAGAAAGAAAGAAACCAATTTAACACAAATTTAAATCTATTTATCAATAAGATAAACCTATAAATAAATTTGGTAAGTAAATTTGAATCAACTACTGTTGCAATTTAAATCTCTTGGTGAGATGAGTAGTTTCAAAGTGCTATGTCACCAAAACTTGATCTGTAATTTGGTTATATAAGATCACAAAACGTTCTGAGAACCACAATTTTCCTGATGCTCTTTGGCCTTGATATACACATTTTCCTGGCCAGGAGATGGGTGCATATGTATGTTCTGAGAGGCTTTCCTTAACCACACCCATTGTATCACTGATTTACTTTTATAAAAGACGGAATAGCTTATCCGTTACTTATGATTTTAGGCAACTTCTAATATCAATGACATTACAATTTATATGTGTATTTCTAACAGTTCTAAGTGAAGCCTACCATAGTCTTGATATTCTTGTTTTAGTGTTTGTCATGATACATAGGAAATTTCACTGCTACTTTTCACAACCTTGTTTATTCTGCAAGAATTCCGTTTACTGAGGAGTAGCAAAAGTATACAAAAATATTGAAGAATATATTGTAAATATTTCTGGAATAAGCCAGATACTACAGGTGATTTTTCTTTTTCCTCCTTGCTATATGTTCTAAATATTTCCACAATAAAAATACTTTATATTTGTTGAGTGCTTTCTCTATGTCAGGTTCCATATGAAGTCTTTTAAGTTCATTATTACATAATATCTTCTCAGTAATCCTATAAGAGAGGCCCAATTATTATCCTCACTTTACTCATGAAGAAACTAAGGTTAATAAAGAGTTTAAATAAACTTTGCCAATGATTCATTAGTAGTAGGGCCAGAATTCAAACCCATGTATAACTGATTCCAGAATTTGGACTATTACCCACTATGCTAAACTTCATTTTTTGTGTAATCAGAAACACACATAGGACTTCTGATCAAGATGGCAGCAAAGGTAGACATGGCTTGCCTCTTCATACACCATGTAAGAATTACAACTAAAATATGACAACTAGATATATGACAACTAATATATTACAACTAGAATAATGGTCACTCAGAATGATCAGAAATCAAGTTGAATGGAAGTCTGACAACTATGGAATTAAAGAAACTACATCCATCCTGACTGGTAGGAGGGGCACAAATGTGGAATGGGCTGGTCCCACACCCATGTGTGGTGGATAAAAATCTGGGAAGAATATCTTGGGAACAGAGTCCCAGACCAGGGTTCCAGTGCCAGGAAGATAAGTCCCCACTACTTCTGGCTGCGAAAACCAGTGGAGAGTGAATCAGTGCAAGAAACTTCTGTAGCCCAAAGCAATTCTTCTTAAAGAACTCACACACAGACTCACCTACTCAGATTAACTCCCTCTGAGCTCTAGCACCATGGTAACAGCTTGAAAGGTACCAATGGTACACAGGGAGAAACTGAAATGTCTGGCATCACGGCGAGCAGAGGCCATTGTCCCTTTTCTAAACATTCTCCCCACAGAGCCAGCAAGATAATGCCATAACTGAGACTATGTAAACCTGGATAACACTGTTTGATCTGCCTTGGAGATCCCCAGAGACTCCACCCCACCCAATATCCAGCCATCACAAGCTACTTTTCCATACGAATGGCTTGTCTTGGTTCATGTATCACAGCTTCCTAAATCCTATCAACCAAGCTATAGCTGGCTTCAGCGAGACCCAGACTTGGCACTAGCAGCAGCCAGCCTAGATTCATAGCTTGGTTTCACCTGTGATCTCCAAGCCCAGCACAAGTAGCAGCCATCTCAGATTGCTTTATAGCCCAGGCAGAGTGTGGTAGGCAAAACAGAGGTGGAAGCTGACCTTAACCTGCACCACCCTGAAAACCCCAGGGCCAGCCCACCTAATGGACACCTTCAGACCACGACTGAGTACAACTACCCTGTGCCTGCACAGCTGGTCCTTCACAGAGGGTAGAAGTTGTAATCAGTGGTCACAGCCAGTCTTTGCATCTGACTGACCTGGATAAATCCCTCCCATTGAGTTGTCAACAGCAAATAAGGCTCAACTACAAGAGGAGGGTGCACTCAGCCCACACGAAGAGTGCACCTTGAGTACCCAGCTTGGGTGATAGGGGAGGCTGCTGTTCCACTGGACCCTACAGGACACCTACTCCATTAAGCTACAGAACATAGACACAGAGTCAAAGCCGCTCTACCTAATACATACAAACACAGGGAGGCTGCAAAATGAGGAGACCAAGAAATGACCCAAATGAAAGAATAGATCAAAACTCCAGAAAAAGAGCTAAAAGAAATGGAGATAAGCAATCTATCAGATGCAAAGTTCAAAACACTGGTTATTAGAACACTCAAGGAACTTAGTGAGGACCTCAACAGCATAAAAAGTATCCAGTCAGAAAAAAAAACACTAATTGAAATAAAGAACAATTTACAGGAAAACAACAGTAGAGTGGATAAAGCTGAGAGTCAAATCAATGATTTGTAACACAAAGAACCAAAAATCAACCAACCACAACAACAAGAAAAAATGTTCAAAAAAATGAGGATAGTATAAGCAGCCTCTGGGACAATTCACAGGGTCCAACATTCACATATAGGGGTGCCAGAAGGGGAAGAGAAAGAGCAAGAAATTGGAAATATATTTGAAAAAATAGTGAAAGAAAACTTGCTTAATTTGGTGAAGGAAATAGATGTGCAAGTCTGGGAGGCACAGAGAGTCCCAAACAAGATGGATGAAAGGTGGCCCATTCCAAGACACGTCATAATTGAAATGCCAACAGTTAAAGATAAAGAGAGAATCTTAACAGCAGCAAGGGAAAAGAAGTTAATTACCTATAGGGGAGTTCCCATAAGTTAGTTGCATATAGTTAATTTCTCAAAAGAAACTCTGCAGATAGAAGGGATTGGCAAGAAATATTCAAAGACATGAAAAGCAGGGACCTACAAAGATTGCTCTACCCAGCAAAGCCACCATTTAGAATCAAAGAGCAGATAAAGAGCTTCCCAAACAAGAAAAATCTAAGGGAGTTCATCATCACCAAATCATTATTTTATGAAATGTTAAAGAGACTTTTTTAAGAAAAAGAAGATCAAAACTATGAACAATAAAATACCATTAAATATATACCTAGCAACAAGAGAATCTTAAAAACAAACTAAGCAAACAAGAAAATCAGAGACACAGTCATAGATATGGGGAACATTTTAATAGCTTCCAGATGGGAGGTGGTGGGGGAGAATGGGTGAAGAGGTGAGAGGATTAAGTACAAATAGGTAGTTACAGAATAGCCAGGGGATGCAAAGTACAGTATAGGAAATGGAGTAGGCAAATAGCTTTTATGAGACCCATGGACATGAACAATGGTGGCAGGATTGCCTGAGGAAGTGGGGGGTATTTGGTGGAGGAGGACAAAGAGGGAAAAGTCAGAGCAACTATAATAGCATAATCAATAAAATATAATTTAAAAAAGGAGCACACAAACACATAATTTTTATTTTAACAACAAACAATAAACCTCACTACTGTGAGGTTTTTGCTTACAGTATTTAGCTTATAAATTGCATAACAAATATTAAATATATACCCAAATTCCAGACACATCTACCAAAGTTACAGTCTAAGAGCTGATGAAGAAAAAAGTTAAAATTTCATTAAATTGAAGCTCATTATTTTTAATCATCTCAAAAGTATTATTTGATCATAGTGTCCACTTCTATGAAATTTAGAAAGAGATTAGAAAAAGAGTGTTAGGAAACAGGTATAGAAATTATTCAAATAAGAAACAAATAGGAGAAAAAACAACCGACACCAAAGGAATACAAAGGATTGTAAGAAAATATGATGAACAATTATATGCCAAAAAAATGGACGAAATGTATGAAATGGATAAAGTCCTAGAAACATACAATCTTCCAAAAATAAATCAGGGAGAATCAGAAATCTGAGTAGACGGAGTATACCGAATGAAACTGATGCAGAAATCAAAGAAAACTCCCAAGAAACAAATGCCCTGGACCAGATGGTTTAAAAGGTAAATGTTACCAAACATTCCAAGAAGAACTAACTCCTCTCCTCAAACTATTTCATAAAATTCAAGAGGAGGGAAGCCTCACAAACTCATTTGATCAGCTTTATCCTGATCCCAAAACCAGATAAAGACACAGCAAAGAAAGAAAATTATAGGCCAATATCACTGATAAACATAGACACTAACATCCTCAACAAAATATTAGCAAACCAAATACAGCAATGTACCAAAAATATTGTACACCATGATCAAGTGGGGTTTATTACAGGAATTCAAGTTTGGTACATTTGCAAATCAATAAATGTGATTTATCACATTAACAAAATGAAGGATAAAAACAACATAATCATACCAATAGATGCAGAAAAAGCTTTTGACAACATCCAGCACCCATTTATGATAAAAATTCTCAGTGAAGTGGGAATGGAGGGAATATGCCTAAACATAATAAAGGCCATATATGACACACCCACTGCCAGCTTCATACACAACAAGCAAAAACTACAAGCATTCCCCTAAATCAGGAACAAGACAGGAATATCTTCTTTCATGCCTCTTATTCAACACAGTTCTGGCCACAGTAATCAGATAAAAAGAAATAAAAGGCATCCAAATTGGAAAGGAAGAATAAAAACTGTCTTTATTTCCATATGATATGATACTGTATATAGAAAACCCCAAAGATTCTGCCAAGAAACAACTAGAATTGATAGACAAATTCAGCAAAGTAGCAGGATAAAAAATTAAAATCCAGAAATCAGTTGCGGTTTTATATGCCAATGATGAACTAACAAAAAGGGAAATTAAAAAAACAATCCCATTCACAATTGTTCAAAAAGAATAAAATACCTAGAAACAAATTTAACCAAGGATGTAAAAGACCTGTACTCAGAAAACTATAATACACTAAAGAAAGAAATAGAAGATACAAATAAGTGGAAGCACATACCCTGTTCATGGATAGGAAGAATCAACATGCTTAAAATGTCCATACTAGCCAAAGCAATCTATGGATTCAATGAAATTCCCATCAAGATTCCAATGATGTATTTCACAGAACTTGAACAAATATTTCAAAAGTTTATATGGGACCACAAAAGGCCCTGCATAGCAACAGTGATCCTGAGAATGAACAACAAAGTTGGAGGAATCACACTACCTAATATCAAACTACACTACAAGACCATAGAAATCAAAACAGCCTGGTACTGATGTAAAAACAGACACATAGATCAATGGAACAGAATAGAGATCCCAGAAATAAACCCACGTCTTTATAGTCAATTAATATTCAACAGAGAATGCAAGCACATACAATGGGCTAAAGATGGTTTATTCAATAAGTGATGTGGGAAAGTTGGACAGATGTACAGAAAAATGAAACTAGAGCACCTTCTTACACCAAAATGGATCACAAGAATAAATTCAAAATGGATCAAAGACTTAAATGTTATATCCAAAACCATAAAAATCTCAGAAGAAAACATAGGCAGCAAAATCTTGGATATTGCTTATAGAATTTTGTAATCAGATATATCTCACCAGACAAAGGAAACAAAAGAAAAATGAACAAATGGGGCTACATCAAACTAAAAAGCTTTTGCGCGGCAAAGGAAAACGTCAACAAAATAAAAAGACAACCTACAAAATGAAAGAACATACTCACCTTAATGGGTTAATATCCAAAATTTATAAAGTACTTACAAAACTCAATACCAAAAAAACAAACCAATTAAACAACCAATTAAAAAGAGGGCAAAGGATCTGAATAGACACTTCTCCAAAGAGGACATATAGATGGCCAATAGACTATGAAAAGATGCTCAATATCAGTAATCATCAGAGAAAAGCAAATTAAAACCACAATGAGATACCATCTCACACCTGTCAGAGTGGCTGTCATCAATAAATCACCAAACAAGTGCTGATGAGGCTGTGGAGAAAGGGGAACACTTTGGCACTGTTAGTGGGAATACAGACTGGTGCAGCCACTGTGGAAAGCAGTGTGGAGATACCTCAAAAAATTAAAAATGGATCTGCCTTTTGACCCAGCGATCCCACTTCTGGGAATATATCCAAAGAAACCCAAAGCACTGATTCGAAAGAACATAAGTACCCCTATTTCATTGCAGCATTGTTTACAATTGCCAAGATAAGGAAGCAGCCCAAGTGTCCATCAGCCCAAGTAGATGAATGGATAAAACAACTATGGCACTTTTATTCAATGGAATTCTACTCAGTCAATAAAAAGAAGAAAATTTCACCCTTTGCAACAGTAGGGGCAGACCTGGATAAATTATGCTAAGTGAAATAAGCCAGTCAGAGAAAGACAAATACTATATCATTTCACTCATATATGGAATCTAATGAACAAACTTAACTAACAAACTCAACTAACAAACTCAACAAACTCAACAACAAACTAACAAACTCAACTAACAAACTCAACTAACAAACTCAACAAACTCAACTAAGCAAAAGAGAGACAGACTCAGGATGGAGAGCAGATGACAGCTGTGGGGGGCATGGATTAGGTGGTGGAGGGATTGAGCAAAAAGGTAAACGGACTCATGGACCACAGTGTGGTGAGTGCAGGGGTGGTGGTTGTGTGTAAGGGGGTAATGGAAAAAGATACAATAAAGATTAAACAAAAAAGATTTCAAAAGAAGACATGACAAGGTAAATTGCCTTACTTTTGCTTTTTTAATTTTTTTTTTTGCTTGAAAAAGAAAAGGCTGAAAGAAGGCTAAACCATAATTTTGAAAAAAAAAAAAGGAAAAACTATGGTACAGTTAGTGGGAGAAGCTGTTGTCCAATCTCAAACCACATCTGGAATATGACATTTAGTCTGGGTGCCACATTTTAAGAGAGACCTAGGTCAACTGGAGTGTGTCAGGCAAGGGTGAACAGAACGGCGTGCACCTACTACGCACAGCAACATGTGAGTTAGAGCGGCCCAGGTTCTGGTTGTTGCTGGAAAAGGACTTGAAGGAAACAAAAGATCTGGGTCCAGAGCTGTGAAGGTCTGCCCTGTCACACAGGGCTTGGTCTGGTTCTCTCTCATGCCAGAGGGCAGAACTAAGATCAAGGAGGCAAGTGTTGGTTCAGTACAAAAAGAAATTCAGAATCTACTAAAATGGGCTGCAGGTGAACTAATGAGGGTCCCCAGGATTTGTCAAGCAGAAAGAAGAATGTCTGAGTCTTTTTGTTAGAGTAGGCTGGTAAAACTACCTGTTGAGATGGTAGAATTTTCTTAGTCACTTTGAAGGAATGAGAGGCCACTTCTTTTAGAGAACGACTTGAGGGTTCATTTATCAGAAACCAGTGGTACATCTTACCTAACCTTTTTGTGCTCTTCTGCCACGCACCTGTATTCTTTTGTTCAATACACATGCCTCCAAAATTATATGACACTGTTCTGCCCTCTGGAAGTTTGCTTTTAAGCATTAAAATATTTCTCTTTCCATAACTGCTTAACCCAACTCACTAGGGGAAAAGAGAGAGGAAAAAGGGGAAAAAAAACATAAGTCTTTCAAAAAAAGTAGATAACTTTTTAGTCAAACGTGAACAGAGAGCATGAGGTTTAATGTCTTGTGACTAAGTTAAGTTAGTTAAGCACTCTGGGCCTCAGTTCCTTCATCAGTAAAATGAATATAACAACTCTTGCCTCATGGTTCTTATGGGAATTAGTGAGTTAATGTTTGCCTAGTTCTTTGAGGCCCTAGGATGAAAGGTGTTGTATAAATGCTAGTTATCATTATTAGCATTTAATAACTATATCTATACTTATGATACCAAGTGTCCTAAGAAACAAAAGCTGTTGCAGACCACAGAAAAGCTTTGAAAAACGGATTCACAAGGGTCTATGAAGACCTAAGTTAGAATTATCTAGAGAGCTTTGTGTCCTGTTGTCAGCTTAAACCCTGCACTGCCATGCAGCCAGCCTGGTACTTAGCTATAGATTCAAAAGATGCTTTTAAAAACACTTTTGCCATCTTCAGACTAGTTTCCTTTACTACTGTAAGCTAGTGGTAATTTTGGAATTCGCAAATTATTTGATTTTTCCTGTCTGTAGCTTCAGTGGAACCTCTTGAATACTTACATATACTACATGTGGTAATTTTTGTCTTTTTTTCTCTCACAAACAGCAGCTTTTGTCTTCAATAAAGGCAGAGCACATATAAGGAGGGCTGCCAGCCGTGCTGAGCTCACAGAGATCGCCTTGCTTGGCCCTGTGTCCTGGCGTTCAGGGCTCTCCCGGCAGCGTCCTGCACTCTCACCTGCTCCTGGTACTCACCACACCCGGGGGGCAGCGGGGATTTGGCAGGGGGGCGGTCCTTCTCTGATCTCAGATGACAAACTTAAAAAGTAATCATTTAAAGAGAAGGAAAAACAAATAGAGAAAAAGGAGCAATGATAAAATATCGAACAGTTCAGTTGTCTCCTCTGTGTCTGCTTCAAGAGGACTGGCGCACAAGCCCTTCGTATGAAAAAGCAAACTACCAGTAGAAAATGGGCAATAGTTACAAACAAATGTGTCAAAAAAGAAGCCTGACCGATCAATAAATATGAAAAAAATGCCCAGAGAAATGCAAATTGAACAGTAAAGGGACACTGTTTCACACTTTAGATTGCTAAACTTTTCTTTTAAAGAATACCACACAGAGAGAATGGAGTGAAGTCACACTGCTGTTGGGAATAGGAACCGATACAACGCATGGAGGAAAATGTAACACTATGTAGCAAAGCGGAAGGTGTATTACACTAAGCCTCGACATTTCCGCTCTGCACTTACGCTCCAGAGAAACTGTTGGGAGTGTGAACATGGAAACGTGAACAAGACAATTCGTAGCACCATTTGTTTGTGCTGGTGAGAAACAACCTAAACGGCAGAAACAATCTAAATGTCCATCCAAAGGAGGCCACTAAACAAACTGTGGTGTATTCACATAATGGAACACTATGTGCCATACAGCAGTGGAGCTGAATTAACTAGAATTACAACTATCACTCTGTATCCCTATTGATAACTCTCAAAAGAAAATAATAATGTTAGGGCAAAAAAAAGCCTATCGAAGCATACAAGGAAAAATGTCATTTATATCAAGTTTTAAAATATTCAAAAGATGAAGACTAGTAGTTGTTATTATAGACAAATTCAAACCCTTATACTGGGTTCTGAGTTTGAGTTTCCAGTCCTGGCATTCACTCAGGTAAGGACGTCAGCCTTTTGTTGGAAGCTGTGCCCTGTGAGTGCCAGGTAACTGCTGCAGTCAAAGTTTCTGCAGAATTCAGGAGAAATAGGCTTGTGCCCCTTCAAGAAATATTTGTTCTAACCTGGAGCTGTCCCATACAAACATAATCTGAGCCACATACATAATTTAAAATTTTCCTGTAGTTATAGTTAAAAAATAAAAATGAACAGATAAAATGAATTTTGATAATACATTTCAACTAAACACATTCAAAATATTCTATATGTAATCAAAATTTTTAGTAAGATTTTTTTATGTTTTCCCAATAAATCTTTAAAATCTGTTGTGCATTTTACCCTTAGAGTGTATCTATTTGGAGGTTAAATTTAGAGACATTTTCTCTACTTGTAGATGTCACAACATTTAGAGTTGTAAGGGCAAAGTCACATACCAATCATACGTAAAAGTTCTCTAACTAAATTGAGTATTGATTTCAATGTAACTTTTCATTAATTGAAATGAAATACAATGCCAAATTCCGTTTCTGAGTCACACTGACCACATTTAAGACCTCCCTAGCGACGGACGCTCCTGGCTTCCACCTTGCACAGAGCAGGTGTAACCTGTGTGGCTAAGAAACTACATTCACCTGCCTTTCCTCTCTGTGCTTCCTCTTTTTATATGGTTGAAATCCAACTAAACAAGTCTAGAGTGGCCTTGCTGTACAAAGGGAACTACACAGAGCCACCTGCAGCGAAAGGTAAGTTGACCAGCCAGGGTCAAGGCCACTTAATGACAGGAGCCTAGCCTGAATTATGTGCTCAGCCACCTACTTCCTAAACCTCTCCATGGCTCCCGCTATGCAAAGCTGGGAGAGTCCCCCAGAGTTCCATATACTTGGGATGACTGTATCTGGAGTCTCTGTTTCAAATGATGAATTTCCCAAAGTGTGAGTGATTCAGTTCCGCTAAAGCACCAGCCCCTTTGCAAGATCGGGGCTGGGGTGTCCTCTGGGACTCTGTGGCAATTTCTAGATTGAATAATTAAACACAAAAAGTTAAACAGCAGCCAGAGTACCAGTGGTTAACATGGATGAATGTTTCATTTTTAAAAGAAAGGCTCAGACTCTGCAGTATTCGAAGGTATCCCCACATTTTCATTATGCTTAATGCCAGTTTAGGCACATAACATGTCCACTTGTGCACACACTCACAGAACCATAGAAAGGACATAGAGTTGTTTCTTAAGAAAACAACAACAATAAAGCCTTTGGAACTATTGATAATTAATAAGGCAGGCAGTAGTGGCAATTAATATGTGCAGAGATGGGGCGCCTACTGTTCTCTGAGCCATAGCTCATTTAAAATACTCACCCTGTAATTTATGAGTGATATTTAATACCTCAGTGACCATAAACCTCAATGTTTTATTACCACTGCTTAGCATACCTTTGATGTGCTGCCCAGCTCTACACAATCCAAAACAAATTACTTTCAGGAAGCTGGATATTATATAAATGCAGGAAAGTCATAAATAATGCACAGGAGGAACATTTTCTGTGGGTTCTGACATGCCACAATGGGTCTCTGTGAGTCTGACTTCTGAAGCATCGCGCTGGCCCTGCGTGAGGGGCGGCAGGGCTGCCCGTCTGCAGAGTGTTTGCCAGGCAGGGTGGGAGGCTGGCTTCCAGGCTCCACTGACACCGTTTTTTAAACCTATAGCGGAGGCAGATGTAGTCGCATGAGGACCCTTGACGGAGCTATGATCTTCTTAACGAGCTACAGATGTGAAAGGAACAGACCTTTCATTTACATTTCTGGTGGCCTTTTCACAATCTTCTTCCCTGCTATCGCGTGAGCATGTGTGGGCCCCCTTTCCTGTTCTCAACAGCAGCTGTTTTAAACCCTCCACTCTTTTCGAGACCCTGAACCCCCACATCTCCTGTCTTGGAAGATAAAGGAATCTACTTCCTCATTGAGGAAATGGAGACCATCAGGCAAGAACTCCTCCGTCTTCCCTCCCCAACATATTTATGCATTTCCCCCCATCCTTACTGACTACTTTTGTCTTGAAGGGGACAATTCTTTCCAAAGGCAACACCTGTGTCCTTGATCTGTCCCCTTCCCTCTCCTCTAACCTATAAATGATCCCTTTACCTCTTTAGTCCTTTCCCTCTCCACTGGTTCCTTACTTTTGGTCCTAAAATAAGATTTGAAAAGTACTGCATCCTACAAATGAACAAGCAACCAAAAATAAAGTCTTCTCCATGACTACACCCCCTTATTTCTGAAGATGCACTTTTTATTGTCTTCCCACATCCAGCTTTTTGGAAGAAGGTGGCCTCCGTCTGATTCAGACCTTGCCCTCATTGTCAAGCTGATTCTGTCCCCAACAATCTGCTAAGAACCTTCTGGTGGTTTTCCACATCCTATAACCTCCTTCCAGGCCTCATATTATGAGACCTTCTGCAGGGTCAGGTGCTGTTGCCCCTCTACTCCCCGCTCGAAACTTATCTCCCAGGTTTATGTGTTCTTATTCTTAGTCAGAACTTTTTTCCTGATCTCTTCTGCTCCCACTGCCCAGGCCCAGGCCTCTTCTCTGCACACTCTTTCTGGCTGACCTCATCCTCTTCCCTGGCTCCAGCCATCACCAGGCACACGCGGTTCCCAGCCCTCTCTCTGAGCCTCAACTCCCTAGACACCACCAGTTTTCCACTGGAAAGCTCCATAGGTCAGCTTTCCAAATTAAACTCATAATGAAAGATAGAATTCTTTTAGCCTTCTGTCCTTTGGCAAGGTGCCCAAACATCACCCCTCTAATTGCAAATGGGAAAGTGTGTCTTTACAATGGAGAAATACAATGGCTACCAAATGGGGTGTAGTTGTGGGAAAATCTGACATTATATACTTGTTGATGGGATAAAATATAAAGTATAAGACATTGCCTGTAAATTATTCTTGCCCCAAGATGTTTAACCTGAATGTAATCAACTGTTAAGGCCCAACATCAAACACTGTTACATAAAATACTGTGGCCAGAGGAACAAGTTATATGATGCCACAAGGTAAGAAGCAGGCACATTCAGGTTGTGAGATCTCTGTAAAACAAGTGGCCTGGTATCTTCAGAAAGACAGTAAATAATAAAGGTCAATATAGTTTATAAAATGGAGGATTTCTGGAATACGAGAACTAAAAAGAGATAACCAGATGCAATGCTTGGAACGTAATTGGATCCTGCTTTGAAACAACCAACTATAAAAGATACTTTGGGTTCAATGTGGAAAATCTGAACATGGACTTTAAATTAGATACTATTAGAGAAATAGTGCAAATTCTCTTAAATGTGGTAATGGTATTGTGTTCATGAAAGAGAATGCCCTATTCTTGGGAGGTATATGCTGACTATTTTAGGGATGAATTTTTGTGATGCTTGCAACTTACTTTCAAAGGTTTCTGAAAAAAATAAACACCTCTGTTTGTATAGCATATGTATATAAATCAAATATGGCAAATATTGCAACTTTTTAACTTAGGTAATACAGGTAGGAGTGTTCAATATGCTTTCATTCAACAGTTGTGTGTATTTACAATTTTTTCACTTAAAAACTTAGAAAAATGGTAGTCAAAGCTGCAAATACAAATTGAAAACTTTTCTTCAGTCTCCCACTCACTCCTTGTCTATCCACTCTTCACCAAGTATGTGAGACTAACTTGATGTCACGTGTCGCTCCTCCCTCCCTCCTCAGAGCTCCCGTCTCCCTCCACCCTATCAGCTGGCCTTCATTTCTCCACCCCTGCGGACCAGCCCTCCCTTCCTCACTCACGGTGGCTGCACTGCCCTCCTCAGGCCTCAGTCCTAAGTCACCTTGCCCCTCCCCAGTCAGTCCGTTCTCCCCACTTTCTCCCCTGGTGAAACCTTCCCACAGGTCCCCATGCCTCCAATAAGATCAAATTCCCAGAAATAAAAATACCGAAGAATAACACGGAAAAGAAATGTGGAGGTAATGACAAGGAGAGGGTCAAATTGACATTCAGAGACACCCTCAGGCCTTTGACTTCAAAGCTAGAGTTCTGATCCCCAGGCTGCCTCACTCCAGGCATCATCATTGTGCTGAGTGAGCGGAGAAGGTGGGCCTTGCAGAGAGGAGAACGCTCCCTTGGAACCTCTGCCTGGAGAAGGAGGTTATTTATGGATCTGCAAAGTGGTATTCTAGATCTTTAAGGCTTACAAAAGCATCTTTTAACTACCATGCTACGACTTTGGAAGCTCAATGAAAGACTCATTTTATCAGCTCTGGAAGAGGGTTCTAACACTCTGTTGGTGAAGCAGAAGGGACGCAGACACTCTTATACATTGTTAGCATGAATGTAAGTTGGTATAGTCCCTACGGAGGGCAATTTGGCCACATCTAAATGAGTATGACCCAGGCCATGTCACTTAGAAAATTTGTCCCACAGTTATACATGCACATATACAAAATGGTGATAGGGTATGTCAATCATTGAAATATTGTTTAAACTGCCAAAACAGTGAAATCAGCCCAATGTCTAACAATAAGAGGCTAGATAAATCAACCTTAAGGAATACTAGCAACTACCATAAAAATGAGAAAAATCTCAATATACAAATATCTAGAAGATGCATTATAACATGGAAAACACAAGGTACCTCAGGATGTGTACAGTAGTCTAAGCTTTATGTTAAAATGCAGAAAAATGAGGGAACAGGTGCTCAAGAACGAAATAGTCCAAAAGCGCACACCAAGTTAATGCAGCAACGAAGACTACAGAAAGCACCTGTCACGTTCAGTTAGGAAAACACAGGGAGGAAACTGGGGTTATGAGAACCTAGAAACCTAGGAGGCTTTCACGGATCTAGGGCTTGACCTTGACGTCTGAGAAGGGCTCCACTTGACTGATGCCATGGTCTCCGAGACAGAGGTGGGGGGGACTCCTAGGTGGATTCTGGGAGTGCAGGTACACAATGAAAGTGGGAACCAATAGAGCTGCCAAACTACCCTCTTCCTGCCTTCCAGTTTTCCTCTAATGTTCTCTAGTGGCTGATTTCACAGAGAATTAGCTGACAACAAAAATCAGAGTTTCCAGAGCCCCCGAGTAAATTATAGAAGGATGGATTCGAAGCTGAGAGACAAAGCTTAGTAACTAGCACCCTAGAGTCAGTAAGAATGGCCAGTTTGGGCAGGACCATACTGTGGCTGTTGGGAGAGGTGTGTTTGTAAGTGATGATGGACCTTCCACTGTGCTCTGGAGATGCCCTTTCCTGCCATAGCCTGGGTTTAGCACTCTTACCAAGAGTGAGATTCAGACCCATACCTGTAGATTACGTGTCTCCTGTGGGCTGGAGCCTCAGTGGGCTTTCTTTTGCATATATTATTTTTATTCACCCTTCTGACATCACTTGGGATGAATAATATTGTCAGCAGTTTGCAAATGAGAATGCTGAACGAGAAACAGAAATACTTGTGAGTAGAGATCCCCTTCCCCTTCCCCTCCTGTGTTTTTCTCCCTCATGCTCATTCTGTCAGTTCATGAAAGGTGAGCTGCGCTAAACAAATGAGTGCTTCTGGCCCCCACCTGAGACCCTTGGGTCTCCTATCGGCTGGATGAGGTGGCAGCCCTGCTGTGACTGAGGCATAGCACACAAGCCAGGCCAGCTCCTGAATACAAAAGCCTGGCCATGGGGAGGCTTCCTTCTCAAAGGCCTGCCTGTCTGTCTGCATGCTCTAGCTTCCCCTCTTCTATGTCCATCTTTAGATTCCCAGTCCTGAAAGAGGGCTCAGCAGCCAAATGAGCTTTGCAAGAGGAAGGACCACAATTGACGCCACCTCCTTAAGTCAATAGCTGTGGCTAAAAGCAAATAAAAAGATAGCCCTGTGGTATGATTCCAAAAGAAATGCTTAGAGGCTTCAGTTTCACATGTCTTCCCCAAAAGGCAGAAATTGTCTATCACAAATGCTTAAAGCCTGTTTGTTAACCTTGTCTGTGCTTTGCCAGCTCCTCCCTGCCCCCACCCCCAGGTTTTCTATTCAGGTCAGAGGACAACCCCCAACACCACCCCCCAGACTTCTCCAGCCACTCATTGGATTGGAGGGAGGGCTAATCTAAGTATTTGTTCTCTTATCTTGAGGCCATACTCCACAAAAAAATTCCTATTATTTACATAATAGCCACCATGCCAAATGAATGGCAAGTGGCTCTTAACCAGGTTTAAAAAACAGTAGAAAGAACATCTTCACAAAACAGATAAACACTAATAAATTAACCAAGACATAAACTTTGCCCTTCAAGTGCCTCACTCAGATAAACAACAGTTGTGCCCTCTTTTTGAAATCTCATCGTAAGAAAATTCAAACTCACAAAGTAACCAGATTAATAAATGGATACTCACTTTACAGAGGTATCTCAAAGGATTCTTTCCATTTTTGTCCCAATAGGAATCCCTTTCCCCCAACTCCAGTTACATATCAGCTCTTAAAGTAAGCCCATTTTATGAAAAGAAGGTTACCAACACTCACTGAACACAAGACGTTTTTATTTTACCAGGAAAGGCTGTATCTGAATTCCAGTGCGGAGTCCTGTCTGTAGCAGGGGTGTCCAACCCATGGCCCTGGGCCACAGGCAGCCCAGGATGGCTGTGAATGTGGCCCAACACAAAAATGTAAATTTACTTAAATCATTATGAGATTTTTTTTTTGTGGTTATGTGTCACAATGTATTTGATGTGTGGCCCAAGACAATTCTTTTTTCAGTGTGACACAAAGACGCCAAAAGTTTGGACACCCCTGCTAGGGCTTGGTCTTTCTCATTTTGGTTTCACTTCTCTGCTTCCTGTAGATGCCTGCACCAGTTCGAGGAATGATGCTATGATTTCTGGGTAAATTTCGCAAGCCTCTCTTCTGTCACCCACTGTCCTGGGTGCTTTCCATACTCTTGCCATTCTTGAGACGACTCTGAATGACCACAATGGGTCAGATCACTCCTTAACCGCACAGATTTGAGTAACTTGGAGCAACTTGGCTTCCCACCTATCATTGTCTCAGGCAAACTGAATTGTTTCACTTATAATTTCAGTGTTACTTTGGACAAGGTATAAAACCATTTGAATGTATAAAAGACTGGAATCACCTTTTCTTTTTTTCTTTAATATATTTGCACCCCCATTCTTTCTTTTCCTCATAATATTTTTATATGAAAATGTACATTTTGAGATGTTACCACAGACTTCTGTGACTTTTATCCAAACCCACAGACCTCAATACTGGGCGAAAAAATCTAGCAAAATTAGATAGTCTTGATAGATTTCAAAAGCTTTCAGTTTCCATCCAGGCTAGAAATAGAACTAGTCAAAAAAAAAAGAAAACCTTTTGTGTGATACAATGGTTTTGTTGCCAGTACTAAGTCACTCTTTAATAGGGTTAGGTTTTAAAAAGCCACAGTTTAAAATGTTAACTAAATAGATTAGAGTTTCAGAAATTGGAGTAGAGTTTGAATTCTGTTAAAGATTTGTGTTGTTCTTTATTTTACTTGAGGTGGTTCCCCACACCCCAGCTAATACTGGATTCGCCCAGTAACTCTCTGTGCTCCATGCCATTGTCTATGAATGTGGAACAGCTGGGGAGCCTGAGCAGCCCAGTGGCAAAGACCAGCTTCCTCTACTCCATGGAAATACTCAGTAAGACAAACCAGTGCACACTCATTACTGTCTGCTTGTAATGGGATAGACAAATGCCCATTTCAAATAGTCTAATGTGAAAAAAAAAAGAAAAAGAAAAAAACAGGACAAAACAAAAAACAACAACAAAAAATGGTTTCACGTAATCTTTTCTACATTTATGACACTTCCATTTATTTCTTTTTCTCTCTGTATATGTATATATGAGTGTGTGTGTATATATACACAAAACTTAATAACACTTAAATTTCCTGAGAGGTACTGTGGAGGGACTCCTGCATGACTCTGTGAGTGGAAATCCGATCATTTAGAAGTAAGGTAATCTCTCTCCTGGCAGCTGGTGGGCCATGCCCACGTCTGAGGAAGCATTCAGACCACCTAAAAGCAGCCATAATGCCGGTACAGTTTGAATGTGAATGTAAAGTAAACGTTAGTCTTTCTGTGATTTGAGCTAAGCACAATAAACAACAAGCCAGTCCAGAAAAATCATAAGAGGTTTAAGAAATTTACTTTGATATTAACTATCAAAGATATCAGACTTAGTTCCCATATGAACCATTACATATTCTCCTCCCAAGTCAAGTCTAACAGCACAGAATGCCGAAGCAGCCATCCTCTCCACATAGGCAGAGCCAGGTAGCCAATGGCAAATAGGGTGAAGTTTCCTGAAATGGACAGCAGTGTTCATCCTGATGTATTTATCAATTCATATACATTCATCTACCTCAATTATCAATGTTCCCACTTTGCCTAAATGAGGTATAAACTCCTTCTGTGTAGAGACCATATTCTTTCCTTATTTCTGCCATAACTACATAGGACTTATTGTTCAAAAATGCATACCCTAAGAGAATACAAACAATGTGTGACTCAAATGAACTAGAGTATTAATAGATTGTGAAAACACCAATTAGAAGAGCAAAGAAAACATGAACTTTAGCAGGAAGACTATAAATGAAGAAGTGAAAGTGAATTCTCCTTTTTCAAAAACATAGAGGTTTATATTGATTTGAGCTGGTCCCTCGTGATGCCAAGTCGGTGCATAGGGGCTCACACGGAAGTTAGAAACTCCAAGGCATACAGAGGCAACATAATGAGTGAACAGCAGCCTGGGTGGAAACTGGTGAGCTGGGAAGCGTGTGCTTTCTCTGAATGGGGGAGTGGCTACTACACTCCGGGCCATTCATGCCAGCAGAAATATAGCATCAATGTAGGTCACTGATTTTCTCCAACTGTCAAATGCTACAAGCTAAATTGAAAAAAGCAAACAAACTTTAAACACCAGGCAAGCCGAACCAAACACTTCTGTGGGATGCCCATTTGCAGCCTCTGTTCTGTGCAATGGGCATCTTGGGGAGGTGAGGAAAGATGGAGATGCAACACCAGAATAAGCGGTTGGATTCTAAGGCTGTTAGGTTGCTTTCCTATGTGAGCCTCTCATTAGGATGGAGAAACAGAGGCTTGAGGTCAAATGTGCTGACGACCACTGATCTGCTTCTTACTCTGGCAGAGCATGAGCTGCATACTCCCACAGTACTGGGTATCACTGTTCAATTCAATTCAATTCAATTCAAGCATGTCTTACTGGTCTCAAAGGAAGCCCATGAGAACAAAATTAAAATGAAGGCAAATGCTTTTGATCTTTATCAAATACCAGAGGTACATCATTGTCTTCTACAGAAGAAACTCATAAAAGTGTATCTATAGAAACAGAAACCCAAAATTCGTTTTCTCCATGTGTCCATGCATGGCTGACAGTTGGGATTTTACGAGTCAGTGGAGTCACAAACTTGGTACTTCGGTGGCTTCAGTGAAGACTGTACCGGGTATCACTCACAAAACAGCAAGTCCCAAACCTTTTATAGGCAGATGCCTAAAACCAAACTAAATCTGAAGAACAAACAAAAGTAATGTTAGTGTTTTGTGATCAGGTATTTGTAGAAGCAAAGAACCAAGACAGAAGACCACAAGAAAGAGAAAGCTATGACCCATTTATTTTTTTTAATGAACTACCACCAGTGCTTCTTCCTCAATGTACCATATACCAGTCCTTTGTTTTCAAAATCTCCAGGGCTCAGGACTGTCAGAGAAAGGGACCACCTCTCTCATCACCTTCATGGGTTGGTTATATGTGCTTCTTTTGAATACAGACAGATAGGCAGAATGTGGTTCAGGCAAGAGGTACCAGTAGCTGCCAAGAGACCTTCAAATTATGAGACCTGGGACATTTGTCCTGACCTGTTCTAAAGCCTCTTTCTACCCTGGGTCACATAAATATACTTTCTATATATCATACAGAAATTCAGATGTTGAGAAATGCATTGTTCCTTCAGTTACCTAGAAGAAGGTGCTTTGTATTTCAGTGTTCATTTTTGTTTTTAATTGGCTTTGTTATTCTTGAGTGTAATACAATATATAATTCTTACACTCTTTTATTGACTAAAATACATTGGGCACTGGAAATACAGTCAAGCTAAACTAAATTTGTAAAATAGAGTCAAGCTAAAATAAACTGGTAAAAAAAACAGCTGGTGAAAGTGGCCAACATAGTGGTATTACATTTTGTGTCTCAGAAGGTGACAGAGCTTGTCCTGAATGGTGAGCTTCAGGGGAATCTTTTATGTTGGTGCCTCTGTTCTAAAGAGCAAAGAAAAATATCTCCTCATTTCTTGGTGTTAGTATCTAGGGGTCCCATGGGATCCCAAACAGAAGTCAGATTTTAAAGGACAAGTTCATACTTTTGGAATCTTGGGAGGCAAAGTGACTGGATCTCTTGCAAGCTTCCATGTGGGAGAGGAGCACCGGCAAAACTGCAATAAGTTATCTTCCAAATTGATTCAAATATTTATAGCAAGCCCTTCTGTGCAATTGTCACGACTTCTCCATGGTAATTAATTTGATGGCATATTGCCAAATGGCATATTTTTCCTGCTCAGAGCCCCCTTCTAAGCACTCCTGGGAATGTCTGAAATATGAGATAAGCACTCTTAACCCAAAGTTTTATTAAAAAGTTTAATTAACACAAATGCGAAATGACACATTGATTGCTATTAAGTAAGTAGACTACATGTAAATCTGTGAACTACCTATTCCCCTCAGCAACCCTGGGAGCTTTATCTCATCCTGAGCACAGGAGAGCTCCCAGGATGCACTTCCCCGTCATCAGCCTCCCAGAGGTTCTCAGGACGTCGCTGCATGTCCCAAAGCTGGGCAGTGGGGTGAAGTTTCCTTACCTGTTCTCTGTCTAACCCTCCCTCCTCTCTGCTAGCACCAGCCCCACCCCGCCAGATCCTCCGGCTTTTGATCTCCTTCAAGCTGCCTTCTGGGAAGCCACCAGCCTCATAGTAACTTGCTTGTCTGAACCCCACCCCACCCCTGAGAAAATGCATGTTTACCAATCCTCTCTCAAGCTTCCAGAATACGAAGAATTACTTAACTTTTGCTTTTTCTAGCATAATCTTCCACTAGATCCTTAGTTCTTCAAAGGCGGAAACCGTATTCTTATCCACCCTTGTGTTCCCACCACCTAACGGTGCCTGACACACAGTTGGAGCTTGATTTGAATGTTTGGAAATAAGGCATTACCTTGTGTCCCATCTTCTCTTTTTGACTTTTAAAAAAATCTGGGAGAAAAATCTTCATTTCCTTTTGTGTCCTCTGAGGGCCTCTATGTTCCTCTGAGGGCCTCTTTGTTCCCTCAGCCCTCCACCCCCTCTTGGGAAAATTCTTTATATTACGATCATGTTACATAAAAATAACCTAGCTACTCAATGTGTAACAAGCAGAGTAACTGAAGGACAAGCCTAAAAAGATTTTCTGTAATGTTAGGTTATAGTTAAATCAGTGGCATATAGTCCCCTACATGTTGCTGAGCCTGATTAGTGATCAGAGGAAATATTAATATAGTAACAAACAGTAGCAAAGAGGAAGAGAGCAAATGAATGTGTACAATAATGGTATAGTGAAAGGTAGTGAAAAGAACAGAAATTAGAATTTCTTACAGTAATTGTATCAGCTATTTATTGCCACAAAATTGCTGCATAGTTATGAGCAGTGGCTTACAATAATAAATATTAATTTTTGCCTTGAAGTCTCTGGGTCTGCTGGGTGGTTTTGCTGATCTGGGCCAGACCGGACTGTGGATGGCTGGATCCACTCGTGTGTCTGTGGTCAGCTGGTAAGTCACCTAAGGGCTAGCTGCTTTCAGATGGTTTTAACCTCTGAGGAGCTCTGCCGCATGTGTTTTCTCATCCTTCAGCACACACAAGCCTAGAATTGTTTATATGAGGGTAGCATACATCAGAGAAAGAGAGAAGCACGCAAAGGCCCATGGTGCCTAGGTCCAAGACTGGCACACTGTCACTTCCGCCTCACTCTACCGGCCCAAGTAAGTTTCAAGGCTAGCACAGCTGCAAGGGATGAAGCAGTGCCCTCCATCTCTTGATGGCAGAAGCTGCAAACTCACATTACAAAGGGTAGGGATACAAAGAGGGCTGGAGAACTCGGGCTGGAATTTTGACATCAAACCACCACAGTTGCCTCAGCGCCAAACTCCATTTATGAACACATACAACTGCTTTCGTCTGAGTTCCTCTGGAAACTGAACCTGAGACAAGGATCCAAATGCAAGGGTTTTATTTGGATAACAATGCTGGGAAATACTGGTAGGGACATGGGGAGGTGCAAAAGGAAAAAGGCTTCCTTTGTTATCAAGCAAGTCCCCACCATGGCTAACTGAGGCTTATTCTTGCCGAGGAACTCGGAGTCAATATAGAATACATGCCTTACAGTGGTCCTACCTGAAGAATGAAGGGCCTAGGATATAAATGCCCAGCTTCTCTAGTCATGGGTTGTGGAGCACTCACTCATGGGTATTCTGGACCTGCCATAGGAGCCAAATGGGCTCCAAGATCAGCCCAGGAAAGTCTTCAGACAAAGAACTGCCAACATAGAAACTGAGCAGTGTGCACTCAAGTGGCAGGGGCAAGAGGGTACGGCAGGGCCCTGACTGTCTATTGTAACCCCCTGCAGCTGCTGACTGCAGCGGAGTCTGCCAAAGGTTACAGTGTAGCTAAGCGGAAAGATTATGGGTAGCCAGTTTTCAACTCTGAACAAACTCCTTAACATCATTGAACCTCATTGTCTTCAATAATAGGTACCTCATAGGCATTTCGTGAAGACTAAATTGAGGTCATGTGCTTACAGATGCTGGATGCTAGTATGCAATGTATTTTGTTGCCATTCATCGATTTTTTCCAATACTTTATCATGCAAATAAACACATCCTTTGAAATATTTGCTTGGGTCTCCTGTTTTTGTTTTTTACACCTTGACTGTTCTTTGGCATCTAACACAGGCTCCCAAAAGCAAAGGCTAGAATTTGGAAGTTCTAGAAATGGCAACCTCTTTACATAGCCTGGTAAAACAGTAAACGTTCCCACATGCAACGTTTCTCCCTTGGTAAAACTGGACCAACACCAACCAAATGCTTGCAATAGAAAACCGCTCCCTCCTGTGTGAAAACTGGACTGAATATGCACCATCAGCAGCCAGCACGCATTTCATTACGCCGTGCTCTGCTCTGAAGCCACTCCTTCCTCTGTCTTTCTGGAAGGTGTCCAGACCAGTGCTTATCTTGTTTGTTCTTTACTGATGACTTTTCATGAATGACCTCAGTTTAATGAAATAAAAATGTTAAAATATAATTCCCTTCATCTTTGAAGTTTGTATTTCAGACTTTCTGCTTCTCTTCAAGAAGCAGGAGGCCACCCTGGGTAAGAGGACCGGGGACCAGATGAGTGCAAACCGCTCGCGTTGTGAGGAGCCGGTGAGGCTGGATCCACGGGCAGTGGCTCAGCTGTGCATATTTATTCCACCAACTACCCAGAGGCTTCGTTTGACTGTGCAAACATCACCAATGCACTTGAAGACACTGATCTGGTTTCCACTGGAGGACTAGGAAGAAGCTTTTTCACAGCATCAAAACCTGCAAGAGGCTTGAAAAGAGCATTTGGTCATCACATTGCCTCTACGCAAGTCCTGCTAGGAGCCATCAGTGTCAGAAGAGAATCGCCTCCACTGAAGGACCAGGAGTGTCACGGGGTGTCCTCAGGGAAACATCTCAGGGACATCGTTCCTTTGGTCTAGCTAAAGCCCCTCCTGTTACTCTATTTTTTTTTTTTCATTTTTCCCTAGCCCTAATAGAAAGAATGCCACCCTCTCCATAAAATCTGTTGTATTTAATTTTCCCCTTCATGTGTTCTTAGTATTCTTTTACCAGCATTTCTTCACAGCTCCAGCTTTCTGTTAGTATTTTATTATAGCTCTTTAGAATTTGCTTTAAATACTCATTAAAATTCCTTAATTTTGAGTCCAACTCTGAAGTTCAGGGGCACCCTGTGTGTAAATGAAAGTGTGTGGGGTGATCTTCTAGGGTTGATTTTTTGGATTGAGTTAAGAGGGAGGTTCTTTTCACTCTCTTTACACACCAACTAACAATCCTCTCCCCCAACACCACTGAAAACAGGAATGTCTTCAGCAGAGAATAAAGCCTGCCTTCCCCTCCATTAGTAGAGATGAGATAAAGTTCACATGCTCCAGGAGGCAAAAGGTCAGAGTTTTGGATTCACAGGGACATAAAGATGATGGAGGTCAGGTCCTTTCCAGGTAGTTTTTTATTAGGTGGGACGGCATCCAAGGGTAAGGGAAAAGGACAAGCTCAAAAAGGGTGTTTGTCATTCTTTAGGGCTACTGTGTATCTCTTGAAGATCCTCCCTATGTTTTAGGAATTTCTTACAATATCTGTCTTTCTTCCCAAATATTGAAAAAAAAAATCACTCAGTTACCCAGCAATACTTACAGCCAGGTATAATCTTGCACAATGTCAAGATTTCCATCCAGAAAGGACATCATTTAACTAAGTTGGTGGTGAAAGCATCCATGGGCGGGGGGCAGTGGGGAGCATATGTGCTAACAGAACTTCCAGGGGTCCGGCCCCAGATCCTCAGGGTGGACTGTCCCGCTGGCCCTCCAGTGGCAACAGCCTGGCCTTCACAGGGGGAATCAGTTGGCAGGATTTGGGCACTCCTCCTACCTTCACTCAATCCCTTTATAAATGAAATTTCTGCACAGACTAACTACAACGAGTCTTATTTACATCTGGGAAGCCTAGCTGATACAGTGTTGTTCTGACAGCAGTATTCCACTGTGGACTTGCTTTGGTTCCACTAATACTCACTGAACTTCTCATTCTGTTGAAATTCCTACCAGACTTTTCAAAGATAGCACAGCCACTGAAATCCCTGTGGAGACAAACCCGCGGCTCTGGGCACTGACATGGCCCTCTCACAAAGTATGCATGATTCTCTCTGATACACCTCTTCCTGAATCTGGAAGATTAACACAAGAGAGAAAGGACAAAAAGAAGTTCAAGTTCTGAATACCAAGTCAGGTAGCATGACCTAACTCACAGACCGGGTTCCTGTAAGTTTTCTGCACATTTGAGGAAGTGAGGTCTGGTAACAGCAGGGCATGCAGCTGATGCCAGTGCCTCCAAAAGCTGTGCTAAAACAGTGGTTTTCAACCCTGGTTGTGCATTAGAGTCATCTAGAAAGTTATAAAAATGCAATGTCTGGGCCCCACCTTTAGGAATTGTTTCAGTTGGCTTGGATTGGGGCCTGGGCATCTGTATCTATTAAAAGCTTGCCAAGCTAATCTAAGACCATGGTTGAGAAGCTTTATATTAGTGGGAATTCAAGTCACACATACAAGCTGGAAATCTTTTGGTACTATTACTACGACTACTCATCATGCCCTGGTATAGATATGTCTTGGTTTATAGAGTAGGAATATTTATGCATGAAAATGTATATCATATACTGTTAGCTGCGGCTGGAGGTGGCGAAACCAGCAACAGGTAGTGTCCACCTCAGTCTAAGTGGCGCTGGTCACCTGACCTGCCCTGGTACCTGCCAGGAGAGTGACTCTCTGCGTTGATTTTATCCACTTGGCTTAGATAAACCTCCTCATAATATCTGTGGCACTTCATTTAACACAGGACTTTATAAAATAGACAAGAGGTTTAGTTAGAAGTGACTCTATGGAATTCATTTGATATCTCTTACTATATAGTTATTGTAAAAACACACACAGAGGTATAATTTAAAATGGCTACTAGTATTAACTAGGACAAGAATGCGTTGTGTGGCCCTGGCTGGTGTGACTCAGTGGACCGAGTGCCAGCCTGCGAACCAAAGGGTCAGCAGTTTGATTCCCAGTCAGGGCACATGACTGGGTTGCGTGCCAGGTCCCCAGTAGGGGGTGTGTAAAATGCAACCACACATTGATGTTTCTCTCCCTGTCTTCCTCCCTCCCTCCCTCCCTGATCTCTAAAAATAAATAAATAAAATCTTTCTAAAATTTTTTCTAAAAAAAGAATGAGTTGTGGAGAAGATAGAGACATTGGGTTACCTTGGAGTCTTGCCCAGGAGGCCGGCAGGCTCTGGGGAACAGATGTTCCTGGGGCATAAGTGGTTGCCAGAGCAGCAGGGTTATTGCCCCAAAATGGGAAACCAGAAGACAAAATGGCCAAATAGGGATCATTCTAATAGCAAAGAGAAGTCAAGAGACTAGTACCAGGTAGTAAATGCACATAAGGCCCAATAAATCGTTTGAAATAAACACAGGCGCAGGAGTGAGTGCAAGAATGACAAGCAAGCAACTAAACTAAGGCAGGCTGGGCTGAACCATTGTAGGTACAAAGCAAGAATTGGGGCCAGTGAGCCAGAGTAGGGCAGGGGTGATCTGGAAGGAGGGAAGCTCTCAGATCAGCCATTGTGGACAAAGGGAAATGCAGAAAGATCGGTTTCATCCAATTAAAACCCAAAAGCTTGTGCAACCTGCCAGAAGATGCCACCTGCCATGGAGTCGCTGCAGTCCTCGCCCTCAGAGGCTGCTTCTGACCGTTCTTCACGTGTATGCTGATGAGACACTCCACCAAGAGGGCTAAGGCCACCTTGCTCCTTGACTGGGTCCAGGACCTTTGTAAAATTGCCTGGTTCTCTGTCCACTCTGTCTTCTTGTTTTGGTGCACACCAGCCAGTCGCTTCCAGTACCAAAGAGGATACAGAAATGACAGAGCACGCTCAGGCTCTGTTTGCAGTTGTGTTTGCTCCCACTACATAGGCTTCAGTCACTTGTATTCCTGTTTGCTGCTTTAGGAATCAGTGAACCATTGTCCTGGCTGGGCAGCTCAGTCGGTTGGAGCATGGTCCCAATATGCCAAGGTTGTGGGTTTGATCCCTGGTTAGGGCCCATATAGGAAGCAAGCAACAAGTGCATAAGTAAGTGGAACAACAAATTGATGTCTCTCTTTCTCTCTCCCCCTTCTTCTCTCTCTAAGAAAAATCAATAAAAATTGTTTAATTTGGTGAATTATAGCTTATGTAAAAACCATGATGAAAATATACAACACATATGAAGAAAACTATTCATTTTTATTAAAAGACACAAAAGCAAATCTGGATAAAGACTTTCCTGGAAGAGAAGATACAATATTCCAAAGATCCATGGAGAAATAGATGAAGAGATTAATGAAACATGTGACTATGTAGAAATAGACTTACATGCATAGGGAAAGTTCATATATGATAAATGCGGCATTTCTAATCAGTGCCAAAAAGACAGACTACCTGAAGTGTTAGGACAATTGTTTATCCAGTTGCAGAAAAGTAATTAGATCCCTGCCTCAAGCTCGGATCGGTCATTGTGGACACAGAGAGAGGCTTGCCCTGGGAACGCTGCAAGGTCACTGTATACCAGCACCTGTCTGCATTGTGTGCATGCCTGCTATTGAATCAGGAAGAAATGGGTCAGATTAATCCAAGATTGGGGCTTTGGCCACCTGTAGTTCCAAGGACTGGTCTCACTGAGGAAGGCCTCAGAAAACTTAGAATAGTGTGCAGAAAAAAATACACACCTAACCAAGGGAACTGATGGATCTTTCCATTAGAAACAACCTTATAATATCTAGAAATCTTGGTTCAGGTTATTTTAAGGACACCTTAATGATTACTGAAGAAATGATATAGACCAGGGGTCACCAAACTACCATCTGCTGGCCAAATAAGGGCAGGGGCCCATTTTTGTAAGTGTGTTCAGTGGGATGCAGGCCCCTCCCTTGTTTAAGTGCCTTCTGCAGCCATTTTCACTGCAACAGGTGGCGGGAGGAAGCATGTTGCAAGGAAGACCCTGTGACCTGCCAAGCCCAAAACATTTACTATATGTCCCTTTATAGGAAAAGTTTACCAACTCTGATACAGACCCAGTGTTTTAAGAACCAACATGACAGCAGAAAAGCAAGGTAGCCTAGTGGAAAAAGCTCTGAGCTGGGAAAAAGCGAACCAATCTTGTGCCTAGAATCAGATCTGTTCCCATTCACTAGCCCATTAGCCATATGCAAACCTGGTTTTAACCTTCTCGGGTCGCAGTTTCTTCACTTCTAATAATGGCATTAGAATAAGATTTGTTTGACATCTAAAGGCTATAATTCCAGAATGTTCTCAAAGAGTTGAAAAGTGGAAATCTACATGAAATTCATACAGGCTCTTGTATTTCATTTTAAAGGATGTATCTTCTTCTATCAAAGAACATAACTGTTGTAAGACTTCCTTTGGAGGAAAAAAAAGAATTTAGGGGACAGAAATCTTCATATCTCAGCACAAGTGAGAAATAAAGTTGCACCTCACATTTTTCAAGGCTTTTATTTTAACTCTTCACACACATCAGTAATCTGACTCTTTGCCATAGAGAGACAATTACATGTATTTGCATTTTTTTCTGTGTGAGAATTTAATTTTTTTTATAACCCGCTATGTTTTGCAGGCCCTTTACCTAATAGGCTTTTATCACCTTTTGATTGCTTGATTTTCTCTTAATTGCTTTATGACAATACAATTTATTTTGATCACTCCCACGCTGTGGTTTTACTTTCTAATGAAGACTTCATGAATTTATGTGTAAAACTATGCACCAGCTTAATTTTTCAACCCCTCTTCCTCCCCATGAGCGGACAAGTAAAATTGAAGTCAAGCCTGGAGCCACAGGGTGTCTGTCAGGCTTTGCTGTGTGAGGAAATGTCCAACACAGAGCTCCCATTCCCTCAGTGAGGGTTGGTCCCTGTGCACCCCTGAGTAACTGCCACAGGGTTCTCTGAGGTTTACACACACACACACACACACACACACACACACGATATGAAGAGGACAACCTGGCCCAAGGCCATCTGGAGGTGCAAAGCCCTGCTGGGCTGCAATTTGGACCTTACCTCCCTGTACACAGTGCTTATTAGATTTTTAATTTAGATAAATGGAAGAGTTCATTGTTTTGAAAACATAAGTTCAGAAATGGTTTTCAGAGCAGCCATTTTTTCCTTCATAAGTTCTATAGCTAAGCTTTCTAGCAAGCCATTTTATAAGTACAAACACACTTTGGGCTTACTCAGCTCAATGAGGAAGCATCGTGCATCTCCACTGGCTCTGGGATGCAGATCTGAGTGTTGAAGATTTACAAGGACCGCAGACAGTGAGACCTCCTAAGATGGGGCAGCTATGGACAGGACAGCCTTGCATATCCTTGCAGTATTGTACAAAGTTGTTTGAGGAAGTATTATAATAATTTGATAACAGTTACCATTTCTTGAGAGTCCACCTTGTGTCTGGTACTTTATATACCATTTCGTTAAATCTTCAAGCAAGCTTTATAGGATAGTAAGCTTCATTCCAATTCATGAGCTGCACTGATCAAGGGCACATGAATGACATACGGCACAGGAAGGGTTCAGGACCAAAGCCCTGGTCTGATGAGCATCCAGTTGATCTTTCCTTCAAAGGACTTTCTCCTTTATCAGCTCATTCGATCCTCCAGCAGCGCTGGGAAGGTGGCAGGGTGGCCATGCTGGTCTCCCTTGTCAGAGATGAAGACTAGGAAATAAGGTTATTCCCCAAGTTTCTGAGCAATAGAGTCAGAAAAGACAGGCTTCCTGATCCCCAACCTAGTGCTGTTTTCATAAATGCTTTTTTAATAAATGCTTTTTTAAAAAATCAGACTGGGAAGTTTAGTGGAACAGGTGCTCAGGGACACATGGAGGAACTGTGCTCTCACGAATCTTAGCTCAGCAATCAACAAGTGACGGGAGTCCTCTGGCGCCATGTCCAGTAATCGGCTCTCTGGTCTTCAGTGAGTGACTTCACTTGTTTAGCCTTCTCAGCCTCCTCTGTCCAAATGGTCGGGTTGAACTAGGTGGTTTCTGAGGTTCCTTCCAGATCTGAGGCCAGGATAGAATGGCCATGACCAAGGTGGCCTCTTTTTGCTTAGATCATGTTATTATGCAGAGAGAATAGAGGGAATAGTTTTATTTAAATTTACAGTCAGGATGGTGCTCAGAACCATTGGCCTACATCTACAATTTCCTAATGAATTTGGGCCATGCAGACAAACAGTTCAGATAACTCACTGAAGAAATTTAAAATAAGGGTGAAATGAGGTAGCTGGTGCTCTTTAGAAAGTGAAACATACTGCTTTAAGAGTTAAAGACTTATATTTAGTTGTAATATGAATGAACAAAATAGTTATTTCCATTCCCTGCTTTGTCCTATTTGTAATGTCGCAACATTCTACTGAAAACTCCTGTTCTCTTTGAATGCTCCTTCCTCTGGATCATGTTCGAGTTTCATGTAACATTTCCCAGCACCTCTACAACAGGGGGTGGGGCAGGCACAGAGATCAGGGCTACTGATTACTTTCTTAGCTTAGCCACAACTATAGTAATTGCCCACTTTTATTAAGTAATTTTTATATGCTCGTCTTTCCATTTAGATCACTTCATCTAATCTCCATAACAATCCTGAGAAGTCAGTACCATTATCACAGTTTTTATTGTTATTAATGAGGAAACTTAAGCTTTAAACCTAAGAGTTTGAGTAACCTTCTCACCTTCACTTAGGCCACTAAACTGTAAAACCAGAACTGGGACACAGGTTGTCGGCCTCGGAGGCACAGGCTTGTTAAGTGCAGTCGGCACCAGGCCGGCAGTGCTGGGGAACCCTGCGGAAGAGCAACGAGCCCTGCAGAAGAGCAACGACAAGACAGACTGTGGCCTCTGGACTCAAGGAATTTACAAGCTAGTAGGAGAAAAGACTGACTCAGATTATCATAAGAAGGATAATGAAAGGGAAGCATGGGGTACTTGTCCTTTAACATGAGAACAAGGACAGGTAAAAAAACCCCGCGCTGGCTCACGAAGCGATTGGCAGGCAGTGGGGTGGAGCAGGTAGCGGGCTGGGCAGGAGGTGGGCGTGGTGCTAAAGGCTCCAGGCTGAAACAGCACCACCTTGAGGGTGGTTAGATTGCCTAGGATCCCAGGAAGGCATCCCTTTGCTATCACTGAAGTCCTCCAAGATGACTCAGAGTGCAGGAAAATGTCAAATTATATTTAATGGGCAATTTTTTTAAGTACTAACACATTTTAGGAAAGTAATGGCAGTTGGCATTTATTGAGCCACCAACAGGTGCCTAGTGTTGATCTAAGCGCCCTAAGATGTGTTAACAACCCTAAGTCCTAGGTGCCATTACCACCCTCAGGTGGCTTATGAGAAACTGAAGCACAGAGGTCAGGCCTTTCTTGCTGGTGAGTGACAGAGCTGGGGTTTGAACCCAGGCAGTCTGACCCACAGCTTTTCCTGCTAATTACCACTTTCTGTAAAGTTTTCATTCAGCAAGGATGCCTATATATCCCACAGAGTCGTTCTTTCTGGATTACTATGCAATTCTAATTTTGAAATCCCATTTATGAAACCATCGGGTCACACAACTGACGAAATTGTTTCTGAATTCATCGAGCTCAAACATGTTCTCAGACACCAATGAAGTCACTTTGACTTTCACCACTGCCGTTTGGACAGATCTAAAGGGGAAACAATCACATAGCAACATTAGGGATATGTTGGTGTAGAAGCAATACAGTCATATTATTGCTAAAAAGAAGTGAAATGTCTATTTCCTGTGAAACACATAGCCCTGAATAAATTCCCAGTTTTCAAATCTGCGGTTGAAGAGCAGTGAAATGCAATACCAAATACCACATTAAAACAAAACCATAATGACCAGCGTTTGGTTTGTGGAAGAAATTGGTGCTGTTATCAGTCAGAAATGATAAATAATGCAGAGAAAGCTTTGAGATTCTACCCCTTCCAGTCATGGGCTCAGATCTGCAGCAAGTAAACCACGCCCCTTGGCCAGCCCTGCCGAGCCGTGTGATAATGAGACTGGCTTGCAGCCACCGCTGTGGGTTCCCCTTGTCCCCAAACCCACAAGTCACCACCACAGCTTTTCTCCTGCCTGGAGGCAACCTTCAATTTCAGAAGGGCAGGGAATCAAACAAAAAGCAATTAGTGTGGCCGAATCTTGAAAAGAAACCAATAGTCAGGATCTAGAGTTTTTTACAGAAAGCCAGGATTTCCTTATTTGTGGAGAGACACAAGAACAATTAAAAGTTCCAAATCATGTACACTGACTTTCAAGTCGGGTTTGGTAGAACATAAATAAATTTCCTATCAGAGCTTTAGCCCAAGTCCGGTACTGTTTGTTTGTTTTAGGGAACACTGCTTTCATCTTTGCGGAGGATGTCATAAAAGCACATTTCAAAAAATTACCATTGGCACCCAGTTTCCTATTTGATTACATTTTGGCACACAGTCCTGCCAGTAATACAGGCCCCTATCTCCTTCCCTCTGATTGGGAGGTAATCAGATGGAGTACCTACCTTTCACCACCCCCGCCCCCCACGCTGAAACAATCTTAAACTGCGGAAGCTACAAGAAATCATTGAAATTATTTAAGGAAGTTGGTACTTTCCATTTTAGTTTACCTCAGGCAAATTCATTAGCCCCCCTTGCAACAACAATAAGAGCTCTACAGGTTAGAAGCACCAGATACCAATTACACACTGAGGAGTAAATGCCATAATTAACGAGACTTACACTTTAATCTAAAACAACTCAAAAATGTTGCTGGATAAAGAAAAAAGTAAAATAAAACTCCATAATTATAATAAATTGGTGTATAGTGGATAGATTTCTTCAACTATCAAACAAACAAAGATGGTCGTATCTTGGGGATACTAGTCAGGTGCTTTACAATTAACCTTTAACTCAGAATAAAGATCTCACATTAGCAGATATACAAGTCAATAGTACACTTGAACCTCAGAGATTTATGCACATCAGTAGCACCCACCCCACTAAAATTTCACATGGATTCTTTAAAGCAGATTATATATCCTTTTTATAATCACTTGGATAAAATGTCTCATGCATATTTTTCTGACATAGAGTTTCCTGGTCTGCTTTGTTCCTTGCAGAGGAGTTGATAGCTAAATATATTTGATATTTTCCCTGCGTGATGTTTTATGTTTTCCCTGGAAATCTGTTAATTTTAATGAAAGTCTTTTTGGAAATCAATACTATTTGCATCAACTCTTACTCGATAGCCATGCTCATTGTTGTCTTTGGCAGCCTTCTAGAATATGTGTAAAAAATGTCGTCACATTCATATCCTTGAGGGTTCGTTTTCCTTTGTCTTAGTGAGGAATTGGTGTGTACATTTAGGGGAAGACAAGGAGCAGGAGGGGACAGAGGGAGAGGAATACAAAACCATTCTCTGGTAATTTTAAAAGCTTCTACCAGGATCAGGGCAATATGAAAAGGAGAAAATAGACTGATAGGCGAAGGGCTTTGTGATCACGGAACGAACGTGTCAAGGTTAAAGCACGCCTCTAATCCCAGGCTGCAGGAGGAATGCTACTGCTAACAAAGTCCTCCCATGCAGTCTCCTTCACCAGCTTGCTCTTGCAAACGGAAACAGGAGTGCAGTCTGGAGACCAATTACAAATCACTCTTCTGATCCCTTTAATCCCTGTGTTTCCATTTCTGATCAAAATAAAAATTTTTAGACAGTAAAAGAAAAGAAGTTATAAATAGTCTAAATCTTCAACTTACAAGGAAGGCCTTGGCTAGAGCTATTTCTCCCTCTCAGCCTTTCAGGCCACTGAGTGACCCTTCGCTGTCTGCCTGACAGTGCTGGGGAAGCATTTGCTTCCAAAAAAGTCAAGGCCTTTATGTAAACACAGTAATGTCTGCATTATCCACAGGACTGCTGAGGTCACTAAACAACCCAAATAACCTAAAAGCAAGATCTTGCTTGAATACCTGCTCGACGAAGAACAAAATGGGCAGAAGCGGTCCATTGCTATTGCCATTTCCAGTGATGAGGGTGGCTGTCACTAACGCCCAGTCAGCACTCCTATGTGCCAGGTACTGTGCTCAGCATGTGACACTTATTCTCATGGCAGCCTAAGGGGGTAGGTACTGTATTGTATTTTTCTGAGGAGAACAAGCTTGGAGATAATTAGCCTAAGATCATACAGCCAGGACATGGTGGGGCAGAAACTTGAGATCTTGGACGATGCATTGAACTGGCCTAAAATTTCAATAGCTGCCTTAACCTCTCTGAGCCTCTCAGGGTTCCAGAGACCTAACCATGACATCTCCTGCTCTCATCAGGTATGTCCCAGCCCCGACACAGTAGGACAGCCCCTACTGTCCCAGTAAGAAAGGCTTCCCACCTGGCTAGTTTCCCTGTTAGCTGGACCAGCTGCACCCCACCTGGTCCTCAACCCAATAGGTTTTACTATACTGCCTACCTGTGAAATTATCCAAACAAGCCAATCACATCCTCCTGCAGGAGGCACAACACCCTCTCATTATTACAAAGCCTGCTACCCACAGCCCCTTCTGGCTCATGCTGTTCCCAAGTGCGACTCCCGTGCGGCCCTGTGTGGCAGGCGGTGTGCTGCTGCCTCAAGCTGTGAGTTTATGCCATGAATGAACTGCTGTCACTTTCCTCTGCCCAGGGTTGGATGTCATGTGTCCAGCCATCTGATACTATTTAGAACAGAGGAGCCCTCCTTCACCAATAATGTGAACAGGAAATGGTCAGAAAAGGCAAGTGCATGGAATCCCTGAGAACTTCACTACTGCATGTACTGTTTCTGAAGTCTGCTAGAGAGAAGAAGGGCCTACTCAACAGGGAAGCTCTCTGGTAGCAAGCTTGTTCTTTGTTTCCCCAGCTGTATTCTCTCCATCACCCCTAACTGCCTGCCAGGGTGGTGCTGCTTGGGGACAATCATTTCCTAAGAGGCCCACAGGAGAGTGGCTGGATGGCTGGCCAGTCCTGCTGTGATGGGAGCTGTGGCTACTGAACTAGCATCTGGAGACTGAACCAACTGCATGATTTTGAAGTAAACAAGGTCATTTCTCTGAGCAGATCTATCACTAAGCTGGGAGATCCACAGTGAGCGACATCCTCTCTTGCTCTTATCAAGAGAAAGAAGCCACCACGATGTAGAGAATTATTCTCACAAATGGTCCTTACGTTTTCACCCATGTGGGATTACTTGAGGACTGAAACAGCTGAGTTGAACCCCAGGTGTGTCCTAGACTCTGGAGCTGTGAGCCATGCCAAGACTTCAGTGAAAAACATGGATTCAAGTCTCAGCTTGAGCATTCACTAGCTAAGTGAATTGATAGTTACTTAACGTTTCTGAGCCTTGATAATTTCATCTGTAGACGGAGGAGGTGATTTACAAGGCTGCTGTGAAGAATAAGGCAAGATGATGAGTGTCAAGGACCTCCACATTGTGAGGACGCAATAAAAAGAGAATCAGGAAGTCCCCTCACTCTTTTTTTTTTCTTTCACTCCATTCAAGGTTCTACCTAAGACTGTGTACCTGGCTTTGTAGACACTAAACAGCAAATCAATGCTTATATATACAAGTGGTCAAATTCTAAGATTCAGATAGTTCAAAGTTTAAGGAGGCAAATTCCCTCCCTCTTATAAGTTTTGGCCAAAGTCTGTGTCATAATACCACTTTTTCTAAAATTCAACTTAAAGCTAGAGGGTTTTTTTCTTTTGTTTTGTGGTATGTTTTTGGTGGTTGCTCTTTGTATGTGATGGGTCCTATCTGTAATTGTTAATCTGGGAGTGAGATTACTGGTTTTCAGAAGTGAGGTGTTTGGGGATTGAAAGGCACCCCCAAATTTTTGAAGAGTAGGGGCTCTATAGCAGCATACTAATGGATCATTTACACATCTTAATGTGTTGTGCCACTTTTTCAATAATGCTGTAACCCTGAGCAAATCATCACATTATAGCCCTCACATTTCTCAATTATTGGGTTAGACTTGCTATAATTTGAATGCCAGTGCACTATTAATAGTATTATTGTAATTGTCTCGAGTTTATAAGGAATGCTTCTCTACACTGTACAATGTGGACTTAGAGGATTTGATTTCTAAGTATTGGGATTTCTGATCATGAACTCTTTTGCCTTCAGTTACTTGTGGGTGAACTTTTTCTCATAGGCAAAGTTTCCCCACATACTCCCAATTCCACTTCCATGAGGTCTTGAGCCAGCCTTACCAAATTTGCTGAATCTCTCATCCTTACCAGATTCTTGATAAGGATTGTAATTCCTTTGGAAGGACATTTCAGCTGGCTGCTTTCTCTTGATAGCCTCAAGGATGTTCTAAGTACTGGGAGACCATCCAAAGTTTCATGGCGGTTGCAGGGCCTACCTCGGTCTTTCTCCCTGCTGTTTCAGAGTAACCTAGCACTGCCAGTGAGTCACCCCAGCAGACTGGAAAAGCTGACTCTGTGTATCTAAAGCAAGATCAAGCCATTTCCTCTGAACAAAAAGCACCCCAACAAGAAGAGCAGGTACTACAAATACCTCTGAAATAACATTCAAGCAGAAAGTACAGCCTTCTGAGCACTCTCTATTATTTCTGAGTATCACCTGGGAGAGTCAGTACTGTTTTCTTTAAGCAGAATGCTCCCTGGGGCTCTGGCCTCTGCCCCATTCTCTCTGTGGTCATGTCTCTTCCACCCTGAAGCCTCTCTGGGCTAGAACACACCATCAGTTCAGGTAAACTTTATAGGACAAGGCAAGGGAATCTCAAAGTACAAGTGACTCAGAGATTAGGGAAGTTACAATCACAAAGCCTCCAGTTACTCAATTTATTTGGCACAAGTTGAAAGCTTTGGGTTTCACTCAACACACAAACAGCTCCACTCTCCCTGTTCCCCTCTCACAATTGTCCCTCCCTCCCATCTCCAACCCCAGTCCTCTGTGTTCACTCTCCCATCTTCACTCCTGGTAAGGTTTTCAGTCTTTCGCCCAAGGCTGTATTTATGTTTCCTGGAAACACAAGGATATATTCTGTCAGTCCACTAAGTGAGTCCAATTAGCTTCAGAGTGAGTTCTTCTTCTGGAAGACCTCAGGGACCTTGACTCTGCCTTCCAGAATTTGCCCACTGCTCTCTCATTTGTTGGGTGTCAGAATAGCCTAATTATTTCTGATTTCCAGAATTTGCCCACTGCTCTCTCATTTGTTGGGTGTCAGAATAGCCTAATTATTTCTGATGAGCTGTTTCTCAGTCTTGTCATACTGAAACTTCCCAGCTAACTCTTTTTCATATCCCATGGTCCTCTGAAAAGCCCCCAGTTTCCACCCTTAGCCCTTGCATTAGCAGCTGGCCCTGATTTCCATGTGTATGAGTTATTAACTGCATCCAGTGGCCCCATCCTGCCCTGGGATGTCTTTACAGACGAGACCTACACACATCCCAGCTTCCTACCAGACTGGGTCCCCAAAGTCTTCTGAAGAAGTAAGAGTTAAGTTTTACTATAGAATTCAGAGGAGAGAGGCATGAAAATATCTAATTCTAACACAAAATTTAAAGAGCAAGAAACATTGATTCATTTACTCACTCCTTTACTTATACATGCAAGCATCATTCATTCATTCAACTCTGTCAGATCCATGCCAGACCCTGGGGTGGTAAAGTTGCCCAGGAACTCAACTCGAACAAGGGAGACAGACAAGCTTTGGGGTCAACCATGTGGTAAGTGCCCTATATAAACAGGGCCAGTTTATACCTAGTGGGGAGAACAAGGAACTCTGTCTAAGAGGGGCCATTTGACGGGGTCTTCAAAAAACAAAACAAGAGAAAAAAATATAAAGGCATGTTATAATTTATGGTAGAAGAGGGAGGGATAAAAGTATACATATAATCATTTAAAACTTTTCCCTAAATGTCCACATGTATTACTTCAATTAAGAAAAAAAAGGCATTGTTTGTAAAGTAAGAGTCAATGCTAGTCAATGCTAGACCACCCATTATGCCATGGGGTAGAGACTAGGGTTTGGTCACCTGCTTTACTATCTCTTTACATTTCTCAACAGTCTCCTTCATTTATCTGTCCTTTCCTTTAGTCACCCGTTTTCTGTCATTTCCTTTAACGTCTGTGGTGAATTCAGTTCACTTTTGCTGCATATACAAGTTTTCTTCTCCATTTCCCAGATCTCTCCAGAATTGGGCTTTTTTGATACGATTGCAAACAAAAATAACATGTGTCATGTCCAGGGTGAGGCGTTTAAAAGCCAGAGTGCCTTCTCCATCTCTGTTATCTGTCAACAGTGGAAGCCAAGTGTGGAGAGAACAGAGCAGGAGTGGAAGCCAAGTGTGGAGAGAACAGAGCAGGAGATGGCAAGAACCTGGGTTCTTGACTCTGTGGCAGGAGACAAGTCCCTGCCAATTGGCCTTGAACTTGTGAGAGAGAAACAAGTTTGCATTGTGTTGGGCCCCTGAGATTTGGGGGTTCATTTGTTACCACGGAATCATCTAGGCTAACCCAACTAATTATTTGAATTAGCCTATTTCCACTGCCTTTGGAATATGAAATGCACACATTTTTGTAAAAGTTTTGTAAGGCTAGCATCTTGATAATATAAAAAATTCTTCCATACTTTCCCTCTTCATTTCTTTTACTCCTTTTCCTTTTCTAGTTAAATAGGTTTGACAGTTTATTGTTCTCACCCAAGCCAGTCAGTGAACCAAGATGCAGAGTTAATTTACTTGCACAAATATGTGTCAGCTCACCACTGTGTACCAACCCCCGCCCCCTTGAAGTACTGGCTCCAGGCAAAACAGAAACACCTTTTAGATCAATTCCCTCTGCGTGAACCCAGTCCTTGTACACTGTGAAATATCACTCCCTCAGCCCCACACAACTGCGCTATCTCCTGGGTGAGGACTGTGGAATGCAGTTTCAGCCCCAGGGTATGCTCTGCAAGGAGGCTTGCCCATGTGTGGCAAATTAGAGACAGTAGGTAACACAATGTTGTACGCAAGCCTATTCCCTGTTTCTGCCTCATCCTCTTCCATGTACCTGTATCGCACTGACGTTCTCTTAAGTTAAGGGAAATGCCCTAAGAATCTTTACTGATAGTTAGGTCCCAATGCTGCATGGTTACTCTGCTCATATTTTCTTTAGCCACATTTTTCCTCTGTGTGTGTGTGTGTGTAGACGTAAATATTTGTTGCAGTAAGTTTCTTTGTCATGAAAGATTAAGTTCAATCACTTCCTCGATCCTGCTAATGAGCGTGCTGCAACGCTCCAGATTTTGCCAGACAACACCAGTCCCCTAAAATACAACATCAGGACAGCTCTCCAAGTTTACATGAAATAAATGCTTCATTTTCTTTTCAGCGGTCATGTTAATTCAAGTTGCACAACTAAATGCTTATCATTACTTAATTAAGGAGTCATTTTTCCCATTTCACCTGATCCTGCTCAGTTTTCAGTGTGATCTGGTGCTTAAAGTTCAAGGGGAAATTCATGACTATAAATCTATGACAAACAATTCATGAGCTACACCCTGCTATTTTTTTTCCAATCAAAAGGTATTTAAATTAAGGGAAAACTCTTTGACAAATGCTTCCCTCAAGTATTTAACTATCACACAGTTTTCTCATTTTGTTCACTTTGGTCATTAAGTTTTCCTCTACTTTTCCCTTTAAAGTTTAGTGCACTCATTTCTACAGAAACAAGAAGGTCATTAATTCAGGAAAAGCATAGGAATGTCCAAATAAGAATGTCCTGTAGTATTTTGAAATGTATCTCCTGGTTTGATTTGGGAAATAAAAAATGACTTTTCTACAAAGTCATTGTGACTACATCTCTGATATAAATTCATCTGGCAGATTACACACTTTTCTTAAGACTTATCCCTGAACTACATTATAGGATCCTGATAAAACATTTCCTGAGAACTAAAACCCTTCCTTAAATTTTGCTACATTGTTTATCTTGCAAAATGGAAGGTGAATTAAAGGAATCATTTACTCCTAACGTAAAATGTACCTGTTGATATTCCAGCCTCACCTGTGTTTGTTTTATTAGCATCAACAGAGATTTTTTAAGATTCACTAAGATTGCCTCTGAGGACCCTCCAATCAGAGACTGGCAGAGATGAAAGTGAGGGGAACACAGATGAGAGAACACAGTAATATGTTAGCTGGTGATGTCTCTCTGCAGTTTTTGAATAGAATGAAGTTGACACCTCCCATTCAATCTTTAGTAGAATAGGAGCTCCCCAAAGCTTAGATATCTCTGGGTCCTAAGTATATTTCTTTAGCTAACCTGAAGCAAAAGACCCTGTATTAATCTAAATAATTATTTATGTGCAATCTGTCTTTATTGCTGATTGCTAAGGAAGGTTATAATTTATTCACTCATTTGTCAAATATTTACCAAGTGCTTGCTATGTATCAGGAACTGCTCTGGGCATTGAGAATACAGCAGTGAATAAGAGATCAAATCCCCAACCCTGTAGAGTGTAAAATACTACATACACAAACCTGAGTAAAAGAAGTAACAGAAAATATATGATATGTCACACAGTATTCATTGCTATAAACAAAATAAAGAAGGGAAGATGTGACAGAGCATTGCAGGGGAGGTTGTGACTTCAGATGGGATGATCGGGGTGTCGATCTCCATTATGTGACATCATTCTGGGTTGAAAGGTCACTACAGTTTGGATTCAGAAGAATCTCTAAGACATTAAATTGGGTTTCACTGAATCTACCAAATCTGCCAGACCTCTCATGTAAATTGATGACTTTTTCTAGTTTTGCTTTTCTAATTTTTCTGGTTTTAATTATTAGTGAAGTAGAGCTAAAACAAAGACATTTCAATCTTTATTAAAGCTTCACTGTGGTATAGCTGTTCAATCACTCGTTTTACAAATACTTGTCAAATACCTACTATGTGGCACACATCATTGTAATATACTGGTGAGGATACTTACAGTTCCATGTAGAAATAGACATTACTCAAAATAGCTTAAAAATAAATATTTCAGCCCATGTAACTGAAAAGGGCTAGTGTCTGTCTGGGTTTGATTGGTAACTCAACAATGTCAAACAAGGGAGCCATTTTCTTATCATTTATTTTTCTGTTCTACTTTCTGTAGTTTCTGCAACATCCCCCACTGGTCCCAAGTTGGCTGCCAGGAGCTGCAGGTAGAGTTCATTTGCCCCATAACTTCCAGCAAAATTCTGAGATTCACTGTGATTGGACCAGCTTGAGGCACATGTAGTCTTTGAAGCCAGTCTGGGGACCAGAGGAAGGCACACGATGACTGGTCAAGCCCAAGCTGTGTGCGTCACCCCTGAGCCATGGCTGGTGGTAGCCAGCTTCTCTGGAGCAGTATGACCACCAGTGGAAAATGGGTCCAGTTGATAAGGAAGAATATGGGAACAGATGCCAAGAATGCAGTGTTCGCTACATTTGAATTCAGGATTTAAAGATGAATAGAATGGGCCTTGTCTGTGCCTTCAAATAATTTTTTCTAATTGTTCCTAAATTTTTCCAAACCATTTATTCATGTTGCTTTTTTCGTTCTTCTTATTCATGTGTGAACCCAATAGAAATATGATTTGAAATGGAGAATAAATCAATAAACATTCATGGGGCATGTCTTCTTGTCCAGAATCTGGGTATATATGCAGTGAGCTCCCTGTGACCGGGTTTTCTGAAGCCTGTGCTCTGTGGATGTAAGAAAGCAACAGGCCTGTAAGGGGCCACCTCCTCCCATCTTGGACTAAAGCAGGGAGAATGTTTTTTGACTGGGAACACTCAACTAGGCACTGAATGTAGAAACTATATAGGAGATGCCATCGGAGTCTCTACACATTTTTTTTTTTTAGAAAGACAGTGACTGGGGCTGGCCGCCACACCACATTGGGCCATGATCAGCTGAGCATTCTCCGTTGTGTACCACCTGAAGCCAGTTGCAGCGGCCCTGCAAAGAAAAGCCTGATGCCTAGGAGTATTGGGGGGAGCTAGGAAAAACAGGAACCACTCAGAAGGGTGATGGAACTGGGGAGTGGTGGCAGATCATTAACAAGCCGACGAGCAGGCAGAAGAGATAGAGAAACCGCAGGGACTGGCTGCAAAAAAAGAAAAGTGAAATTAGGGTCATCACAGAGAATCCTACAAAATGTCCCAGGATGGCTTGGGGAGGTAGGTTTGGGACATGCCCACAATGCCAAGTGTAATGGTACTTCCTTCAGTGGCCACACAGCAAATGTGGAGGGAGTAACTTAAAATAATCAAACTATTAGTTTTGTTGTTATTTAGAGAATGAACCTCAAACCCATAACTGGTTGCTGAACCTAAAAAAAGAAGAACTTTACCTCCTGCGACTCCACAAATAATCACCACCCACGTGAAACTGAACAGGAAATGAACAAGCCTGGCTCATCCCTGGAGAGGTGCCCCGGACGTGCGCTGCCAGCGCTGCCGTTACAGCATGGATCATTGCCTCGTGGCCAGGTGCCCTGCTTGGTTAGCATACCCTCAGGGACAGAGAAGAAGGTGCAGTACCTGACTGTGATCTGACTTTTAGCACTTAGCAAGCTGAATGGAATCCACGTGGGAGGTAAACTATTGTCTCTGAGCAAGGACTTTCAGCACCCCATCTGATGTCTGCTTTAGTCTTGTGTTATGTTTTTGAAGCTGAACATTGTTTCAGTCAGGATCTGGTGGGAATCTGTTCCCACTAAATCATGGGCCAATTTTTCCTCCTACAGGTACATCCTTTGACTTTGATACACCAGAGAACATGTTTGTCTTGTGTGCAACACAATTTAGATTTGATAAGTTCTTCCTTCCCAGCTTCCTTTAAAATAGTAACAGCAGTTACTGGGTACTGAGGGTTTCCCAAGTGCCAGACCCTGCCCTAAGCTCTTTGCATGGATTATTTTGTTTGATTCTTACTGAAGCTCTACTAACCAAGTGCTATAATCCTTGTTTTGCAAATGAGAGAACTAAGTTTGAGATTTAAGTGACTTGCCCAGTGTCACATTATGAAGAAATATTTGCTTTGAGGTCTTTGTAACTTACAATCTACAAAACTGAGTCTATAGGCATACCACCCACATTCAGTGATCTCATCTGAAGTCTACAAAATTGAGAATATGGAGTACTGCCTAAAAGGCTGCCAGCATAGGATTACTGTCTTTCTTCTAGAACATGGAGTAGGCTTTATTCTGCAGTGAGTAGCAGCTGTGATGACTCGCCCCCACTTGCCACTCCGCCCCTTGCTGGTGTCATCAGCACCCCAAATGGTCCCATCTGGACTCTGGGCCCAGATATCCACAGCTGGGAGAAAAAAAACAGCTGTGCTATTCACTACATGCATTCTTGATTGCTACTCTGTTAGAAATCAGTCAGCCTAATACCTGGTTGATGACTTTGACCTAGAACTTTGAGTGTCTTTGTTAATTCGGCTCTGGACAGAGTATTCTAACTGCCCACCCAGGGAATTCCTGGTTCCTACAAACATACTCATCATGGAATGTTAAAATCCATGAGTTTAGCTCCAGTTCTCCTCCGTTTACATGTTCAGGGGTATTAGTCATGGAAGTCAGGCCTGCCCTCCCCACCAAGTTTTTTTATTGCCCAAGCATGTTTAATGTAACATTTTTAATGGCCAATGAGCATCACTAAGACTACACATTTCCATGAAAGTTTACATATCCAACCAAAAACAATGAGATAAATTATTCTGTGAAGTCATGAGAATATAGTCATAAAATGCAGCCTAATGAAAAAAGCAATGTGAAACAGTAGGTAAAGTGAATTCCCATTTTTAAAATGTGTGTGTATGTGTGTGTGTAAATAAGAAAAAATAACAAAGTATTTGAATTGGAATACTGACTCTCTACCTGATTTTTTCTAAAGTGTTGTGTTCATACTGACTTCTTTTAAGCATTGCATTTACAATTTGGAACAAAAGTAGACCTTTATGTTTGTGATTGAGAACTACTAGTTCTCCAGCTTCTGGGTATTATTTTTAAAATCTATGGTTTGTTGAAGTTGAGTTCTACCATCTTTTTCTTTGGTGTCATTAATGTTTTCTGAGTTTTTGTTAATCCTAAGAAACTCTTTCAATTCTGAAGAGTATAAAACCCTGAAAGGATGATTTGGGAGCTTCCTGCACTTCTCTGGACCTGTTGGTGAAGCAGAGAGATGCTCCAGAAGATGACCAAGGGATCTGGCTTCTGGCCCTCGGGCTGAGGAGTTCCAAGGAACTCACCTGCTGCAGAACACTGAAGTCCAGAAATGCGAGGGACCTGGAGTGCCCAGGAGCTGTAGGGAGGCCTGGGCTGAGCTGAGGGGTGCAGTGAAGAGGCACTGTTGATGGGGAGGGCCAAGCTATGTTTTGACTTTAGAATCACAAGCAGGTTTTAGTGATCACACACACAGAGGATAAAGTAATTTAGATTCTTCAGGCTGAAAGCCGCAGCAACAAGTCACAAAGTTCCAAAAAGGCTTCTTGTGAATAATTTCAGCATTGCATACAACAGCTCAGTCTGCTTAAAAAAAAATCAGCAAAACCATTGGAATCTTTCGGAAATACTATATATGAAGTGAATATATATTTTATCATTTTAATTTCATGTCAGTACACTATTAGTCTATTCAACAAGTATTTCTTAGTACATACTAAATGCCAGACTCTGAGAGAAGCAGGAAATAAAATAGAAAAGGTCCCTGCCCTTATGGGATTTCCAGTTTAGACCTGTGCTAACCAATATGTATGGTAGTTACTAGACACATGTGGCTATTGATCACTTACAGTGTGGCTAGTCTGGTTGTCGGTTTGATCCCCAGGTGAGGTGAGTGCCAGAGGCAACTGATCGAAGTTTCTCTCTCACATCAATGTTTCTCTCTCTCTCTCTCTCTCTCTCTCCCCCTTGCCCCCTCCCTCTCCCTCTCCCTCTCTCTTACCTGCCTTCCTCTCTCTCTAAAAACCAAGGGAAACAAATCCTGCAGTGAGGATTAAAAAAAGAAGAAGAAAATGCGGCTAGTCCAGCTGTAAGTGAAAAATGTATACTAGATTTCAAACACTTAGCATGAAAAAAGTTAAACGTCTCAATTTTTTATACTGATTACATGTTGAAATAAGAATAGTTTGGATATATTTGGGAGAATAAAATATATTAAAATTAACTTCACCTGTTTGCTCTTTTAATGGGGCTACTAGAAAAATTTAGATCACATAATCAGTTTACATTTCATTTCCATTGGACAGCACTGGTCTGGACTAGGGTTCTCAAACCTCCCTGTGCTTATAATTACAAGAGAAGCTTTAAAAATACAGATTCCCAGGCTTCCCCCATGCCGAGATCCTTACTCTATTAGCCTGGGCTGGGACATCAGCGCTGGAATTTCTTTTTAAAGCTCCCAAGTGAGACAACGGGCAACTGTTCCAGGGACAGTAAGAGATACAGAGTCTACTAAGGCTCTGCCCTAGCCACTGGGGAGACAGCCACCTAGCATTCCTCCCAGTTAGTGGTGGTTTTAAAACTTGTCGTATATTGATACTCCTCTCTTGAAGAGGTGGAGCTTAATTCCCCTCATTACCTGTCCTGGGAGAAGCCAGCCGCCATGTTGTGAGGGCACGCAAGCAGCCCCATGGGGAGGTTCACAGGAGAAGGACGCGGGCCTCCCGCCAACAGCCTGCAGAAACCTGCCGGGTCTGTGTGTCAGCCATCTTGGAAAAGTGACCGTCCAAATTGGTCAGCCCTTCAGATGACCGCGGCAGCCCTGGCCAGCATCTTGACTGCAGCCTCATGAGAAGCTCTGAGCCAGAACCAACCTGCTAAGTCAGTCCCAAGTTTTAACCCACAGAGACTGGATGATGTAATAAATGTTCCTTGTTTTCAGTTGCTAAGTTTTAGGGTAATTCTAATCTAGCAATAAAGGCCAACACTGGGCCATTGTGCTCCTCACCACCAGCTCACCAAAGCTCCCTGTTGCTGCAGAGCTTTCCCAGCAGCTCAGAGCCATTCGCGGGTGCTACAAGGCTCTCCCTTTCAAGGTGAGAACACAGTGACTGCAGCTAACCACGCAGTTACGATGGTCTTCACTCTAGGCAGGTACCAGAGAGGCATCTTGGAGTCCACATGGGAGATCACACAGCCTAGCTGCCTGGGAGCTATACAGCAGGCTGCAACTGATGCCTTGCTGGTGGTTACACAGTGCAGTACTTGGTGAAAATGCACCAGGACAATTTTCTGTGTCCTTTGACCTTTGCTACAGGCATAACATTTGGTGGTCATGACATCTGACACGTCCCTACCCTCCTCTCAAACCAGTTTACACTCTCCTCAGCTGCCATCCTAAAACAAAGTTCACGTTCAAAAATAGGGCTACTCAGGAGCACACACAGCCATGCCAATTTCTGCTTCTGACCGTGGTATCCTTCTTCCCCAGACATGTCTCACTCCTGCCTACAGTGCCCCCAGACCCACAGCTACACTTGCTTCTGGTCATGATCTTACCCCTCCTTCTGGTGTTATACGTACATCTCATTCCCCTCTGCCTCCCCAAACACAGTCCCACCATCCACACCCAGACAGGGCTCCGGAGGAAACAATCCCACACACACTTCTCTGCGGCTCTCCCCCGAGCACGCACTAAGGAAAGTGTTATGGCAGTCCTGATCAGCTGTAGAAAGGACTACTGTAGATTCGTGGCCTTGGTCAAGAAATTCTGCTCTAGTTGGTGTGGCAAGAAAAACGGTACAGTAATAATGCTTAACTTCCTTTTTTGACACCATTATTTTTAGTTAAATTCCTTCAACTTGAAGTTCTTGAAGATTTATAAGGTAAGAAGTTAGTTTCAACTCATTGGATCCCCCAAGTTGCTGTAAAATGAACACCTAAGTATCAACATTAACCAAACACCTCATGCTTTTTTCCAGTGCTAAAGTGGAAACAAAGATTACTTTCTTCTTGGAGTCTTTTCTCCCCCATGTTTTTGCCTGGCCTGGAATCAGACTTGTGTTCTAAAGAGGAAGGATGAAGTGCAGACTCCTGTTTGTGCGAGGGTGTATTTAAGGCAGCTGGGAGCATTCTCCCTGCGGTCCGGTCCGTTGAGAGTTCTTAATGAGAAAAAGAAATTGATTTCTTGTCTTGACACCCGTGTCACTTATTGTTATGTTATGGGGAGCTATCATGTAACTGGATGATACTTTGTTTTGTATACATAACTTCCTGTTTTTGTTTTTCATTTTACTATAAAATATGTAATTTCCAATACAAGGGTGTCTGGCTGGAGGCTGGTAGCGTCCAGCTTTTCCACTTCGCTGTCAAAGGTAAATTGACACTTCTCCCCCTGCGACACACACACACAACTTCTTAAATGTTCTACACCGCACCTCCCCGCTACTGCCTTCTACCCCGAACAGATTATCCGAGTGTTTAAAGAGGTGCCTCGTCACTGAGACGATAACTGGAAGCACACTAGCTTGCATTCGGTGCTACTAGGCTTCACTCCTTTTAGTAACGGACAAAGGAGGAGTCTGCTAATGATGTTTACCCACCTCAGCTCGTGTTTGTCTAATGTTTGAAAGGGGTTTTGTTATCCTTAGGCATTCCTAAACAATTGAGCTCTCTCGGAACATCAATCGCACGGAAGGAGAGGTGAGGGTCAGAACGGGGTGGGGGCCAGCAAGCAAGGCTTCCCGGCCAGCCCTCCCTGCTTGTCCAGCACCATCTAGTGGGGGATTGCACTGCAACACGAGGCAACGGAAAGCTCAGCGTGGTCGGACACACGAGGAAGAGGGAGGTCGATGTCCGTCCGCCCACGGGACACGCAGCCAGTCCCTCACGGTTCATCTTGTGTGGATTACGCAAATTTTGAATTACACGCAGCAAATACTTAATCTTAAATTGTCTTTAACCCAAGTTGAACTCCTTAACTCGCTTTTGATGTGTGGGCAGGGGATGCAAATAATATAATCAAGGTAAGCAGTGCCCGGGAGAAATCACAGAGCGCTTTCCAAAGTTAGTTAAAGTGGAATGCTGTCCTAATGTGGTTCTTTATTATAGTTTTATTATCTTTAAAGCCACATCACTGTAAACTGGTGTATATGTATAAGTAGATGTTCTAGGTAATTGATATTTTAAGCACCATAAATTTTAATGTTTTCAGAGGAATACTAAAGAAAACTGAACTTCTCTGCATGGCGCAGTTGTTTATTATGAACGTCACTTACTGTACAAAGTCCTCAGGAACAGCCGTGACAAGCCGAGCCTTGTCTGTCCCCACAAGAAATGGCCCCGTTCCTGTTAAGCTCTTGTGTCTTCCTTTAATAGCCTTTCTTCCTTCCTTCTCACTGAGCATCCACAGTAGTTCAGCCTTCCTGTAGCCACGTTTTTTAATTTTTCACTTCCTTTAAACCTAATGTCGGCAGTTGTACACCTAAATTTGGTAGAAGCATGTCTGAACTAAGAGCGAGACCTTCTATGTCCTGTCAATGATGAAAATGCACTTGTTTTGATGAACAGAATTTGGGGTAACCCTTTTGACTGTCTTTTTCCACTTTATCTTGAGCTATCAAATATCTTCAGCAAACTGAGGTGGCTAAATAAATCACTTTTGTATAAGTTAAGTCAATAGATTCTGGTATACTGTTGGTTAAGGAACATTTACCAAAATACTTATTTACATAGAAAACATAATAGGTCCACTTTAACTGGAACAGTAGTGTAAGGAAATACCATATTAGATTCTTTCCATTGCCCTGAGTCATATCAATTTTACTTCATGACTAACTTTTGGACTTAACTCTTTTTGAAGCCAAGTGGGGATAAAAGAGAGCTAACTGGATATTTTTTTACTTTCTACTCAGCCTCAGACTCCTTTTTGATGGGACACTGTGGCAGTTGATATCAGCTAAAAAGATGGTTTATTATCCCTGGCATTTTAATCCAGTTCTGGGATAGCAAATAGCCCTCCAGAATGTGATAATAGTTGTAAGTTGCCTCAACTTATAGATTAGAACCTTGGCTTAAAAATTATGTTAAGAGTCCTGGCTAGTGTGGCTTAGTGCCAGCCTGGGAACCAAAAGGTCACTGGTTCACTTCCCAGTCAGGGCACATGCCTGGGTTGCAGGCCAGGTCCCCAGTAGGGGGCACACAAGAGGCAACCACACATTAATGTTTCTCTCCCTCTCTTTCTCCCCCCCTTCCCCTCTGTCTAAAAATAAATAATAAAATAAAATCTTTAAAAATAAAAAAAAATGATGTTAAGAGACCAACATCCTGAATGGGATCCCCCTCCCCAGGGACAGATCCTGTTCTCTGAGGTCTAATGCCTACACCATTTGGAGAGCTCTCTTTCAGAAATAGAACACAACATTACAATTAGGTAAGAAAATAGATATTTAAGAATGATTTCAAAGAAATGATAAATACTAAAAACATTATAAAATTCAGGTTAACAGAATGTTTTTATTAATGAATTACCTGACACTTCTACAATATCTTTTCTACATTTAGCTGCATACTTTTTGAACAACAGCTTTGTTGTATAATCTTGTATCAAAAACAATAAGGTATATTTTAGTCTTCCCCAAAGCACAGGAGCTTTTGGTGTGGCAAAAATTTAGAAACGATGAGAATAAGGATGCCCTCTGAATGGAAATGTGGACGAGCTTTGCCATCTTAGGAGTAAACCAGGAGAGTATCAGTTAGTGTGAAAGGGTTCATTTGGAGTTATTTTGGAAATGGTTTTGGTGTTTTAATAAACTGAGACAGTGTTGGGAGTACAGGCCACTTACAACTGTGAGACTTTGACAAGAAGCATTCTCTCTGCACCGCAGTTTACTAACATCTAACTCGTAAAGCTGATGATATAATTAAAGAAGAAAGCTAATATCACATACCTAATATGGTGTTTGTTTCGTTGTTGTTTAGCTTTGCTTCTGAATTATTGTGCCTAAAATATCAATAGTAAAGAAAACAAAAACAAAAACTCCCCACGTGATGTTGACCCATAGTCAATATTGGAAACTACCAGACCACACTTGTGCTGATAATTTAGTCACTTTGATGGAAAATACCTGAGAGGTGAAGTGAGAGAGAAAAAATGAGATCATTCCTTATTACTGAAGAAGAAATACACTCATTTTAAACAGCTTTGCTGCCACAAAAAATGATGCATTTAAAGACTTGTTTAGTCATTCGTCCAAACCTGAAAAAAAGGTTAAAAACAAGTGCTTTAGGTCAACAATATTGAAGTCAAGTCAAACATACCTGGAAATTGCCAAATTTCTAGTGGTACACTATAAACTGTCCTTTTCAGGGGCCTCGAAGGTGAGGCAGTACCCAGTGCTTTGTGCTATGTTCTCTCTCCGGGACAGGCTTGAGTGGCGGACATGACATTTTTGGGTCTGAATTTTGCCACGTTTCCCCTGTGACTTTAGGAAAATCATTAACCTCTCCAGGTGGCTTACTTTTCTATAAAATAGTAATAAGAATTGGTTCTACCACACATTTTTGCTGTGAGGGTCGAAGGAGAGCCAATGGCATGCTTTTGCACAGCTCTGCCACATTGTGGTACTTAATACAAGTTTGCTGTTATTATCATTATCATTTTTATTCCTCCTTGGTTGGGAGTATAAAGTTTTATTTTGGCTTTTTTTTATTACTACAGTTTTATTTGCCCTAAGAGCTGATGTCAAGTTAATGCATTATCTTGTTGGGCCTGTTTATTTTTAATTCAACACTCTGAGGCTGTGGCAAAGGTTTTAATACACAGATTGCTTAACAAAAAGTGGTGTATGTGTGTGGTTTCTTGTATTCAATATATATTTAAAATTGCACTTATATGTGTAGGTGGCCATAAAAATAATGAAAATGGCCTAAAAGTAAAAATTAGCTTTTGGAGCATTTCTCAGAATAGTCTACTTTGGGAGTGTCCATGTATGTAACACATTCCAAGATGCATCATCTTATTAACTTGTACAAGTCACTTAGCTTCCTGGTGAGCTACTCTTAAGTGAAATGATGATAAGAAGACTTAGCTAAATGAGATTTACAGGTTGTCATTCATTCAATATATTTATTAGGTGCAGCAGTGCACAAGAGAGGCATGATTCCAGCCTGCATGGAACTTACAGTCTAATAGGAATAAGGGACATTGAACAGTGTAACAAAGGTTATAAAGGAAGAGTACAGGGGACAGCAGGCTAATGTAGGTTAGTCTGAGGACATAGCATTTGAATTTGTATGAGTTAAAGGTTATTATGGAAAGAGGATTGGAGAACAGGGTAAGAATCGATTGCACAGAGTAATTCACCCATTTATTCATGTATTTATTCAACAAATAACCAGCAAGATAGACAAATTTCTGCCTTCATGGAGTTTACATGAAGACACAATGCCTAACACACAGTGGGCACTAGAGTTAAGACTCTTTCCATAAGCCTCACGCCTCCATACCCATCACCTCTGCTCTCTGCAAGTCTTATCTATCCCAACAGTTGGCCCCACTTAGCCCATCTGCTACACAGCTATCAAAGTTATCATCCAAAAACACTTCTCTTTTAATGCTCTACAGGACTTTATCTGTTCCTGGAGCATTTATTGGAGGAAATTTCATCCAACTGTTCCACAGAATCCCAAAAATGAGGTCTGTTTCTTTGTGGGTTGGTTACTGTTGGCCACACTACACCCTACATTTAGAACCCCCACCTTGAGAAGGATAGAAGTTTTATAAGCTTTTTGGCTTGGTCTTGTAACAGTAAACTGAAATCTAATATGTGAGCTCTGTCAGGGATGAAAATACATTTCCAACTTGAAATGTCCGGACCAAAGATTTGATCACTGTTTATGAGGTCAATAGGTTTCCATATGGGGTGCCAAATGATTGCAATAGATAAGCCAGGTTCAGGCTGAATCAGTAGGGGCACACCATGAAATAGAGGCAATGCACTCCACAGCAGCTTATCTTGCTAAAGCAGTATCAGTGCCAGATTAATGCCTTCAGTCCCTAGACCAGATTCAGCCTATCTCAGAAGTTTCATAGCCTTGAGAATATTAATTAATGTAGAATTTTATTTTTTACTTCCATTATTCAGTTGCTATTTTAATGCATTAAAAGTGGGTTTTTAAAGCAAGTTGCTTCAAAAGTAGGTTTCAGTGGATTTGCCAGAGAGGAATTGCCTTGCATGTGATTTTGTTTCCCATTTGCTTTTCACCAAGTTATTATTATGCAAAAAATTCTCCATGCAATTGAGTTGTGTCGTGTGTGTGTGTGTGTGTGTGTGCGCGCGTGCACAAAAGAGATCCCCAGCATAGCCTGTGATAATTGTATCCACTTAAATATCTAATTTTAAGAATGTAGCTCCTTTCTTTTTGCTTTTTATTACTATAGTTGAAAACTTAAATTATTTGGGGGTAAGATAAATAGAAACTTAAAAAATATAGTGCTCTTCAAATCTCCAGGTTCTTCACAGAACTTGACCTGTGGTACATATATCAGCAAATACAGCATTTAGAAAAATAACAGGTTTTTCTTTTCTTTTCTTCTGTCTCTGTTAGGATTCTGTTGGTTGCAAATGACAGCAACAAAAATCAAATTTTTTTAAATGAATGAAGATTTATTTGTTCACATAACTGAGATGGCTAAATTGAACCAAGCTTCATATTTATTTCTCTGTTTTTTGCTCCTTTCTTATAATCCAAGTAATCAGAATAAGGTTTCCAACAGTTTCTGGGGCTGTCAGCTTCTAATTCAGAAGAAAAGAACAAATTTTCTCCCAGCATTCTTAGCATATTTTCTGTGCTTCGTTCTGATTGAACTCACTTGGGCCATTGAATCAATCTCTGTGATCGAAGATATGAAGTGTAGTGATTGGCCCAGAGCAGTCATAGGCTGCACTCCTGTGGCTGGGTACAGAGGCCTGGGCAGGCCCATATGAGCAGAAAGTGGGAGGAGCAGGAAAACCAAGGCTGTTGTTAGAAGGAGGGGAAGTGGGTGCTGGGAAGATGAACAGCCACTATTTACTTTAGCTCAAATTCCATTTTCACCAAGGCCCATGTAGTGCTTTCTCTTCTTTCACAGGTCACTAGTCTCCCTCCCCCCTCCAATCCATGCACCCTTCTGAAACCAGAAATGCATTCCTGAGGGAAGGGTGGGTGGAAAACATGCCTTTATTCCGTCTCTGCTTCTTTTTTAAATTAATTAATTAATTATTTTTAATTTTTCAATTCTAATTGACTATTTTTTATTAAATTTATTGGAGTAGCATTGATTAATAGGGTCATATAGGTTTCAAGTGCACATTTCTATGCTATATGATCTGTATATTGCATTGTGTGCCCACCACCCGAAGTCAAATCATCTTAAAAACAATCTTGAGCTTTCCATTGCTTCCAGAGTGCTTCTCAATCTAGGATACATACCCCAAAGACTGAGTGCACTGGAGAAGTAAGAGATAGAATAAATTGGATATATCTTCCTTCGTCATTACTTTTACTTAAAGATTTAGAAGAATATATTAAGTCCATATTATCAAATATAGATATGTTATGGTATAGGCTCGCAAAATTCATATGAATTCAGATAAACCTGAAGAGTTCAAATAAATGCTCTGCCTTCAGTTGCATGTTAAATACAACGTCCCATGTTCCTGTAGGGCACAGGTTTATGCGCTTACAAGATAAAACCCCAAATTCTTAGCTCAGTTCACCAGAGTATACACAATCAGATACCAATTTTTGTAGCCTCATCTCCTACTATCATCTCACAAGATCTCTTGCCCCCCTGAACTTTCCACTGTTTTCCAAATGTTTAATATGATTCTTTGTGTTTATTCGTACCAAAGCACATCAAAATCTAATTATTTCCTTTGTAAAAAATTCCCTGACTCTTTGTCAATGAGCAATCTTTCAGTTTTTGAGTCCTAGAATATTTTATTTATGCCACTGTTATACTATTATAGAATTTGGGTTTTGGAGGGATGTGTCTGTCTCATCCTGTCTGATTCTGTTCTCTGTGATAACCCCATCTGATGCATGCCTGGTAATCAATATATATTGCTTGACCAACTGAGGACTGATATTATGCCTCATTCTTATTTGTACTAGCAGTGTCTAATAAAAGACCAAAGGCAGTGCTCAAACACATACTGAATAAATTCATTCAGTATGTGTTCAGTATGTGTTCACGGAATTTATTCAGTATGTGTTTGCAGTTTGGTTGCCAGTACCAAAGGTAAGAATCCAACATTTAATACCAGATCCTAAAGACACCTTAGGCTTCTTTCCTGAAATTAAGGAAATGAGAAAAGGTATAGGTCAGAGAAAAATAAGTGTTAATTTCAATGTGGCAAGTTCTTGGGCAATATCCAGAGTCAAGGGCAACCACGTATGGGGCCCTTCTTTCTGAGAAACGCAACTAACAGAGCTAATTCCTAACGGAGAGAGAGGACAGCTTGAGGGCAGTGGCTCAGTGTTAGTGAGGAGGCCTTGGCTTCAGTAACAGTAAACCTCAACTTACCAATTTAAGCAATAAAGAATATTTATGTAGGATGCTAAGTATGGTACAAATACCAGGATTGGTATCTATGTTACTTCCCTCTTTCCTTCTCTTTTCCTTTTGCCAACCACAGTATCTCGGCTTTGTCCTTGGCTAGCTCTCTTCCTGGTTGCAAGATCTATCTTTTTTTCATGGCTCTTAATAATAAGCTGTTCCCAGATCTCTCCTCCCATCTCACTGGAGAGACCTGAGTCACACGCTCATACCCAGGGAAATGGACCACCAGGCTCAGCAAAGTCCAATCACCTTGGAACTGGGAATGGATGCCGATGAGGGACGTGTGAACATCTGAACAAAATTTGGATTTGAGTTGCCAAGAAAAAAGAGGATGTACTATATGACAGATGATTAACAGGGTCTTCTGTAGACTCCTTTGTCATTTGCTGTTGGAGAATAATTTTTGCAGCAGTGAAAGTGTTGCAGTCCAAAGGTTGGAAGGATCTCGTTGTAAGGGATTCCCAGTTTAGAAAGGCAGTTATTCATATTTAAAAACCTGTGTCTTAATGCTCTATGGAGAAAATATGGTACACAGTTTATTCATTTTATAACTAGACAGATTTTTTAATTTGCCTAGGAAAAAGATTTAAAAGGAATAGTCCAAAATGATGATTGTTTTGGCTGATTTGATGTAGGGTGATTTTTTTTCTTTCATATGTTTTCAAAGTTTTGTGATGTGATTATATTACTTTATTCCATTTTATATATTATGAAGAGGCAAGGAGAGAGTTAATAAGATTACAAGATTGATATATATATTAATCATGATCTTATTATTTCTTTTTGTCTTTTTATAATTTAACCCCACTGAACAGAATACAGTTTTATACTCTGATATCAGAAGGTACTCTCAGAAGCAAGCAGTTTTAAAGGGTTTATTTCTAGATTACTCAGAAACTTCAGACCTTGCCTCTCACCCATTGGTGATGGCCATTTGTTTCCTTCTCCTACACCTCTTTTAAAAATTAATGTTATATTGCAATAGAAAATGTGACCCAAGACTTTCTTTTAAAAATCTTTTGGAACCCTATACAAACAGCCTTGGGTGCTGGTGCTGACTCACTGCCAATGTCTGACTAAATCTGTGACAATCGTATTTCAATGTACACTGTTGTGTAAGAGCTTATTTGGAGCAAAGAATGATGTTTTTTCTCTTTCCCTTCATTTATTACTGATTGCATTTTGCTTTCTTCCCCCACCCCCACCGCCCTGATGTGAGCCATGCTTTCCTTCTTCTGAGCTTCTTCCTCATGTCTGTGTGTCCACCATATTCACTCTGCCATTTTTACATAATTTTCATCATTTCCTGCTAGAACGTCCAGAATCCTAAAAGGGAGAAAATGCCTTATCAAATATGACCACAGGGGTCATCTGCCTACAGAGAGGACTTCCCCACCTTGAGGAAAGGTTACACCCTGAGCTTATTCTTCCTTCTCAGAAATATTTGTGTCTTAACTGAACCAGACAGATAAAATAAATTTCTTTATTTGTGGCAAGTCACATTAGGGAGTAAAGGAATAGACTGTCGGTTGGGCTGCTTTTTCCATCACAGTTTTGGCTGTGGGAACATAGCTTCCTGCCCCCTTAGGGAGGAAGCTCATGGGCTGACCATCACTTTGTGTGGTGTCCAGCAGTCAGAGGTGGTCACATTCGAAAGCAACTGCGAGTGCAGAGCTGGTGGAACGTTCGCTTGGTCTCCAGGAAGCTCTCTCTCAGATCTCTTCCTACTCGACCAGCCACTCCTAAAATGTCTCCTTTGCTGGTTCCTCTTCAAGTTCCCAGCCACTAAATATCGAAGGACCTGCGATTTTAACCCTTGGGTGTCTTCTGTACCATACTATTTGTACCATACTTAGCATCCTACTTAAATATTCTTTATTGCTTAAATTGGTAAGTTGAGGTTTACTGTTACTGAAGCCAAGGCCTCCTCACTAACACTGAGCCACTGCCCTCAAGCCGTCCTCTCTCTCCGTTAGGAATTAGCTCTGTTGGTTGTGTTTCTCAGAAAGAAGGGCCCCATACGTGGTTGCCCTTGACTCTGGATATTGCCCAAGAACTTGCCACATTGAAATTAACACTTATTTTTCTCTGACCTATATATTTTCTCTCTGATCTCCACTTCTTCCTTGGCTTTAAATACCACCTGAAAGCGGGTTCGCACATTTCTGTTTCTAGCCTGAACCACTTTCCAAACTCCAGACATCTCCTCTTAGGTGTCTAATAAACATTTAAAATGTAACATGTCCAAAACTGAACTCTTGGTTTTCCTCCAAAAATGTGTTTTCCCTGTGACTTTCCCATCTCAATACATGACAAATTCACTCTTCTAGTTGTTCAAGCAAAAGCTTGGAGTCATCTTGCATGTTTTTTAATTGCATCTGACATCCAGTCCTTCAGCAAATCCTTTTGTCTCTACTTTTAATATCTATTCATAATCTAACCACTTCTTACCACCTCCACCATCACCTTAGGACAGGCCACACCATCTCTTTCCTAGAATCTCAGAATACCCCCTCACTGGTCTCTCTGATATTCTTCCTTACCTTCTGTATTATATTCTCCACGAAAGAAACTATCCCTTTAAAATGTTAGTGAAATCATGTCACCTTTCTGCCCATGACAATGAAGAACATCCCATCTCACTCATGAACATAAACTCCACCATCCTTAGCACGGTACATGGCCTAGAAGCCCTGTGAGCCTTGTTCCTGAGAGTATCAGGGGCCGGTACTAGTCCCTTCCTCACTCGCCCCATCCGGTAAGGGGCGACTTCCATTAGGCAGTACACATAGTCCTAAGGGCCCACAAAACTTTTAAAATACAATTTTTAATTTCTTTTAAAAACATAAAAAATGTTTTTAGGTTAAAGACAATGTTTTAACATATACTATTAATATAGGATGTAGCAAAAGTAGAGTTTATAGTTGTGAGTACATAAAAGTTTATTCTTGTATTATTTATTAATTACTATATTATTTTTCATATGAGTAACTATCAACATGCTTTTGCCTCATCCTGTATTTTTGACTTTATACCAATACAGTCATAAAAATACAATTTTTAGTATTTTTTTTAAATAAAAGAAGGAACCCATAAAGGCAAAATCTCCTAGGGCTCATGAAAGTTCTCTTGGGATTCTGGTAAAAGTCTAGGCTGAATCTAGGCTGAGCTGGGAAAGTCCTACTATTTCATAAAGTGGGAAAGCTAAGGAATTGTTCCCTCCTTCCCGGTCTGCAATACCCATTAGATCCCATTTGTTGGTGTTCAGTGACTGCTTTCCTTCCTCAGGCTCAGCGCTTTCCCCAGTGAGTTCAGAACCCCATTTCATACAATGATGACCTGCTATCATCTCAGTGGAATTCTACCTGCAGGTCTTGAAACAGGGCCACCTGCGCCTACCTTAATTAAGTATCTCCCTGCCTCTTAAGTGTAGTGAAGGGGGTGGGGGGAAATTACCCTAAAGGAGACAAAGGGGGAAGACCATCAGATCTGGAGTTCAGCCTACCTGATTGCCTATTTAGCTTTTAAAAGAAAATAGTCCTTACTATTACGTATGCCCAAATTCCTTTAATTAAGAAAATAATTTATATTTTCAAACTGGAACATTTGTATGACTGTCTTCAGTCTTTTCCTTTTATAAAGCTTTTCTATCCTCTTGTATTTCAATGAAGCTGAAAGGTTTACCTTTAATTTTCTCTTCCTATAATTACAGCTTTTAAATATGGGTAAGTTATTGGTTATTGCTGTTACAACCTGGAAATTACCTATAAATCTAGCCAGACCAGTACCTTTACAAGAGATCAGAGAAATGGCTAAAGCACTCTCTGGCATTAGCTAAGAAGAAAAATTTTGGTAGGGAGTTCTAAGAGCATACACAAATTGGTTTTAGAAAATCAGCTTTATTTGTAATATTACCCATAATGCATAGTCACAAAGCAATCCTAACTTGATCTTTTACTTCCATTTTTATTTTCTGTAAAAATAAGCTCTTTCTAGAACAATTTTCACTACTGGTCTACTTAACTTACTTGCTTTTCCATCCATCTCGGTGTTCTTGAATGGATTATAAGATGATACCCGGACACTCAGCACTGAGAGACATTAAAAAGATCAGTTCCTGGAGAATGTTTCTATCTGGATTCCCATGAATAAAAAAAATGAACTCTCAGAGTTCTTTTCATGTTCTAAATTCGAAGAAGCAATTCAGAAAGCAGCACATTTATATTTCATAGCTCATTTATATGTTTGCCTTTCCTAGCATTCTCTTTTTTACCAAGTTTTCTCCTGATCACCATTCAAACCGGTGAGACTTCAGACAACGCTGACTGTGCACTGGAATTGTCTGAGGAGCTTCAGGAAAGGGCTGATGACCTTGCCCCACCCTACGGACTCTCATTCTCTGTGTTGTGAGTGTGTGTGCACAGCTCAGTTGTTTGGCTACCATGCCATCAAAGCGGGTAATAAAGGAGGGGGGAAGCCATTTTTCCTGCTGCTTGGCTATCTTGACAGCTAACAAATTATTTTTACACGCCCTCCAAAAAAATTGAACCCAAGAAAGTTTTAACTTTTAGTAAATAAAGCAGGTTAATTCTCAAGAGGTGGTTGGCCTTTTAAACAGCATGGCAATGCACAGAAAGATAGTCGAGTGGGTCTGCATGCCCTTCATATAAATGTCAACACCTACTTCGGGTACCAGAATAAATATTTTTAATATTGCCTCATTCTGGACTGTTTAAATATGCACTCTATCAGCTTGTCTGCTTATCCTTATGTAATAGCATGGAAGTTTCCAGCAGCTCATTCTGCTTTTCCCTAGATGTTAATTCTTCATTACATGTCTTCCACCTCTGAAAAATTATATCAGGAAAAGGTTGCAAGATATAATACGGACCATACAGTGTCCATGAGGGGCTAATACCTAAGTCTTTGTTAAAGAAGTTACTGTACATTTCTACATCGATATTAGCTAAACTCAACTCTGTGTCCCTAGTGTCTTCCAGCTCTGCAGCAATATAGGTTTACTATACCCTGCTGCCATTCTCTGGGAATTCTCAGAGGCGCTGACGGATGTGACTGTTCTCTTCGCCTCAGTTCTCAGAAAGAGGTAGCTGCGGCAGAGGAATGACGGTGGAGCTCCTTTTTACCTCTATCATATGCTTCTTTCAGTTCTGCTAAGGGGGAGGATGAAGGCAGCCCTGCAGGAAACCATGTTCGCCCTCAGTCCCTTCTGGTCCAAGGCCAGGAATCCAGTGGGTCAACCTCACTAACCCCTATCTGCACCGCCTCTGCTCAAACCTTTTGTTCTCGGGTTTCAACATAGAGCACAGTAGCATAAATAGTCTTTCTTATCTGAATGACAGTTTTAAACATGGTTTAGGTGGGGTGGAGAGGACAGAGGGAAAAAATGGAGTGAAAACCTCAGTACCAATTTCTTATGAAGCTAGATTTTTTAAATTATGCCACAGCCTTTTTCCTCCTTTTGGCACTCTTCTTCCAATTGGTATAAAATAAGTAACAACACCCTCCTTTGTAGTCTCTCTCCTCTGCGTGTAGCCCTCGGTTTGTGAAAGGAAGTTTAACCCTCTATGAGGTCAATGCCAGGAATCACTTGAGGATGAGTTACCAGAAGTCACTCAGGAAGCTGACACGTGGGGCCTGTTGGTAAAGAAAGAAGTACAGAACCAGGGCATTTTACGTCACTGTGAGAACCTACACTGACCTTTGATACAGAAACAGGACAGGTAGGACTATTATTTTAATGTTATACTTTCAAACGAGAAATTTAGCCTTAAGTCTGAAAACTCCCTTATCCCTCATGGCACAATAAAGAGTCTACATTGATTTAACACAGAACCACTAACTCTTAAAATGCTAAAGCAGCTGCCTCAGTCTCCCCTTTTCTCTGGTCCTCTGTTAAGCATAGACATGCTCAGTGGCTTTCTTAGGATCACCCAGTAACAAGGCTTAGAAGCAAGCATCTTCTTTGGTCATCTCAGTGCTAATTCATTCCCCAAACTACTCCTTTTTCTGGGAAATAAGACATTTTAAATTGTAAGCTACTAGAAGACAGAGACTGTGTGTTTTAACCTGAATGGTAAAATACCCAACTCAAAGCAATGGAAAATACCAACCTGGCAGGCAAGAGGCCTTGAATCTTGGCTTGACTGTGGCATTTGCTTTAGCAAGTCATTTAGTAAAATAAGGGCATTGGACCATATGAACTCTAAGGTCTTTTTAGCTCTATAATCATGCACTAAAGAAATATTTGTCCATGAACATGAACTGCCATATGCCATTGTTCACCATTCCTGACGAACCTTCCCTTCATGGTCCCACTCCCTCCCCACTCTTCCTCTGCCCTGCCCAGCACACCTGGCTCTGCTCTGACAGACCCCCACCCAGCCCAGACAGTATAACTGGCTCTATTTTTGTTGCTTCTTTTCAAGGCCATGTGACTTGCTCACTATTGTGTGTTTCAGTTATGTTTTCTTACTGTTCAGAGATGAAAACAACTGTCATCTTCTACCTTGCATTCAGACCCCCCAGCAATGGGGTATAGACCTAGAGAAAGGGGGGTCCTTCTGGAGGAAGGGATAAAATGGTGCTGTTGTATTTCCCTGTCTGTGTTTTCGGAGCATGCTCTTTCAAGCAGTATGCTTGTTATTTAAAAGGTTATGATATTCAGAGAGAGAAAAATATTGTCAGGGTACAGTAGCTGCACTGGTTTTTGCTCCAAAGGCAGGAAATTGCTTGGCCAACCTGAAAATAAAATATGCTTCTCCTAAGCAGCTGAGCTTGTTAGACTCCCAGTCTGGTGGCAGAAACAGCATTGCATACTTAATGTGGACATGCCAATGCTTGTTCTTTTTCCAGAGATTTAGAAAATCTTTGTCCTATTTTTTAGTTCCACAGAATGATCCCAAAATACAAAAAAGATTTTGCTCCAATGTTTCAACCATATTTGTTCCTCAGATTTTTTTTCCAGTAGAAATTACCCAGTACACTCTCAGGGAAAGGAAAGCTCCTAGTCCATCAGATTCTGATGCCTCACGAATCCACCTTTTTCAGAGAAGATTCTAAATGGGTCACTTTATTCTTCTGGCCTCACAACAAATGCCATGTCCGTGTGTGCCCTCCATCCTCATTTCAGAATGAATGACCAACTCAATTCCATGGGGCTCTGACTATCCAGTTAAGGTCATGGTTGGTACTTAAAAGCAGTGGTCATTTTTTTCCCCCAAAGGCTAGTTTTTAATCCCTACCTCCACCCTTCCTCCCTTTTCCTTTCCCCTCTCCTTCTTCAATGGGGCTGTGTTAGGAAGGGCCTGGCCACACACTGAGAATATTACAGGAATAAAACCTGGAAAAGAGCAGACAGTTATGAAATATTAAATTTCAACTTCTCTTTATTTTGCTCCCTGAATTCTCCTCCCCCTCCAAGAAAACACGAACTTCAACAGATTTGTGGTGCATGTTATCTTCAGCTGTAAAAGCCAGCTGAACCAACAGAGCAGCCTTCTCTGTTTCCTGCTGCCTAGAGGTTGTTTCAAAAGGAGCTACTGTAATGAAATAGTTCCCTCGTTGGCCTTATGGGCAACTTTCTTAGAGGAAACACATTAACCTGGAATCAGCCAGATAAAGAACCCTGTACATGATGGAGTTCTGCATAAACGAAATCTATACTGTTGGGAGTTCTTCCATGCCAGGTACAGAGAGGACGGGCAAGAATAAGAAAAAGAAAATGTTAGCACTGGAATACTACACTCTGCTTTTTTCATAGTGCTTTTAAAAATAGAAGAAAGTTCTGAGACTCTGTCCATCTCTCCAGTCGACCCCAACCTACGACCTTCAGGGGGAATCTGGCCTGAGGATAGATTGCCGCAACAGACATCGATTTGGTTAAAGTGCAGCCCATTTCAAGGTGTCACCCATTAATTTATTGACTGCAAATAGGAATTTTGCCCAAGGCCAGAACTCACAATTGGTCCCAGTTGACCTGAAATGGATTTCCACAAGTGGCTGGGGAAGGGGAGTCTTTCTTTAGGATGGATCTCCTTCAGCCCACTTTCTTTCTTTATTCCTTTTCCTACTTCATCACGTTAGTGACGGAGCACTCACAGAGCTTCATTAGTGGGCGGCACGCAGGCAGCTGCTCAAAGGATTTGCGACTGGATTGACCCTGACACGGGCAGTTCAGACTGCGCGGTGCCTGCAGGATGACTGCGCTTTCCAGGGTCGACATCTGCCTTTTTCTCCCTTTCCCATCTCATGCACTCATGTGTTCATTAGTTTTTTTAAAAAGGACATTATTCTTTCAGCGTGGCTCTTTGTATCGTGATGAACATCTTGGTTTATACATGTTTTCATATAAATACAAATAGCTATCATTTTTTATTCCTGACATACATATTTAACATGCAAGCTACAAAAGACAGGAAGGATATCAGAGTATTTGGGGAGGGGAGGCAGTGATGCCATACTTTCGTAATTGATAGTTAATCATCAAGACTGGAAAACTAATAGTCGTTTTAGGTAGCTGGGAAAAGGGCTATTGTTTTGCTAAGATTAAAGAGTAACTCTTCCCTTCCCTCCAATTTGGAGGCAATTTTTCAGACCCTCCGTGGCATGGAGCTGTATTCAGGCTACCCTTGTAAGACCTCAAGACCCAAAGACTAGAAGCCAAAGTATTTCTGCCTTACAGAAACAAATCATCACGTTGGTGTGTGCGCACGGAGGTGGGTAAAGGATGGTCTGTGCAGCAGGTATTTTCAGGTGTTAAAGACAAACGAACAACCTGAAAGCCACGTAATTGTAAATAACAGGGAGATAACTAAATAAACTGTGACTGACCTATGACACAGAACACTCCAGAACAGTTTAAAAGAACGAGATGGCACTCAACTGCTAATAAGGACACACATCTGAGTCAGGGCAATATAAAAACCCACACTGAACTTTATACATTACTGATGGAAACGTAGATTTGTCCAAGCACTATGGAAAGCTACATATAGTTTCCTCAAAAGATTAAGAAGTATATCTACCATAGGATCCAGCAATTCTACTCTGGGTATCTACCCAAAAGAAATGAAAAGAGGATTTCAGTGAATTATGTGCAACCCCGTGTTTACTGCCCAATTATTCACAATAGCCAAGGTATGGAAACAGCAAAAATGCCCAGCAATAAATAAATGGATGAAAAAGTGTGATACATATAAACAATGGGATATTATTTAGCCATGAGAAAGGAGGCTATTCTTTCATTTGTGATGGTAGGATAAACCTAGATCACATTATGCTAAGCAAGATAAGTCAGACAGAGAAAGACAAGTACTATATGATATCACATATGTGGAATCTAAAGAAGTTAAACCTATGAAAAGCAAAATAAAATAGTGGTTACCAGGGGAGGGGAAGTCTTGCAGAGGGGATGAGGGTGATGGTGTTGCTCTGACCAGCGAGGCTCAGTGGTTGGGTATCATACTGAAAACCAAAAAGTTGCTGGTTAGATTCCAATCAGGGCACATGCCTGTGTTGCAGGCCAGGTCCCCAGTGGGGGGCACATGAGAGGCAACCCATCAATGCTTCTCTTGCTCAATAATGTTTCTCTCCTTCTGTTTCTCCCCTCTCTCTAAAAATAAGTAAATATAAAAAAAAGAGCAATGGTGTTTAAGGATACAAACTTGCAACAAGTGACATGCTATATACCTTAACCTTACACAGATTCTTACATGTCAAATTTATTTTAAAAATTATCATAAAGCCATACTATTTATATTAAACACACACACACACACACACAACTACACTGTATAGTGTCTACCTAGAAGAAGATCTGTAAAGGAAACACAATAAACATGATAAATTGGGAGAGGCTGGGGGAGATTTGGGATTAAGAATAATGGTGAAAGGAGCCCTGCCTGGTGTGGCTCAGTGGATTGAGTGCTGGCCTGAGAACCGAAAGGTTGCTGGTTCAATTCCCAGTCAGGTGGGCTAGATGCTCAGTTTGGGGGTGCGAGAGGCAACCAATTGACATTGATGATTCTCTCTCTCTCTTTCCCCCTCGCTTCCCCTCTCTCTAAAAATAAATAAAGAATAATGGTGAAAGGAGAGTTCAGCCTTATATGTAATGTTTTCATCTTTTACAAAAAACTGTACCCATATATTATCTGTGTAGTTCAAATCTAAGTTCTTTTGAACAGAAACAATACTACAAGATTAAAACATTGATTTCTCTAGTTGCTCTATTTAGCTACCCTTAATATTGTCCTGAAAATCAGCTGTTCTTCTTCCTGAGGATTATTTACTCCTGTGGTTCTGTTCTAGTAAAGCAATGAGAGACAGGGGTAGACAAACTGGAATTTGAAATAAATATCAACACAGAATAAAACATTAATTATCTTCCTTCTTCACCCTTTCTTGGAGCCCAGTGCATCACCTCCCGGGGGCTATGTGTCACACCCTGACAGACCCAGAATCCAAGAGCTGGTAAGACCCTCAGAAACCTTTGCTTCACCCCCAGGATTTCAGCTGGAAGTACTGGTTTGTGCAAGTTGGAATTCATTGCTCCTGCTGACTAATCCTGTTCTCTACAACCTCATTTTACAGCCTTGCCTTGGGAGTGCGGTGGGGGTGGGGGATGCTACTCTCTGCAAACTCCTCCCACTGATTTCAACTGCAAAAAGCCACTGCCTTTTCAGAGCTGTTCATTCAGTATTCCAGTTCTACAGAAGCCAGTTTTTTTTCAGTTTTTCTCCACCCAACCCCCACACCCTTTCTTTTTTTGCTTTTTTGTTTGTGTCTCTCAACCCTTCTCCATCTCTCTGTTTTTCTCTCCCTTCCCAACCTTACTCCCTTCCTCACTGTTCTCTTTATTTTCTGAAAAGTTTCTACAAAGTAAACTTTGTGATGATAAATTTCAGTAATACTAATAAAAAAAGCAAAAAAAGTTAAGACCAGAAGGTAGATTCAGTTTTAATGAAGTGTTCTTTTACCTTGCTTTTATGTTGCTCCTTTTTATCTCTTCATCAAGGAAACTGTATTCATTCCAGCCTCAGGGTATGATAAATAACTTACAAGGATGCAGGATTGTAAGTTACTCTCTTGACAGGGTGACTCACAACACTGGTAGGTATTATCTACATTCTTTAAATGGTTTCCTGCAGGGATAAATCCATGCACCCCCAGAAATACAAAAGCAAATGAGGATAAAATGTCTAAAGATGACTTGGTTGGTCCATTTTTATTTCCTTGCAAGAGGATGTTTAGAAAATGCCACTATTCTCAGAAAGGCACACACTGCTGAGGAACAGCTGGCAGCACTCTCCCTGGGACCCCACCCTTCCTGGATGGCTCGCGCAACAGCCCACCTGGCTGGGTGTCCCAGCCTTCCAGGGGCTCCAGGGGAGAAAGCATGGTGCTGGTGCTCCCTGGGAGAAGAAAGAATGCACTGAAACTGTCTTCCTGGCCGGTCTTGCTAAAGAAAACTTTCAGCCAAGTGTTTTTCCAAAGAAGTGGGAATTCCATAAAATGATATTTCTCAGGTACAGAGTCATCCCTTTGAATTTGCACCTTTTGGCATTTCCATTTACATCTACTTAAACAGACATATCACCAGCATTTACTGGTCCTGCACTTGCTGGGGTCTTCTCTCTTCCAGATCATGAAAGGAAGCTCTGGTAAAATTATGATTCTTTTTTTTTTGCACCTGACAGACTATGTCCTGTAGAAAGCTGAGTTCTGGCAGAACCACAAAATCAATTGAGTTTTATCTAAATCATTCTTTGGCTTTCAAGACCCTTTGATAAGTCTCAGATGGAAATTCTTCAGTCTCACAGAAGCTCGGGAGAGCAACCATGCACTTTGATTTTTTACTTTTTCATGTGATTGAGGTGGCAGTTTTTTATTGACCCATTCTCACTGGATCAGTGGGTTTTTCAATCTGCTTATCTAGTCAAATACCTTGATGGGACCCCATTTAAAAATGGCTGTAGCATCTGTAATGGGGAGCCCCTTGGGCAGTGCTCATAGGCCACCAAGGGCAACACTTTATTACAAAGCTCACACACAAGTGGGGTGAAGATCCAGTCGAGCTGGGAAAACTGAGAAACTTAACACATCCACCATTGTTGACACCTGACTTCCTGCAACCATTGGCTCTTTGCTTGTGGGCAAGGGGAAGGGAGAAAATTACTCTACACACTCAAGCAAGAGTGATATTTCTAAAATACAAATTTGAACGTGCCTATACCCTGAATAAAACCCCACGGCTCTTGAGATAAAGACCAAAAGACTCACCCTAGCCTGCAAGATCTTCCAAGCTCTGCCTACTTTCTAGGCTCAGCTCTTGTCCCTTGTCAGTAGGTAAATTCTACCTACTGAACTTGCTTACGGTTGGAAGAATTCACCAGCTTGCCTCTTACTTGGCTTTTAAACATGACAGTTTTATTTGGAATACTCTTCCTTTGCTCTTCAGCTGGCTAATACTAATTTGCCCTTGAATTCTTCCAGACCTTTCAGGAGTGCACAGCATTTATGCACCATTTCGAAATTTCCATCTAACTTTGACACTAGGTTGTAAATTCCTTGAGAACAAGGATTATGTTTTTTTACACTGGTGTTTGATTCTATTATGATACACTTCATAATACATTATACATTTCCCCCCTCCAGAGTATTTATTCCCATTCTGGAAACACTGTACAATGTCTTTCTTCCAAGCCAGGAAAACTTTCATGAGAGTTTGGCCCATTCACAGCACACAGCAAGTTGGGGGCACATAGTAGGCATTCAGTAAATATTCACTTAATTAATTGTATCTGCAAAGCCTAGTACAGGGTCTAGCAGGTACTCAAAATTCATTAAATCTGAGACACCATTGATAATGAAATGTATCACGATTTTATATACAATTAAGAAACAGGAAAAAAGCCTCTAAAGAATTCTGGCATCATATTTATTGAAACCATGACATTGTACTTTCTTATTATTTAGACATTTTTCTATTTAGTATAAGAGAATTATGTAGTCAAATATTTATATCTCTTTTACACATACATAAAAAGGAAAATATAACCAAACTAAATCAGTTCAATTTCTTAAACTTCTCCATATTCCAAGTCTAACACTGCTGAGTTACCTTTTTGGCAGTGTTAGACTCGGAATATGGAGAAGTTCATGTGCCTTCGGCAAGTGGTCCTTAAGAAGTCAATTGACAGGAACATGAAAGGGCTCAGTTTTCTGACTGTGCCACTGAGAATGACAGCCAGGTGGTACATGATTGCTCTCTGTGAGAGTAATGTGAGCTGTCATCAGTGTTAAAACTTACCACAACTTGCTTGCTACAGCAATAGAGTCTAACCTATTTCGGTGCCCTCCTCCATGAGTCAAGCCATTATGCAGATTTAGACAGTGTTGGAAAAAAAAGAAAGAAAAGAAAAGAAGAAAAAATGAAAAAAGAAGGAAAAAAAGAAAAAGAAAAAACCCCTACAATTTTAGAACTGATAAAATGTGAATAAATATTTGGCCTAAAATTGAAGGAAATATAATAGTAGTGCTTAATAAGTATTGTGGAGTGAGTGAGATTAATAGAAAAGAAGCACATAGGAAAACAGTTCTAGAAAGTTAATCCTCAAGATAAAAATAATATTCAATTCTATTTTCTGAAAATATACTATAATATACCTGGTGCTTGGTTCACTGGTACACATTATCTCATTCAATGATATATACATACATAATGTCCAGGTGTTTTAGTCAGTTTCCAAGTAAAATATTAGGTCTACTTTATCTATAAAATTCTGTCTCCATGGACCTAAAAATTACTCAAATTAACATCACAATGAAAACTGATTTTCATAATTTTGCTATCAGAAAATATTTTCATAATCATCAAGAAAATACTGAATACAGCATAGTTTTGCTGTCAAAGATATTCTATAATAATTCTTGAAGTGTTTAATTTAACTTGAAGTTTCCATATGATTTCAAAATCAACTGTTAAGTTGAAAATGCAAAGACTTGCGTTATTTTTTTTAAATTGATTTGGGAGAGAGAGAAACATCAATTTGCTCTCCCATTTATTTATGCATCATTGGTTGATTCTTGTATGTGCCCTGACTGGGAATCGAACTCACAACCTTGTATCAGGGACGATGCTCCAACCAACTGAACTACCCAGCCAGGACAAGACCTGGGTTCTGAACTCAAACATGGGGCAAGTAACTAGAAAAGTTAACTCCAACCTTAGTTTTGAAAAGGTCTGCAGTGCTGCAAATAGTTTCAAAAGGTATCTTAAAATTGTCAAGATAATTATTGAAGCAAAATCAAATTTAATTTGCTCTAATTTAAAAATATAGGCATGCTATGTAAGAGACTGGGTGTTGCACGTCAAAGACAGAGAATTACTCAGTTGGGTCAGCCCTCCACCCACATCAACTTACAAGCAATTCTCATAAAACTAGGTGTGTGTGTGTGTGTGTGTGTGTGCGCGCGCGTGTGTGTGTGTTACCAATAGTAACCAATTAATTGATGAATCTTTGAACTAAAATGTTGTTTCAGATTCTCTGTTAATCCCCACTTCCTTCTAGCCACAGAGCCTTGGCCCCCACACTGCCCAGAAGCAGCTCTGATCTACATGCAGCCAAATCATCCAGTGGCATCTCCAGTGGTATTTGAAATTTGGGTGGTTGACATCTGAAGAAGAAGTGGGGGGAAACTCCATGGTGGGCCTGACAGTACGGAGGCTGATTTCTAAAGGGCAGAGTAATAAAATGCCATTCACTCACACAAGCCCCTGTGGTCTTCAAAGCAGGAGCCAGTGTGTTTTCTGCCACAGTCTTAGAAGGGCAATTAGTGGAGGGGGAAAGGGGCGGGGAGGTCTGAAACCTTGCCAGTGCGTAAATGTACCCGCTTCCGAGATCAGCTGTTAGCTCGCTTCCGAGTCACCAGGGACAATGTGGATGGCGGTCAGGAACTCAGTATCCATATGGTGGGAGTGATGCTTTGGGGATTTTGTTTGTTTGTTTGTCTTTAATATTATAGTGTGCAGCCAGGCTAATTTACATAGTAGCACAAAACCTTGCATTTGCAATGAGTTCCCAGGTGAAATGGAAATAGTCTTACTAATTACATGAGCAGGACTTTTTGAAGGGGGTTGGAGATTAGAGGGATTTATTCACCTGTAAAAGGCCAAGGCAAGAAAAGCCCAGCCTTCTTGAGAAGAAAGGAATCTACAAAATCCAGAGAGAAAAGGGAGGGCGGACCCCCTACCAGGAGAGGGGTGGAGCTCCTCGCCCCCCACCCCTTCCTGTCCCGTCCTCAGGGCCAGCATCCCCAGCGGGTGCAGTGGGCATAATTCCTAGGGAACACAACGCTCTTAGGGGCCCACGAAAATGTTTTGTTTCTTCAGAAATCAGAAGAATGAAGTGAACTTTTAAGTTGAAAACAATTGAATATATAATATTAATATATTTCTCTTTACTCCAACATAATCATGCACTATAATTTCTAATTTCTTTAAAGGAGAAAGGAAGTGTCCTATGCTCTCAAAACTCATAACGTGTCCCTGGCTGGGTAGCTCAGTTGGTTGCAGCATTGCCCTGTACATCAAAAGGTTGTGGGTTTGATTCCCTGTCAGGGCACATACCTAGGTTGTGGGTTTGATCCCAGGTCAGAGAGCATAAGGGAGGCAACCAATCAATGTTTCTCTTACATGCATGTTTTTCTCTCTCTCTCTAAAAAGCAATTTAAAAAATGTCCTTGGATGGTGATTTTTTAAAAAGTCATACCGTGGTCCTGCCTGTTGTATGAGCCTAGATGATGTGAAGTTGCTAATAAGCAACTGTTCTAGACCTGCAAAACAAGGGATGCCTGCCTAGTCGAGGGGTGTAAGGTGTCAGTTACGGAAGGTGAATAAATTCTGGAGACCTGCCTATAGATGACAATCTTGTACTGTGCATTTAAAAATCTGTTAAGAGGATGGCTCTCATGGTGCATGTTTTTACCATAGTAAAATTAAAGAACAAAAAAGTTTTGACCTATTATCTTCCTCTCAGAGGACCCTTCGCTGGTGTGCAGAAAAATCTCAACTCAAGATAGGCAGAGAAGGCAAAGGAAATGAATCCTTTCTTTCCAGCCCTCCTTCCCTTTCCCTACCCCCTCTAGTTACTTTCTTCCCTCATTTCCTTTTTGCCTCCCTCCTTCTCTCTCCCCTGACCTTTTCTCCTCATATTTCCCTCCTTTTCTTATCTCTCCCTCTCTCCCCAACTTCTAGGTCACTGGGTGCCTAACCTGTGGCCTGTAGGCTGCATACATCCCAGGATGGCTATCAATGCGGCCCAACACAAAATCGTAAATTTACTTAAAACACCATGAGTTTTTTTTTTTGTGTGTGATAACATGCCACAGTGTATTTAATGTGTGGCCCAAGACAACTCTTCTTCTAGTGTGGCCCAGAGACACCAAAAGTTTGGACACCCCTGTGACTTTTATTATGGAACCACAGGAAGGTCAGTCATCTCTAGTCCTAGGGCTCTCAAAGGACCTCGGACTGTCCCTGGCATTCACCCTGCTCCTTCGATGCCTCACAACCATCTCCGATGTGTTTCTCCAGGACATAGATGAGTTCCAGATGTGATCAGCAGAGCGCAGGCGAACTCAAACCAAGGATACCCTGAAAGTCTCCGGGTTGGGGTAGGAGGCAAGGCCCAGAGAGGGGCTAATTTCTGAAGCTCTCCAGTTCTTCCCATACTCCTGCTCCATGCTTACTTGCTGGTGAGGATGCTGAGCCAGAGGAGAATAACTGATTCTACCTACTGCTTATTCTTTATACGGCTTCCTGTCATTCAGGACAAAGATTTTGATATTAAAATTCAATAATTTGCATTTTTTTCTTATCATTACCTCACTGACAGCTCCTAGAGAAATGGATGCCTTCTGGTCTAGGTGCCCAAATAGGGAAGTCACCACATAATTAAGGTAAATAGGTAAATGAGGACTGTGGCATAGAGCACATCAGTTATAGTGTCACCTATCACTCGCAACTCATTAGGGCCAAATCACACAGTTGGAATGAGTCATGGGGGATGAGGCAGTATAATATCAATATAAATATTTTTTAAAAGATAGGGCCCTACTCTCAAGGAACTACAGTTTGGTGAACAAAAGTCATGCGTATAAATGATACAAGAAAATGAACATAAACATGAAGAGGGAAGTGTTAAATGGGGATTGGTAGAGAAGTAGCCGGCAGCCAGATTCTCCTTGGTGATGAAAGGAGGTTTAAATCTATGCCGTGGTCAGAGATCATGATGGATTTTCCAGTCTGGTCTGTGGCCTGTTGAGAAGATTGGGTGACTTCTGTTAAAGTCCAGCCCAGAGATATCATTAAACATTAAGACTTAGAGAAGTACTGCAGGCCCAGGAGGTACAAGGCACCTGTAGGACAGGTGGAAAAGGAAGGGAATGACTGAACTCTCACCCTGCAGAGTTGTGAAGGGAGAAGCAGGCATACTCCATGGATTTGGTTCAAGAATTTCACTTATCTGAAGAAACTTTGTAGTGTTACTGACTTTCAGAAATTTGGGGAGAAGAAAATAAAGAGAACCACTATCTGATTTCTACAGAGAGAGTAACAGCAGCACAATGGTTAACTGCTTTAAATGTATCACCCGTCATTCATGGAACAAGAGCTGCAGAGGAGAAAGCACAGGGTCCATTTCATGCCAACCTCAGTTTGGGCTGCAACGGTGGGGTTGGAAGAGAGGTGGAGCTCAGGAATGATAGAGCATTAAATAACCAACCATGACTAATAGCTGAGTTTAGACTGAATGAGTTCACTCTGCAAACATAGCTGTCATCAAAATGTAGCTTATGCAAGGCTCCTGAATGGGCAGCATGTCACAACATATAACTACAAATCCATGCTTTGTCTGCAAGGTCATAATCAACTGTGTCTGCAGTGTAGCATTTGGCATGGTTGGATGACATGGAATGATTTACCAGGTGATTTCAGTTTTGATGAAAGTACATGAGAGTAAGCATTTTACTTATCGTGGTGTTGAAAGTGAATCTGTGTAGTAAAAGGATTTTTTTTTGTTTTGATTATTTTTAATTCAAAGAACATGCTACAACAGAATATAGCTACCTTTTAGGATGGACCTAGATTCTTATTTTAGTTCTGTATTGAGCTAGCTATAATGGGGCTCAATTATTTTATCTTAAAATGAGGCCTCTTCTAGCCTTAGGGAGTTATAATTGTATTTTTTGGTTCTTGGGAAGAGTCTGGTAGGCACTTTCCTCTGAAAAAGTGGGAGATTGGCTAAGAAAAAAAATGCAAGATACTATTAAATCTGCTTACCATTGCATGTTGGAAAAAATGAATTAGTGGGGATTCTATGAATTTCTTTCCTACTCCATTCTTTGTCCACTAATTCCAGCTTTCAAAAAAATAAGTGGATATGTTAAATACAGCAAAAATTTGCTATATAGAGGTGAGCCATAGGACATCCAAACTTCAGACTCCCCTGAGCCTATACACTGAAGAAGGCATATAGTTGGAAGTTTTGACACCTGTGTGTGGTATTTTGAAAATGGCATGTGCACGTAAGAGACCAGTCTATTTATTAGCTGTATCTGAGTTTAATCTATATGAGGGTTTATCAATCTCAGCCCTATTGACATTTTGAAGTGGATAACGCTTGGTTGTAGGCAGCTGTGTTGTTCATTGTAGGATGTTTAGCAGCATTCCTGGCTGCTACTCAATAGATACCAGTAGTTAACTACTCCCTTCCCAGTTGTGATCATCAAAAATGCCTCTATGTATTGCTGAATGTCTTCTGGGGGACAGAATCACCCTTGTTTAAAACTCTCTGGTCTAGATACAATGATGATGCAGATTATGATGTTTGCCTTTGATATGTCTGCCCCTGCCACTTTTTCTGCCCTCTGCCTCGGGCATTTCTTTATTCATCCATTCAAAAGATAATTATTCAATGACAACTGTGTGCTAGGCACTGTACTTGGAAATGAGAATAAGTATTGAACAAGAGGGAATGTTCCCAACTGTCACTGAGTTTGTAATTTTGTGGGAGAGGCCATGTGAAAAAACTAATTATAAAATAATACAGGTAGTTGCAAAACAGAGGTTCAGAAAACCTGCACAACCTATTACGGCCACTGTTTCCAAAAATCCCATTAATAATACAATTCGTGGTTTAGAAAGACATAAACCTATTAAAAACGGTGGTGGTCGAGAAGTAGAACAATAAAAATTGTGAAAACTAGATGGATGAGGTGAACTTACTGAGCTTAGAAGAAGCTGACCCACAACAAAACATGTTATCATGATGTTTGACAACACTGGGTTCAGAAAAGAAAACCTAAAACTTCCACAGAAGGAAAAACAAAGCAAAATAGATCACATTCAGGATATGTGAATCAGAATGCCATCAAACTTCTCAACAGCAGCACTTGATCTAGAAGACAACACAGCAATATGAGTACATTTAAAGGTCTGAAGGAAGTTCTTCCAACCAAGAGTTCTATACCCAGTCAAACTATTATATAACTAATAAATGAAATTAAGATATTTCAACACATTTAAGGTCTCAAATTACTTCCCATATGTTCCAGGTTCATATTCTTGTGTAACAAACAATCTCAACATTTAGTGTCTTAAAACAACTATATCTCATGTTTCCAAAAATTTGAACAGACGCAGATGGCACAGATTGTCTCTGCTCCTTAATATCTGAGATCCAAGATGGGGTAATGCAAACATCTGGGATCTTTCCAGGAACTTCTCTTTCTACCTACATAGTCTTTCAACTTTTTTAGATTGGGCTTCCTCATAGCAAGACAACTTCAGATTAGTGAGACTTCTTACATGGCCCAAAACAACAAGACAGAAGCTGCCAGTCCTCTGAAAGGCCAGAACTAGAACTGTCATATTCTATTAACCAAAGAAGTCAGAGGCCAGTCCAGATTTAAGGAAAAGAAAATACATTCTCTCTCAATGCACTAAAGCAGTTCTTAAATAGACCAAGAAGTATTCTATTGCTGCCAGCAATATTGGGATTGAGTTTACAAGTAAAAGTATCTACATAAAAAGATAAAAAGACCTACACCTCTACGCCTGATAAAAAGAAACCAAATGGATGAAGCTTGTGTGGCAAGATCATATCACACCAAAGAAGGGAATTTGGATTTTGTTTAATAAAAATAGCAGAGAGGGGACATGATCTGAAATGCATTTAAAAAAACTTCTAACTGCTGTGCAGAGAATGACTTATAAGAAAGCAAGCATGGAAGCACAGAGCCCAGTTAGATGGTCATTAGACTGAGAGAGTAAAGGCAGAAAATAAGAGAAACGGACAGATTTGAGATAGATTTTGGAGGTGTGGATGAAAAAGAGTCTCTATAATAAATCTGACAAGTCCAGCAACTGAAAATGACCTCACAGGGTGATCTGATCATAAATTCCCAGCTGGGAAGGTCATGGTGAATAGTATACTTCAGTCCTATAACTTCTTTAGGAAAAGGTATATTGGTCTTAATCAAGCCCTATCCATTGTTTTTGTGCATCTAGGTTAACACACCTTTGAAATTCCTCCTTTTTGGACCCCCCGGAAATATAACCGCCTTTAAGAGAGCACATAATCTTGTTAGCTATTCAGTAATCCAATCATAGAGATTTCCCCCGCCTCTCTTTCTCCCACATTTATGTAATCTCCTTTATATTTCCTCCTTAATTCCAAATATATAAAATAAATTGTAAAACTATCATTCTCCACAGCTTGAGATCTTGTTTCCTGTCGATGTCATCAGTTTGGCTCAAACAAACTCATAAAAATTCTTGATGAGATTGAACATTTTTTACATCAACAGTTGAGCTGAATAGATTTGCTAATGGACAGGACATAGGAATGAGGGAAAAGGAATCAGGGATGATTTCTATGTTTTTAGCTTGAACAACTATATATAGATACATTGACATGACAAAGAGAGGAAAAGATTTGGGAAGGGAGTCAAAAATTATGATTTAGCCCTGGCTGGTATAGCTCAGTGGACTGAATTCTGGCCTGTGAACCAAAGGGTCACCAGTTCGATTCCTAGTCAGGGCACATAACTGGGATGTGGGCTAGATCCTTGGTTGGGAGCATGGGAGAGTTAACCAGTTGATGTATCTGTCACACATCAGTGTTTCTCTTCCTCTCTTTCTCCCTCACCATCTCTCTAAAAATAAATAGATAAAATATTTTTTAAAATTCTGGTTAAAATGATTTCTAGTTATCAAATTTCACATCATTGAGGTGATTGAATATGGAAATTTGGAGCTCAGTGTATTTGATTAAATAAATTTGAAGAATCATCATCATCATTTGAGTGGTTTGTTAAATTATGGGAATGGATGAGATTGCCTAGAGAGGCCATAGACAGACAAAAATAGGGAAAATAAGACTTGGCCTTTGGAATGCTAAAACATTTAGGCATTGAGCACAGAAAGAATGTCCAAAGGGAGAAAAGCCAGAAGAGCATAATGTCAGGGAAACAAAGACTGTTTTAAGAATCAGAGAGTGGTTAACTATGAGCTGACTGGTCAGTAAGATGGTGTCATAAAAAATCTTTGGCCATTGAACTTGGCTAACTGGTATCAGTATAAATTTTGGTGAGAATGGAAGCTGTGGTAGAATAGCTTAAGGAGGAAGGAGATGGGGGGATAGAAAAAATAGGACTTGAAAAAGTGGGTGGAAATAAGATAAGGAGTCAGAGTTCTTTTAGGAAAAAAGGGTCCAATAACTCTTGCTCTTTTTCCAAGAAGTATGGAATTAGGAAAATACATCAAGAAGACCCTCAGTGACTTGATCCAAAAGCTGTTGCAGGGGAGTGAAAGAGGACCAGCATCTGGCCCTGGTACTGAGACAGAAGGTGCCTGCGATGGTACATCTGGGTGTGAACAGAAGAAAGCTGAGTGCATCCTGATCTGCCCAACCTGGATTTACCTTGCACACACATAAACAGTGTGGGCATGAAGCAAAAAGATCTGGTTGCTAAGAACTATAACACTAAGGGAAATTCTTCTGTGACTAGGCATTATGCAAGAAAAAACTCATTTTTCTTTGAAAAATTTCTGTAAATGAGAAAGACTTGTCTCTACTACCTTAGTCCTGGTCACAGGCAGAACAGTCTGACCTGTCCTGGTCTTTATTTGACTTTCAGGAATAGCTAGAAATCCCAATAGCAATTCCATGGCAGCCAGGTCTCTGCTACCACCAGCCCAGTGGTAATTATCAAAAGTGAACCCATTAGCTTCACCTGGAGATTGCTTAGGAGCCTGGAAAGAGTTCTACCCTTGGCCATTTGGACTGGAAATCCTTTTCATTCAACTTAGCAGTAGAAAGTAAATCAGACTACTCTTGAAAAGTCCTATTACTAGGCCACTATGGAGAGTAGGGCATTATCCCAGTTTCTCCTATTAGAGTTGGTCCCCAAGGTCAACAGACCTCCACTATAGTCAGCACATATAGAACAACTGGACCTACTCCTAGTTATTCAGGTGAACTCGGGGATACCTGATGGACAAAGAAGCAGAGGCTGGGGCTGTGAAGGGGTATATGTTTTCCTTCCAGACTTTATATTACTGATGCATTATTTGAATATAAATGGTGCAAAAAGATATGGCGATCATACTTGGTTTATTGTGGCTTGATGCACTTTCTTTCTTTACATCTAATTTTTTTTCTTTTACCTTGATTACTTTTTAATTTTAAGGACAGATAGTATCAGTACATTTGAGATCTTGCTTCCTGACATTGTCCTCAACCTTGAGGTTGGCTCAAGCACACACCCACACACAAAGGACAGATAGTATCATCTAAAATGAGACTCTTTCTACCCCCATTTCAAGTCAAATTTCTTTTTGCAATAATTATATAAAGGGATATATCTGAACGTGATCACTGGCACATACCCAGGGTTTATGAAATGTTGATTTTTGAATCTAGTTCAGTTGGTGGAATACCTTAGAGCACACAGGCCAGGGGCACCAGTGGAGTTAGAAATGGTTGGCTGACACCACAATGGATGTCTTACATCATCCTCTTTTTTTCCTAACATCTGTTTTGAGGTATAATTTACATACCACAAAACTCACCCATTAAAATGTATAATTAAAGAATAACTACAATGCAGTATCGGAACATTTTGGCCACCACATACAAATCCTTCATAGTCGCATGCCATCACATTCATTGCAACCCAACACAACCACCTACGAACCTGCTTTCTATCTCTATAGACTTGCCCTTTCTGGACATTTTGTATAAATGGGATGATAAAGCACATTGTCTTTTTTTTTTTAAGATTTTATTTATTTATTTTTTAGAGAGGGAAGGGAGGGAGAAAGAGAGAGAGAGAGAAACAGCAATGTGCGGTTGCTGGGGGACATGGCCTGCAACCCAGGCATGTGCCCTGACTGGGAATCGAACCTGCATTGCCTGGTTCGCAGCCCGCGCTCAATCCACTGAGCCACACCAGCCAGGGCAAAGCACATTGTCTTTTACATCTGGCTTCTTTCACTAAACATAGCATCTTTGAAGTTACTCCGTGTTCTAGAAAGTTCCTTTTTGTCACTAAATAGCATTGCATTGTATGGATATACCACATTTCATTTATCTAAACACCAGTGCATGGACATTTAATATTGCTTTAAAATATCCTTTCCGGAGTATTTTTGTCTCAAATGGGTCATAAAATCATCTTGCAGATGACTTATGTTTCATCCCTGTATAAATAAAGGGATTGACAGGTAGTTCCTCAGCGAGACTGTGAGCATCTCAGAAAAGCTGTGCAAAGGGCTTATGATAGCTGCCCTGACTTGCTCTTACACAGGCTATGGACAGCTAAGCGAACAGCAATGCAGGTTTTAAGCCCAATCTCCTCTCTATCTCTCTTTTTGTGGAAGGAAGGATAGGGAAGAGACTTAGTCTGAAAATCCAGGCAGTTTTATGGTTGTATAATCCTATGCCCAAGGGCACTGAATTCTCTTGGGAAAGAAAAGTAAAGAAAATGGAAGTAGCATCAAGATTCTAAGTCCTAAGCAACAAAGGAATAAAAGCTTTTGCCTGACCAGGAAGGGTAAGAATGCTGAAGGAAAGCAGCGTTCTCCCTCAGAATTAGAACGCCAAAAGGTTTATGCTGGTCTGCGTCTCCAGCTGGTCCTTTGTGGGGAGGAAGAAAAACACTGTGGTGTTATTCAACGGTACCTCCAGACCAGTCCCCGGGGAAACTGGTCCAAGTTCCTTAAACAGTGGGGCCTGTAAAATGGAAAGAGCAAGACTACCTCTTGGGGGCCTAAAATATCTGTGGCCAGTAAACTAAAATATCAGGTCAGACCACCCCAGACTTCCAAAGAGTGGCATTCACTTTGATTGAGAGTGAAGCAGGCCATGGTAGGGTGGTAGTGGGAGAGAGCAGGGAGGCAGGCCCATACCGCCAGTAGCAGTGGGAGGAGAGGGGTGGTGAGCAGCTGTGGAAGTGGAACGACAGCAGGAAAATTGACTGCCGCAGAAGGCCATGTGGGAAGGGAGACGCTTTAGTGGTTTAGAATTCTATAAATCAGTTCAGTGGGGGATTGGGGAAACCCCAAGACAAGTGCTACCAAACGTGTGAGGTAGAATTCAGGCACCCCAAACCTGCCTTGTGCCTTCCCGCCTCTGTTGCCTGAGGTGCCTGCTGCCTGGAATATTCTTTCCTGGGCTAGAGTAATGGGACCAACCTCTCCCTCTTCTTCAGCTAAGCTAAAATGTATCTCATTGGAGTCTATCCCTGTTAAAAGATCCCCAGCAATAGTCTAATACAGCCCTCTGTTTCCTTGAGAATACTGCATTTCAGTGATTCTAAGATATTCATTTTTCCCACATTTTAACATCTCTGAATTTGGGATAAATCATATGATAATTGGCCACAACCTTTCTTTCTAAGTGATTAAAAAATAGTGATGTGTCTTATAAGCAGTGGCCTCTTTATTCAACAAAATAGATTGATTTGTTTGCATGTTTATTGTCTGTCTATCCTATAGGACTATAAGCTTCTTTGGTGCAAGGATCACAAATGACTTGCTTACCCAGCATGCAGTATAATTTCTGACCCAACCTATGCGCCCAATAAATAATGATTAATCAAATGAATGAATTAAGTTTAGAATAGGATTGTATTGGTCTCAGCCAAGAAAACATAGTACCCAATACTATGTATGATCAGGACACATAATAAGCGTTTTGGACAAAATGAACTACATATTCTTACTGTCAGACTCACATGTACCCAATACCTAATCCTGAAGCTTGAGCTAGAAATACTGGTGCTAAGCAGAAACTTCCACACAAGCAGATACCTGAAAACCAAGCACACATATCTATCCAACAGAACTAGCTAATTTTTGCACTATGTATTTCTCAGAAAATCGCTTTTAAAGGGGAGATATTAAAAGACAGTGTTAACAAAGCCTCTCTCAGTATAAGACCTTGGTGCTTTGAGAAGTATTCTATTTTTACATTTGAAAAAAAACTCATTGTCACACATTATGACAAGTTTCTCCTGCTTAATACTACAGTTAATTCTAATCCTATGTTTATAACCTTTTAATCTAATTCAATAGAGACAATAGATTTGGCCTTATCTATTCATTTGATTCTGACTTAAATAAATACAAAAACCAGGGAATTTGATCTTGGCTAAAAGTAATGTAGTAATTTGAAAATATTTCAGGAAACACCTATTAGTAATATAGTCAACATAAATGGATTTCAATGCATGATTGATCTATTAGAAAATTTTTCTCCTAATCAAATTCCTTCTTTAAAACTGAAGCAAGGCTCTGGATAAATATTTTTATGGAAATCCCCTATAGCAAGAATTTAAATGCAAAATTATCCAAAATGAGAATAAAAAGTGGGTCATTTCTGCCACTGTCTCATTCTGGGGTTTTTGAGCAAAACTGAGCCGATAGTAAGAACATCTGAACCTTACAGTACTGCATGTCCCCCTGGCAGCTTTCAGGTCGTGGTTCTGAAGCAGTTTGGGCGCAGGGATGCAGAGCTGATTCTGAGCTCAGGCGCGTCCTGCTGCCCTGGACCCTAGAAGTCATTTCTGCTTCTGCAAGTCTGACTTATCGAGGTCCAGCTCAATTGCCACCTCTCCTAAGAAAACTTCCAGACTTTACTGGTCAGATTCAACATCTCCTTCCTCTGCTGGACACCCCTTTTGTCCTTGCAGCCATTACACAGGTGTGTACCGGTTTGTCATGGGGCATGACAAGTGTGCACTGGTTCGCCTGCCTCAGAAGGCTGTGCCCTGGAGGGTCAGGACTGTTTTTATTCATCTTTGGGCCTTGCACATGGAAGGTGTCTCATGCTGTTGCCATAACATATTGAAGGGCCTTAGAAAACCTAACTTGTCTTCTTATTCAGCTTATGCTCCCTAAGGTGCTTTGGTTTTGTTTTCATGTACTAATATTCCAGATTAGAAAAAACCCCTGCTCATCTCAAACTCTCATGGGTCTTTGTATGTGACCAGGAACAAAGAGCTGGGTTGAGCCCAACCCAGCTCAGAGAGTGCCTCTAGCAGTTCATGTGGAGTTCATGTCCTGAGGACGTTTGGCTGGGACTTCACTGGGCCCTGGGAGGAGAGAGGTCCTACAGGGTTCTTGAGATGAAAATTGATTTCCTTTGGTCCTGAGAGCAGCAGCCAATGCTCTCTGTGGACTATGCAGTCACTGGAGCCCCTACATTATCTGAGCAGCTTAATCCTGGCTCTAACACTCATTTTCTGGATGATGACGTACAGATCCCGTAAGCCTCTCGATCATCAGCTCGTTGGTCTCTGAAATAGGAGGTCTAATACTACAGTTGCTCTACACCATGTACTGGTGTGAAAACTAATAAATACAAAGCATTCCCAACACTCTGAAAGGGTTCAGTGCTGAGTATAGTGAAAAGAATGTGGACAGAGGCCTCGGACCTGTGCCAGATGGAACGGGTCTTGGCCACTCTCCCATAATGCTCCCAGATGACGAAGGTTTGGCTGAAGATTCTGCTGGGACCCACACATCAGTGTTCCTTTCCAGAGGGAGCTCCAAGGTCCAGCCTGATTGGTGTGTGCTGAGAAAGCCCCCGAGGAAGCAGGGACCCACATAGGGCATTACTAATGCCAACCCAGAAACCCAGGTCACGAATGTTCCCAGCCCTAAGCACTGCTTTGTGCTTCTGACCAGCAGCTATTCACTTGTCATAAGAAACCCAAAATAAAACTCTTTTTATGCCCTGGCTGGTGTAGCTCAGTGGATTGAGTGCGGGCTGCGAACCAGGCATCGCAGGTTCGATTCCCAGTCAGGGCACATGCCTAGGTTGCAGGCCATGTCCCCCAGCAACCGCACATTGATGTTTCTCTCTCTCTCTCTCTCCCTCACTTCCCTCTCTAAAAATAAATAAAAAAAAATAAAATCTTTAAAAAAAAAACTCTTTTTACTTTAACAAATTTTTGGTTTCAGGGAACCTAGCTGTGGGCAAATTTTCAGTCTTATACAAATCTACATAATGCCTAAACTGTTAGCCAATGGAAGCATTTCCTTGGAAAATCAATCCAACCAACTTGTTTGATGTTGCTTAGCCACACCAGTTAACTGGAGTTTTCACTTCCCAGCCAGTTGCTTAGATGAAGCCCAGGTTAATTTTGTTCTTGGTCACCTTTCATAAAATCTGAAATCTGAAAGTTCAGCCCTAACCACCTCACAAAATGGGCAGTCTTGTTCTCAACCTCTTTAACAAAGGACTGTCCTTCCAGCTCACACCAACCTGGGGGAGGAAGTAAACCAGACAGCCCGAATGACGACAGAGAGGGTTGAAATAACCCCTCCTCAGGACAATGCCTTTTCCTGTTTCTGGAGGCTCCTCCTATTTCCACACTGGTTTCTGTATCCGTTACGCCACCAGGATTCTCTTGCACATCAAAGTGTCCCTTCGTGGGCTGCACAAGAAGGGGCACAACCTTAGTTTCTACAGGAAAGAATTTTCATCCCAAAGGAAAGGGGGAAACCATGTGTTTGGTTGCTATAAAATTACATGCTACTTCTTCATTTTATACTCAGGCACACCAAAAGTATAGGCAGGCCTCTAGCTATCACGGGCCAAAGATTCAGCTCCTGGAATCCTATGGTTCACTTTGAAAGCATTTAAAAAAAAATTAAAACTCTAGCCATTCAGTTTTCATTAATAATATTAAATGCCTGAGTCAGGAAATATTTTAGTAGAAGACACGATTCTTTTCTACTTCAAAAGCACATTAAAAGACATAAGCTGGACAGATTTTAAGAAAGAGAAGTTGAAGAATACCACGCATTCCATCTCAGACTAGGCTACTGGGACCCTTCTTGGGAGGTCTGCAATTAAACCCAGTTTTGAACTGCTAGATGCAATCGGCAATGGTGAGGCACTAAAGCTTTTCCAAAGTTGCCGTTTGTGTAATTATCAAAAGCATTTATTTGGTACCTAACATATCTCAAGCATGACAGATGCTTGAATAAGTATGTTCTTGTCTCTGATCAAAAATGGTACAAATACAGTTGGGGACATGGGGTAGAAATCAGAACCTTCCTTGGGCAGGAGAAAGCAGGTCCAATACTACGTTTTGCATGTATAATTTGGGACGGGGAGGAATAGATAGACAAAGTGAAGCTCTACAAAGTTTCTCTCGTGGAATGTGTAGAAAAATGTAGTTCATTGTCTTTAAGGCAGGACCCTTTGGAAGAGTTATAACATTTGGGGGCTGGGAGGTATTAACCAAAAGAGAACACAAATTTCAAAAAGTGAAGAAGTATTTTTCTAAAGTTATTCATTCAGTAACTCATTCACTTGCTTGTTTAGAATTTATCAACTGCTTCCTGGATGCCCCAATGTGTAGCTGGTGCTATGAAAGGTATAAAACAAGTAGACTTGGCTATACCTGGACAAACACACAAAGGAGTTTATCATGGCACAATGTTGATATTGGAAGGAAGTATCATCGTCTTAATCCAGACAAACACAGTTGGTAATGTGGAGGCAGAGGTAGAATGTTCTCAATCATTCTGGAATAGATAAGAAACAAAGCTCAGAGATGCACAATTTCTAATTGACCTTCAATACTTTCAAGGCAAGCTCCCTTGCTGTTCTTTTCTCCTCATACTCTGATGGAGCGGGAGGAATCAAGCCCCATGGCTGGTGAATTTCTTCTATCCATGAGGAAGGGTTTCTTCACCAGAGGGGAATACCTCAGGCTTTACTCAGGCTGGGGAAAAAGAGCTTCGAGAACGAATCAGCTATTCCACAAGACATTGCAATCACACTATCATTGGTGGCGGCGGGGGGGGCGGGGGGGAGGCGGCGAGGAAGAAAAAGAAGAAGGAATGCAAAGCAGAAGAGACCAGATTCCACTCTGCCCAAGCCATCACTGGCTCTGAGAAACCCACACATTCATGTGGAGAACAGTGACCACTGCACTGAGAGGCAGGAGAGGAAATGAAATCCAACAGCAAAGCATCTGCTGAGCCTCCTACACATTTTAATGTTTTCTCATTTAATCCGTACAGACAGTTTACAAGAAGGTGCAAACAACTCTCATTTCACAGATGAGGAGACTAAAGCTCAGTGAATTTCAGTAACTTGCCCAAAGTCATACAGCTGGCAGGCAGCAGAGTGAGGAGTCAAACCTGAGTCTCTCTGATGCCAGAGCTCATGAATTCTCTGCTGTCCCACACTCACTCCTCTCTAGGCTCAAAGCTCCAGAGAAGAGTGCATGTGTGTGTGTGTGTGTGTGTGTGTGTGTGCGCGCGCGCGCACGCGCGCGTGCGTGTGTGTAAGGCCCCGGCTGACTGCAAGTCAAATACTCCTTTAACAACTGCTGCCTGTTCAGACCCCCAAGGATACGTCAGAGTAGTTTTTAAATATGGTTTCTCCATTTCTTTCACTCATCTGAATTCTTTATAATACTGTATTCTTACAAAAGCAGCCATGGTTTGTACTTGAAACTGAGTATATGCTACCTCACGTGTTTATGAGGGACATCACTATGTAAATTCTAACATTGTGGTGAATAAAATGGGATAATTATGTACAGAAAATATTGAAAACTAAAATAATTTTTAACGAAATTTTCATCTATTTTTATCCTTCTGGTGCAAAACTGTACTATATTCTATTTATAAAGTTACTTCCTTACATGTTTTCTATTTTTTCCCCCATCCTGTCATTCTCTCCACCCCCCCCCCCCAACCGTGATCTCTAATGTAGCTAAGGAAGAGGAAGCAAGAAGTTGTACCACCTGTGTTTACTAATTATAGTGTTAGGCCTGGGTACTTTGTTAGAATGCTGATTATCTCTCAGGCAGCTAACCCTACATTTTCCTTAGAACTGGCAGCAATTTAAATTCAAATATCTTCATGACAGGCAGTTTTATTTTATGTGGTACACCAAAGGAGTGAGTTGGTTTAGGTGTGTTTGGTTTGGGTCTTTTTTCCCCCCTTTCCATTTTTGTTAGAAGGTCGTGCTTCAGAAAAGCACATTCAGTTGGCCTACACCTTTGGAAAACTTTCTTGAGTTGTTCTACGCATATGCCACAAGCCTGAACCCAACAGATACCAGCTCCAAGAAAAAGCAGGGCGTTCTATCTCTGTGACTGATTTCATGTTTGGATTTTCTTTTGAGTCTGCCAATAAGTTCCAGATGTGATGTATTGGGTTTTTTGGATGCAAGTTACCTGTCCATTGGGAGCAGAAGGAGACCCCTAGTTTGGGCCACCCACAACTGACAGATGGCAGTGACTTTGGTCGCTGATGATGTTGGCAAGGTTCAACTCAGCTTAGAAGAGAAAGAAACCATAATGCCCCTTAACAATTTCCTTTGCTCCACCCAGTCATTCTACTAAAGAAAAGAAGATTTGAAAAGTCAAGACTCCAACACCACATGTGCTACATTTACATCTGGACAAGGCCTTGCGGGAATCTCCCGAGAAACAGAAAGCCCTCTGGGTAATAGCTGCTCCCCAACAGCAGAGCTGAGCATGGTGGGGCGGGTGGGATGGGCTGGAGCTCTTGGTTTGTGAGCACAGCCAGCTGGCTGGTTCAGTATAAAAATTAAAACTAATTTGCTTTCAGCTAAAAAATGTTATTTTAGATAAATTGATATTCATCTAGAAAATGCAAGGTGCCTATTACATATATACAAGTATTACTAAAAGATTGTAAATTTTAATACACACTGACTTTTTTCATAAAAAAAATATTTGGGAAGAGTCTATATTCTGGATTTGGATTTCTTCAAGAAGAACAGTAATTTGAGGTACCCTACAGTAGCATGTCTGGTCAGGACTGTGGTCTCCAAATAGACTTAAATTTAATTTTCTTAAGGTTTTTCAATACAAAGAGGGCATTAGCACATTTTTACATGCTTTAGTGCTCTTCTCCTTCTTTTTTTTTTAGAATTCCCTGGTTTCTATTTGGATACGCACACACACACACAGATTTTATTTATTTATTTTTAGAGAGAGAGGAAGGGAAGGAGAAAGAGAAGGAGAGAAACATCAGTGTGAGAGATAAGTTGCTTCTCCTAAGTGTCCCAACTGGGACCAAGCCACAACCCAAGCATGTGCCCTGACCAAGGATCGAACTGGCAACCTTTCCAGTGACCTTTGCTTTACAGGACAAAACCCAACCACCTGAGCCATGCTAGTCAGGAATGGAAAATATATTTTATCTTAATATAGTGGAATTAACTAATTCACAAGCTTTGGAGTCTTAAAGACTCAGGTTCAAATACAACAGTGACGTTTCACAGATGACTCAACATCTCGAAGCCTCAGTTTCCGCACTAATGAAATAGAGTCCGTAGCTATTTTATAGAGTTGTAAGAATTCTGCAAGATCACATATAACTAGCATAGTTGGGGAATCAACATTCATTTAGACAAGTCATGGTGTTCTCATTCCTCTTGCCAATGACTGAGGTAAGGACATACAATGGAATTTTGATCAATTATAATACATGAGAGAGCAAGTTTTGGAGAAGGAAGGAAATATCTGAGGAGGATTTCTCTTAGTTGTAAAGATAGACAGATAGGTAGAAACAGTCTCCTCCCACTAGATGTTGTGGCATTTGCATGTGAGGCCTGGGGTTGCTGCAGCCATCTTGCATCCATGAGGAGAACTAAGCCACAGCTCTGAGGATGGCTGATGATGCACTGATCTGCTGAATGAACCAACCCTGTACCATCCTACCCATAGCATTCTTAATGAATTTGCAGTTCCTGTTACTTGCAGTCCTAAGGAAACCAAGAGGTAAACAAAATATCCCAGCCCCCAAATAAAGACCTAAAATATATAACACCTCAAAAAACTACATGCATCAAATATAGAGCTCATTGAATTTTCACAAACTAAATATGCTCATGTAACCAGCATTAAAATACAAATTTAATGTAATTAATATTTCAATAAAGAAATAAAAATTAACACTTTTTAACCTAAAAACCTAAATAGGCAAATATGAAAGATAACTGTTCTCTGTCTTAACTTGAATGTAGAAAGTATAACTTCAAATACTTTTGGTGAGAATGTAATTTGGCAATACGTATCAAAATTTTATTTTATTTTTTAAAGATATTATTTATTTATTTTTAGAGAGAGGGAAAGGAGGCAGAAAGAGAGGGAGGGAAACATCAATGTGTGAGAGAAACAATGTCCGTTGGTTGCCTCTTACGCACCCCCAACTGGGGACCTGGCCCACAACCCAGGCATGTGCCCTGTCTGGAAATCAAACCAGCGACCTTTTGGTTTACAGGCCAGCACTCAATCTACTGAGTCACACCAGCCAGGGCTATACCAAAATTCTAAATTTTTCAATGTTTACCTTAGAACCCAGCACTATAACTTCTAGGAATTTAGCCCAAAGAAATAATCAAACAGATGTGCAAAAAGACAATCTTTATTGCTGGTGTTTCACAGCAAATATTTGCAAATAATCCAGATAGCCATCAACAGACAATGAAATGTTTGTGTATCTTTAAAAAGATAAGATCTTTATGAATTGACATGGAATGTTCCCCATGATATACTATTCAATAAAATCGGTATTTTGTCAAACACTAACTATAGTATGAGCCCATTTACAGTGGCAGTTATCTCTGGAGGTGACATTTACTCTCTGCACAATAGTAGTGTTTAATTTTGCGAATCAATGAGCACATTTTACCATTTTCAAAACAAGAGCGAGAACAAATACCCTGCAGGGTGCTGGGAGGATCCCCCACCCCAGTATCCTGCCCTCTCCCCGACCCCACCTGGGTGTTGAAAGGACGTTGTGCCCATGTGGAGACAGAGGTTCCTGGTAACTCTGTAATTTTACTGAATTCTGCTGTGAACCTAAAACTGCTGTAAAAAAATAAAGTCTATTTTTTTTTAAATCCTGTAAGCATAAAAATGTTCTTTTGGGCAAATATCTTTTATTTCTCTCAATGGGAGAAAAAATAACCAGTGTGAGCTAAAATTGGAAAGGCTTTAACTACTGTTTTACTAGATAGCATGTTTCTGAATACCCACTGACCATAGCAGCCTAAACAACACCCACTCTTCTCACACCTAGAACATTCATCTGCCCAAGGATGTTTTGTGCTTAGAGATAAGTTTTCTCCCCAAAGCTTTGCAGGCATAGATGAAATCAAATAGAGACAGTTTCAATCACTTGCAGTGCTTAAAAATTTATAATCCTTTCTGTAGCCAAAGGCAGCTAGGCTAATTATTTACCAAGCAGGTGGAAATGATTTCCCTGGGGATATGGCAAAACTTGTGCAAGAATGGGGAGAAAGATTGGTAGTTAGCTGGAGTTCTGGAGTCTCAACAGCACCTTTGAGCGGCTCTCTTTCAGGCTCACAGAAGAACGGGGATGTTTGCTACAAATGACACATTTGCTACTGAAAAGATCAAGAAGGGTGCTGGGAGGGCTTCTGCAGCGACTAGTCCTCATGTTCATTTTGGGCATTTCCGAAGGGCTGAAGCAAGACAAATCTGCTCACCGGGGCTAGAAGGTTCCCAAATGGAAACAGTCTCTAGATTCCAGGAGAGAGGTTTACTGGAGAGGGGAGATTACAGGGGCTCCACAAAGGGCTTTAAATTTCCCAACTGAATAGCTTTTTTATTGGTAATGACGGTGATTTTATGGGTTTTACTAATTAGAAGACCAATTAAGGTTTACTTTCAATTTTTTTCACACAACACAGTAACATGTAAACTTGAAATGGATGCTTCCTGTCATCTCCCACCTCCAAAAATAACAACAGTAACAGCTTAGTTATATCCTTCCAGATGTTTTCCAATGCCTATACACATGTATATATTCACATTGGCTATGTATTTAGATATCACATTACAAATTTTGTTGGTCATTCCCAGCTCTTCTTGAAATGTTCACTTAACGACAGTTGTAAGAATTGAGGGAAAGGCCAACAGCCTGGACTAACGTTGCCCAGTAAGTGATCGTCTAATGCTGAAATTTCTAATTTTTGCCTCACGTCAGTAATGGAACACTTTCAAACGCTGCCAGCTGTGTTTTCTAAATTTGAAAAACTGGTGGAAATTTTGCAAGCCAGAAACCTAGAAGTTATCCTTACCAATATCCCTCCCTCACTACCGTGTTCGATGGATCCACAACTCTGTCCAACCGATTTGATATCCTTCCCTGATCCTGTCTCTCCACTTTCATCGTGGCTACATTGGTCCAAGTCATTGAAATCTTCCATCGGAACTGCTACAGCAGGCTCCTTATGTTCCTGCCCTCTCTTAATCCATTCTTCACAAAACAGCTGGAGCGGATTTTTTAAAAAACATAAATCTAATCCTATCATCCACTTACCAAGGGCTTTGTGTTGGATATACAGCAAAATCCTTGCTGTTGCTGTTGCCATCAGCTCTTACATATTACTGCTCTACCTCCCCGTCCAGCCTCAGCCACTCTCCGCTCATTTCTCAGCCTCCAGCCACTCTGGGTTTCAATTTCCGAAGCGTCCATGTTCCCTCCTGGCTCCGGTGGGGGGCGCTGCTGTTCTCCTTGCCTGGAATCTTCCTCAGCACTCCCTACTTCAGTCTTTACATCTCAGCTTGAACACCACTTTGTCAAGATAACTTTTTACCATATGTCTGTGTGGTTAATGTCTCTGTTGCCCAATAGACTGTAGGCTGCATGCAGCCAGGTCTGTTTTAGTGTCTGGTTTCCCCCGCAAAACTAACCAAGTGCCCGCCACAAGGTGGGAACTGGCATATTTGCTGAGTCAAATTACTTCCCAGTGAAGCAACGTAATTTGCTAACAATTAAAAGCCTAGTTTAAGTGAAGCTGCTGTACCTTGTTTTCTGGTAAAAGAGACAAAAGTAGGAGTTTTCTTTGCCCTTCAGAGACCACCCCTGCACCAACCCACCCCGACTCCAGGCTTGACCATTCATGCCTAGATAAGCAGAGACGACATGACACATATGGACTGCAATACAGAATTACCCCCCTTTGTTGAGGTGAAAAAGGGACATTTCAAAGGTTTTACTTAGCTTTCATTAATTAATTTTTTAATAGTGTTTTGAACTGGGGAAACAAACTGAAGCCATCAATAATTACTTTTTCATCCTTTGGCGCCCTCTATTGACAGTAAACTCAGTTGCAGTAAATTTATAACGTTTTCTAGTGAGGAGAGCTAAGAGGAGGGTATTTTCGAGTCTTCTACCAATATGGACTCTAGGTGAATTTACAGTCTGGGAAAATACGCCTGCTCTTTTGTCAAAAGCTGTGTTCGTGCATCCAAACTTTTGTGCCACATCTTTAGGCGTCTGTATCTGACCATGTTAGAACCCTGAGTAAAATTGTGATAGAATTTCCAAGTCTCTCATAGTAAGAAGAAATATCTTTGCCCTGCAGAAAATACACTCTAGGGCTGGCAGATTACCTTTTTATTTTTCCTTTCTGAGAGAAAAGCAGACTTATGCTGGAAATAAGAACAAAAACAAATATTAAAACATAACATTTATTTAAATATTTCAACTTTGAAATAATTTTAGTTCCACAATATTGTTAGTTTTTTTCAAAATATACAGCCTGCTTCTCACATAAAAATGAGTGATTCTGTAAAAAACAAGATATATCTATTTTGTATCTGATTCTCATCAGAAGCACAATCATTCAGTTAGAAACATTTTTAAGAGCACTGAAAATTGAAGAAAACAAAAATATAAGAAAAGTTCCCAAAATGAATTAACTATGTGTATTTGATTTTCAGAATTCTTAAGAGACATGTGTAGAACAGAACCCAAGAACCTTGAGGCTGGCGGTTTAAATTCTTCAGTGGTCAACCAAGGGGACTGTCCCTCTTCTTTTCCTACAAAGTGGTCAGTGGAGATAAATGAAAGAACGATGAATAGCTACATCAGAATCTATGCTTGGTTTTGCATGTCAGTAGCTGTTTGGATGCCGAGCCACTGTCTGGAAAGCAAGAATCCCTAGAAAAAGCACTGGCTGCCAAGTCAGCCAGACGGGGTATCATCTTGCGTCTATCATTCCCTTGTGGTTTGATTTTATGCAAATACATTAAATCCTGTCGTTCTCAGTTTCTTCATCTGTAAACTGTGGAGACAGCATAACGTGGTGATAGCTGTTGTATGTATTAGTGAAATAAACTGTCTAGCCTAGTGCCAGCCACTGGACATATAATGAAAGCCATATGTGTCACTTTAAATTGTCTAGTAGCCACACAAAAATAGTACGAACAAGTGTCATTTTAATATTATTTTTCATTTAACCCAATATATACCAAATGTTATCATTACAACATGTAATCAATATAAAAATTATGAGTGAGATATTTTTCACTCTTTTTTCCATATGGAATCATGAAAATGTCTTGTGTATTTTACACCAACCACACATCTTGGTTCAGACACTAAATTTCCAATGATTAATGTGAAATGTGAGTCTACCAAAGCAGTGAAGTTGTCCTTAATGAAAAGTTATTTTATGCTGTTTCAATTTTTAAGGTTAAGTAAGATTTGAGATTCAGTACCACAATCCATCTTGTCACATTTCAAGTGCTCAGTATCCCTGGGAGGCTAGTAGCTAACCCTGGTGGTTAAGCTTATGTGTCAGCCTAACTGCTACAGGTGTCCTGATTAAACACCATTTCTGGGGCAGTGCGTGAGAGTGCTTCTGGATGAGGTTGGCATTTACTCAGTGCACTCAGTAAAGTAGGTTGCCCTCCCCAGTGTGGGTAGACATCATCCAATCTGTTGAAGACTTGAATCACAAAAAGGCAGAAGAAGGAGAAATTCACTACTTTTTCCTGCCTCACTTCCTGATGGGACATGTCATCTCATCTTCTCTTGCCCCTAGACTGGGATTTACATGATTGGCTTCCCTGGTTCTCAGGCCTTTGGACTCGGAGAGAGTTAAACTGCCGCCTTTCCTGGGTGTCCAATTTATAGATGGCAGGTCTTGGGTTTTTCCTGGTTCTGCCACCATCTAAGCAACCTTGACCAACTCATTGACCTGTCTGGACTTCCCTTTCCTCATCTATAATATAGGAGTGTTGAACTACATGATCTTTGAGACCCCTTCTAATCCATAAATTTTATATTTTTTAAACTTTCCCCTACACCCCTGATGCCCCCCAATTTTCTGAAAGAAAAGCAGAAACTCCCTGTTAATCCCTATACCACTAGTTCTGTTCTATGATCTCTTTTGAAGTATCAACTGTGTGAAGACCTGAAGACACAGAGGTGACTGTGGCTGGCCCTGCTTACAGCGGAGTGATGTGATTCACCATAACGCATAGAGAACAAGCTATGTTCAAGCCATGAGCAATCTCTGTGGTAACACATAGAGCAGTGCAATAGTTCCACTGAGCTCACAAAATGATTGTTTTAATTTGGCAAATTCAGGGAAAAATCAGTTAAACCATGTGTTTGGCATCCCCAAACAAAATAACCAGTGCATTGGATTTTTTCTCATTTTGAACCTATGCTCTCAGTTTCACTGAAATAGTTGAGGAAAATATACATACGCCTTTTTCTGAAGCATGCTTTATCAGGTCTATCGGGTCTAGGAGCCATGTGGCCTGATCTGCTGACCAAGACTTTCCTGAGAATAGCAAGTCCTCTTACCAACATTTGCTGAACAGATAGCAGCTAGTGAGTTGAAAGTTTGCATAAAGCAATTTCCCGCTAAGGCAAAGTGTTAGATTCCTCGCTGGTGTAGTCCACAGTATCTCTTTCAACTCACCTGGTCCAAATGCTGCACAAAGTCTGCAAAATAACCCATTTCAGCCTCAGCTGCCAAGAGTGACAATTCACCTCTTCCACTTCAATTCTTTGTGACTTAGAACCCATGCTGGATCCATTTGCTAATGGTGGCCACAGCCCTCCCTCCAAATTCTGTCACCGAAGGACAAAGAGGTAGCTCTATACATTTCACTCAACCCTCATGTGTAAATCTATTTAGTGTTTCTTAGGGCTCTGAAGAATTTATTTCTGCCCCACGGAGATGCTATTCTCTGCAAGAAAATGGGGGAACTTCTCAAAAATCATTTCATGATCTAGCAGGTAAAAACATAAAAATGATTAAAACAGAGGCAAAGAATCCACATGTTGCTGTTACCGTAATGATTAAAACATGCAGCTCATTAATTTAATATGACAGCGGGCCCTTTTGTGGGGAGGCAGCTCACATGTAATATCTGACTCCCGCTGAAAAGGCTTGTCTCATGCTGAGTCTGGCTCCCCATTTCTTTTATTACCGAGAAGTCATTGGTACAATCCAAAATGATTAAAGACAAAGAGATTGAATCGCAGACAAAGAACTTAAAACTGGACCGGGACAGGAAAATGAAACTTCAACTCAGTACAGGACTCAGGGGAGGAATGATTAAAACATTCAAAAAATTTTTTAGAAGCCAGAAGATTCTACTTTCTAGTTTATAACATGGTAGAAAAAAAATAACTGGCATAGTTTATTAGTACATCAATACTTTTTCTGTGGGAGGAGTTCCTCCAGGATCCCTAAAAGAGAATCCTTAAGATCATATATGTATTGTATGCAAAATGTCAGAAGTATAAAAAAATTAATGAAACAAAGATTCCTGAGTTCATCTCTCTTTATTCATATGAAGTTACGTGTATAAAACTGGAGAATTTTTTTTGAATTTGATTATTGGGATGACTATTAGCAAAATAGCGTCTTCTAAAACATTTAATCAGAAAACCCAACAGACCCAAATTAACATTTATACAAACTTAGAGAAAAATTTTTGTAAAAATTCTTCAAATAACTTCCATGTATTTAGCCCATGAAAAAGAAATTTTCCCATTATATCTATTCCTTTGCACAAATTGAAAGCAAGTAATTCAAACCTTCGCTATCACTCAAAAGTCAAGAAAGTCTCTTCTATTGCTAGTTCTCTGCATCTCATTTTTAAAATCCATCTTAAATCACATCTCAGAGTTGAGACTTGTTCTTTTCTTAGGTTACTTTTTGATGCTTCTTAAAAACCAGTGGCCCATGCTGGAATCCATCATATTTTAACCAAATGGAACACTTAAGTATGGTAATCCATTGTTAGACAGTCAGTGCTTTCCATGGAAAGGCAATCAGGACAAATGCTGTGTGGGTCTTGCACACTTAACTATGGGTGAGTTCTTCTTACATCAAAATAAGCTTATCTCCAGTAATAAAAACACTCAAAAGCCCTTAAACAGAATGGTGTCTACAGCAACCCACGCTGCCTGTGTGCCGACCTAAGAGCTGCGTGGCCCACGGAGATGAAGAGGGTGAGGAACTGGCTCTGCCACAGGTGGTTTTTCTTTGTGTAGATGGGACCTAGTTCTCGGCAATATTTCTCCTGGCTTGGCAATGTCTAGGTGACTAAGTGATGTTTAAGGCAAAATCTCAATATTTTAAATAAATTCTTTCATTTAAATTTCTCTTTGTAACCTGCTGCTTAACATGTTTTACATTTATTATATCATGCTTCAATATTAGAACTTTTAGCTTGTGATTAACTCAAATAGTTCAGCTAATGAAAATAATGATTTTTTTCATGCCGTACCATCTGGTCAGTTAAAACATTTCAATTAAACAAGCTGTCTAATTAGAGTTCCTTGATGATGTAGTTGAGTTTGCTTCGATTTTGTCAGAAACCCCAAGGATGCTATTGGGGGGCACCCCACCTTCATACCAACGCGCTAAGGAAGGTTACCACCCACCGAATGTTTCAGAGTGCCCAAACGACCTCCTTTAAAAACCTCTGAAGGCATCTTGTGGTGTGGACCCAGAACAAATTACCCTTGTTCACTGAGTATCTTCCGAGTTCCCCAAGACATCCAAGTCCTACCACAGAGATCAATTGTTTAAAGTCCATTTTTTCTCCTACTATATCTTAAGATTATTTGGAAGTACACCGCATGTAAAGCTTTTGTTGTCCTGCGACTCCTTTGTTTCCCATGGAAGGGAAACGATTATAATAACTGTTATAATAAAAAAGTCACTGTTTTATATCATACCCCCTGTCATTTTTCCCTCAAAAGATTCTAGACTCAGTTGGACATTTCTCTAGAAAACAAAAAATTAAGCGCACAAACTTAACTGGTGAAAGTACCAAGATATTCTTAAAATAATTTAAATGTTATTTTAAGTTGAATATTCAAATGCCTTTAAATAAGCTGAAGGTTTAAAAAGAAAAGAAATTCTGTTAATTTAACTGTGGTTGAAAACAAATGAAAAAGTAAAAATTTCAAGTTCTTTATATAAATGAGAAGCGAGACATTTAAATTTTTTATATCACCAAAACAACTAGTCTCTTGAATTTAAATACCTATTAGTTTAACTTAAATATTAGACAAACCAGTGGTTAGATAAAACAAATAGCACAATAATCAACTGGCTGAATTTTCAACTAGTTCTTTTGTTATTGTGTGCTGTGGCAATAGAAAAGTATAGATTTTGAGATTTTGATTCAAATCCAACTTAACTTGTGAAAGTAATACAGTTTTATTTATTCAGGCTTGCTATTAATGATATTATCTTTCATCTTGACTGCAAATACCATTTCTGTATTAGTTCAAGCAAGTAATGCTGGCTGCTGAAGCAGACCCCAAGATCTCTGTGACTTCACGCAATAATGATTTCCCTCTGACACAGTGTCTGATGTGGTCCTTCCACCTCGTGACTTCAGAATAACTGGGGTCTCAGAGTCCTCTCTTGGATCATATAGCCTGAGGACGGACATCAGAAAGAGTATGAAGATTATTGCAAAATTTGGTGGGAGGGGAGCCTGGGCCTGGAAGTAATGTGCCTCCCGTCCACCCACATTTCACTGGTCAGAACTCAGTTACGTGGTCACAACAAAGTACAGAAGAGGCTGGGAAATGCAGGCTAGCTGTCTGGTCAGGAAGTAAGAAATGGATTTTGGTGGACACGTAACAAACTTGCCACAAATCTCTATAGCCTTGGTAAGAACATGCTAAAAGGAATATAATCTCACCATTACTCATGCAACAAGAGAGATTATCATCTTGTCTTTAAATTGTATAATAAATATAAACTCTATTTAGTAACACTGGAAGAACTATTTTAAGTAAAAGGTATTGTGTATATAATAACCATCTCCAAATATGATCTTTACTCATCTTGGTTTCAGGCACATATGGATTCTGTTTTTCTCATGACATTCTCTGAGTCTCTGAGTTCTGAAAATATTTTTCCTTTCCACTCACCTGGCCATCAAAAATGGCAGACACAGTTACTTTACCTTAACTTTAATCCTCAAAGCTGGAATGAATCAAGTTAATTATCATCCCAATGTTTTCTCCCCAGCCTGTGTGACCCAAGCCAGTGTTTGGGTCACCTCACAAACCAAAAGTGTACCTCACAAACCAATTTGAAGCTGGAGCTGTGTGTGTGTGTTTTAACTTGTGTATTTTTGAAAGCTTGAAACTAGACAAAACCTCAATAGAACATCAAATAGTCTCTCAACTGATATTTCACTGAGTTTAAGTTCCTACCAGAGATCTGATTTCATGAGCCCATGATAATGACCAAGCTTTCCTAGCTTTGTGCTATGACCTCTGATGCAGAAGAAGATCTACTCATTGTATAACTAGTCTCCAAAGTGAAAATTAAACAGAAAATTGAGGCAAGTACTAAGGAAGTTAGGCAAAACCTCAGAGCTTGATTTCTATCTTCTTTTAACTATCACAGCCCCAGAGCAAGACATCATTGATAGGCAATGCAGAGAAGAGTCGTTGACAGGATTGAAAGCCTGCAAGGAATGGTCCAGAGAGAGACAGAAAAGGGGAAACAGATTGCTCCAACTTAACAGAGTCCCTAGAGGTAGCCACATCTGAGATCTGGCCCTGTCCAGTCCCTCCATGACCAAACACATCGCTCAATGTTTCTGCTGTGGTAACTTTTACTTTTTCAAACAGGGATCACATGAAATGGGTTCGATTTCATGTCTGGGCTAAGGTTCATTCCCAGTATCTGTACTTTTATGTAGCTTTTAAGTATTTGTTCTAGAAAACTCTGAGGATTGAGAAAGGGCAATGTTGAAATAGACGATGCTGCCTGAACCCAAGGTCCTCCACACAGAGCTCAGCAGAAATTTGCCGTGAAGCAGCTCTTTACTCACAAGAGCAGGAATGGCGAGTTTGTGGTGGTTGTGATGCCCAGCTCGCCTCCTAAGTGTGCATCTGCACAGCCTAATGAACACCTACATCTGCTAATAGATCACCAAGCCCTTCCTCAAAGCCCAGACTTTTCCACAAAATCTTTTTCAAAAATACTTCAGATAGTCTCTGCTGACCTATTTATTGGCCACTACTAATCTATTTCCACTCCCAGGTTATCATGTAGCATGGAGCATATTTGACATAGGAAGGAAGCTTTAAGAAGAAAAAAACTGATGTTGACGTCTGTTTTGGTTTTCTGAGTCTAGAGACAGGGAAGAAAACCACTATGATTAAAGCCAATTCTTGATCATCTGTGATAATGGAGAGTGTAGTGTAGCAAGAATGAATCAAATTAACAAATCTCAAAAGCTTCTATTAGAAACGAAGACTTAAAAGAAAATGATGTCTAAATAAAAAACATTAGAGGAACACAAGAAGCTTAAGTTTCATTTGAAAACGAAGAGAAAAAAGGATCCATGATATGCAACCTCCTCTTTTGTCCAAACTTATTAACAAGTAACCAAGTCTACAGATTTTATTTTCACCTCCTCTACCCTGAACTGCATGTAGACTAGCAGGTGGGGTAATGTACCTGAAAAGGACAAGAGGAAAGAACAAACAGAGACAACCTAGCAGGGAAACCACAGGCATATTGATTGGTTTTTGAATAATCCATATCCGTAAGACTACGGAATTTCAGGGTTTAAGTTAAGGTAAAGTGTTTGTGTATCAGAGCTAAGGAGAGAGACTTGTTAAACAGCAGTGTGGGGCCCCTACAGGCAAAAGCTAAAAATATTTCAAAGAAAAAAATCTAAGAGCCAGAAAAACATGTATCTCCATAAGCGATTTTGTTCAGCTCTTGGATACAGGGCAAGATCATCTGTGTCAGCTCTGGATAAGATGCTCTCGAGTCACTACCACTGAGGGAAGCAGACGGCATAGCAACGGAAAGACTCTAGAGCCAGACTGCCTGGGTTCAACCTCAGCCCTGCAACTTTGTAGCTTTGTGGGCTTGGACAAATTACACAACTTTTCTGTGCCTCGGTTCTCTTCTCTACAAAGTGTGGCTGACAATAGAGCCCGCCTCATGATGTTCTGAAAAGGTTTAAATGAGTTAACATATCTAACATCTAGAACAGTTGACACATACTAGGTATTATACTTGCATATTTGCTATTATTCTTAATGGCTACAGCTTGTTAAGATCAAATCTCAAAGGTATAATGGGTACTTTTTAAAACAATAAGATGATAGGATGTATTATTGAGTTTTGTTATCATGTGTTTTAGACGCTTTGGAGAGTATATTGGTTTCCTATTGTTGCTGTAACAAATGCCCTCCAATTTAGTGGCTTAAAAACACAGGTTTATTATCTTACAGTGCTGGAAGTCAAAAATCCAAAATGAATCTCACTGTGCTAAAATCAAGATGCTGACCAGACACTGCCTTTCTGGGGAAAAATGTGTCTTTCCTGCCTTTTCAGTTTCTAGAAGCTGCCTGCACTCCTTGGCTGGTGGCCCCCTTCCCTTGTCAAAGCCAGTGATGTTAGTGCACACAGACATGGGGAAAGGCCCCAGAACTGAAAGTCTACCTCTGTGAGCAGAGGGCAGGGAAAGATAGAGAGGCTGGCCATTCCAGTCTGGAAATTAAGAGTTTATTAAGGAAATTTACATATGAGGCACATGTTGGGCAGCTACAAAACAAAACAGATCTCCATGCTGGTTGGTAGGTGCCAAAGAATGATACAGACTAAAACGGGATGGTCATGGGCACTAGTAAATGAATGTTACCAGGTACAGGAAATTACTTCACATGCTTGAGCAAGTCAGGACGATGGCCTCTTCTAGGAACCAGCACATAGTGGGAGGTGGGGAAGGGTGCTGATTTAAGTCAGAATGAGCATTCATGATGATCAGACAGTCTCCAAGGAGGGTTTGTGGTAAGCAGCTCCATTCTGGCCAAAGTCCAGCCTGCAAGGTCACATCATGAAAGAGTCTCTCCTCCACCAATGTCCAGTCAAGCCTTTCCTGCATGATGTGACTCTGACACTAACTCTCCTCCCTCCGTCCACCTTTCAAGACCTTGTGAATACATTGGAATTCACCCTGGTAATGCAGGAAAACCTCCTTATTTTAAGGACAGCTGAGTAGCAACCTTAATCCCATCTGCAACCCTAATTCCTCTTTGCCATGAAACAAAAACATTCACTGGTTCTAGGGTTTAGAATGTAAACATTGAGTGTGGTGGCGGCGGGGGGGGGGGGTGGCACAGGTAACTGCTTCATGTCTCACAGTGAATTAAAAAAGAATCTATCCTAAACACTGGAATGATTTATATAGTCAGAAGAATTCTGGAATGAGCCAACAAGAGACCTGAGTTCACAACTGTGTTGGGTTAACTAGTTTTATGACCTTGATAAGTTTTCAGTCTCTCAAACTCCCTGGACCATTGTGCAATGAGAGTTGGTACTTCTGTGCCAACGTCTATACCCCTATCTAGGTATTCATCTCAGAAACAGTAATTTAGTAACAGGGAGCACAGAGCAGAAGAGCATGAGATCATCGTCTCTAGTGAGAAAACAACTCAAGATGCTTGAGTGACAGACAATGGCCATGAACACTGTTTACCTGACTTGTGAAAAACAGCACATCTCCAAGCTCTGGTGGACTGCTAACTTTGAGACAGCTTCTGGTTCCAACTGGGAAACAACAAAGGTCGTGCTGGCCTTTCTGTTCTCGTCTGTTTTGACTTCTTACAGAGTTACACAGATTTTTTTTTTTACACAGATGTTTTTAGCCAGTGGTATGCTGTTGCCTCCAGAAGTTTGTCATTTACAGAATCTTGGAAAGTGGCACAAGTGCCCCCTGCTCCTCTTTCAGGGAAGAAAAGCTGTGTCATGGCAAATCCGTCAGGCGTTCAGCTGCTTCGCATCCCAGACCTCCAGGATTGGCCGATGTTTCCAAGCAAATTTAAGACTTCTCTCTTCTTTTTGTTCCCTGAGGCTATCTATGACTAGGGGGTGAGTCTCAGAGCTGTGTGGTCTTGTAGGGATATTTTGGACTAATAAAATCCATTGTGCTTAGAAACTTACATTCTTTTGGTACCACAATAAAGCTGCTGGGTTGAGTTTGCTTGCGCATGCCTAAAACATCAATGGGCCACTGAAAAGAAGCCAAAGCCCGACCAGAAGTGAGAGAGGGGTTGTGCCTACCACATGGTGTTGAGCGGAAACGTAACAAAGACTCTAAGATGAGTGACTTACCTTTATTGTTGAAGGCGTGATCTTGAAGATATCATGAAGCCAGACACAAACGAGTGAATTTCACATAACTGTTCTTCATTCCCAAGCAAAACAAATCTCCTCTGTCTTCTGTTATCATCAGAGTGGTTCATGAACAAAAATTCTGCCATTAAAGAAACTTTTCTTGCTTTCTCTAAGTTTGTCATGTGGAAAGAAATCACATACTATATTTTAGATTTAATTTTCCAGGTGGAAATATCTGGCCATGCTAACAACAATGCATCAAACACACACATGCAAACAACAATGCATCCACAGCAAGGTCAGTGGTGAGTCTCTGAGTTTAAATGATTTTAGTAGATGTGGCTCTTGGCCTACAAGAGCGTGGAATCTGTTTTTCTTTATTTGTTTTGTATACTAATGTCCAGTGAATCCTTTCCTTTTTTCCTTGCATTTGGAATTTTTAATAGAATTTTATATGAGAATTGAGTGTCCATCAATGTTGTATATATTTTTACTTAATGATGGAAAAAGTTTCCCTGGCTGTTGTGGCTCAGTGGATTGAGCCCTGATCTGTGAACTAAAGGGTCACCAGTTCAATTCCCAGTTGAGCCACATGCCTGGGTTGTGAGCCAGGTCCCCAGTAGGGAGTGTGTGAGAGGCAACCACACATTGATGTGCCAAGACACATAGTAATTAAAATGCCAAAGGTTAAATATAAAGAGAGAATCCCTAAAGCAACAAGAGAAAAACCGAGAGTTACCTACAATGGAGTTCACATTAGACTGTCAGCTGATTTCTCAAAAGAAACTTTGCAGGCTAGAAGGGACTGGCTGGAAGTATTCAAACTGATGAAAAGCAAGGACCTATGACCTAGATTAGTCTATCCAGCAAACCTATCTTTTAGAATGGAAGGGAAGAGAAAATGCTTCCCAGACAAGGTAAAACTAAAGGAGTTCATCATCACCAATCCATTATTACATGAAATGCTAAAGGGAATCATATTTTAAAAAAAGAAGATCAAAACAATAAACATTAAAATGGCAATAAATTCACAGCTATCAATAACTGAATCCAAATAACAAACTAAGCAAACAAGCAGAACAGGAATAAAATCATAGATATGAAGACCCTTTGTAGAGTTATCAGTTGGGGGGTATATCCTTATACCTTTCTCCCCATTAAGAAGGATTAAGGATTAAGAAGCTCAAATCGGTAAGTACAAAATAGACAGGGGGATGGGAAAATAGTATAGGAAGTGGAGAAGCCAAAGAGCTTACACACATGACCCATGGACATGAACCCAGGAGGGATTGCTGGAGGGAATGGGGGTGCTGGGTGGAGGAGGGCAAAGGGGAAACATTGGGACAACTGTGATAGCATAATCAATATAACATATTTTTTAAACTTAAAATATAAGGTTTCTTAGAACATATGTTCTGCATGCCACACAGGTGTGCCTATTTTCAGTCAAACCTAACTCCAATCACCTCTTTTTACGTCTAGGAACTGGACTCTGATAGTGTCTTTGCTTTGGTGACACCCTGGTGGCTTCTTTCTGTTCAGAACTTGTCAAAACATACAAGCAAAAAAAAAAAAAAAAAAAAAACCCATGGAACATCCTGATGAGCTCAGTCTATTGGATGCATCACTAGGTCAAGCCTCCCTGCCTGAGGAGTTCTTCTGATCCTTATGCCTGCCTCTGAGGTTGGCCCTGGAGCAGGACTTAATTCTGCCTCATTTTAAATCATGTGCTCAATTACTTTCTCTCTCTCAGATAATGAAAAGCCACCAAACAATAGCTTAATGCATAAGGAAAAACAAATTCCAAAAAATTATCCATCTGCTTATAAATAACAGGCTAGTGTATATAAGGTAGCTAATTGTACACAATATTAGGCATTCCTTCAATGAAAACAAGAGAAATGAAAAGATCCCAGAATTTCTTTGTCATGCTTAAAAGTCTCCCCACTCTAATTGCCTAGTTTTTTAAGAAGAGGTATTTGTTCTCTATTATAATCTAGAAATACATATGCCTAATTGAAATAAGATGTACTCCCTAAATGATGAAAATAAAAAGTGATCAAAATAGATTTTTGTTATCCATTGGACATTGGGAGTTTAAATACAAACGGCATGGCTTGCAGTGTGGGGAATTAATTATTGGTAATTGTAGTCGTAAGCTTAATTCCCTGTTTGCTTCAATGAAAATGAATCCTTTTATTTAATATTTAAATAAGTACTACTAACCTCATAATCTAGGACAGCACATGCATTTAGCTATTGAGAAATATTGAATGCTAAAAAAGCTTTATCTTTTAAATACTGAATTGTGATTAAAACAAAACAAAACAAAAATATTGGGGGGTAGATATGTTAGCAAATAGGTGTTGGGTGCTCTTTTTTTAGTACTCTTAATAGATCCTGTTTTTGTGCACTTGTTAGTAATCTATTTTGTATTCTGATAAAAGCCTATACATTTATGAATGATCATATATTAATATAAATAACAATTGATTATATGCAATATATTATGTTATTATGTAATTGTAAATAATTAACATTTATATATATACTTTTTTAACACTTATCCTTAGTAAAATGCTTTAATCGAAATATATTATCGTACTGAAGCACAATGACCATTTAATCTATTCAGAAAATAAATTCACTGCCTGGTGTTTCTGCTGTGAGTTCTTTTCTTTCTCTGAGGAAAGAATGTTATGACCAAGCATGAAGTAGACTCTGCTTTCTGCCCCGTCTCATCTCTGACCTGTCTCCGTCTGTCTCATCTGTCTCTGTCTCCAGGCCCTGGCCATCCAGGAATGCCTCTGGGTGTCGGTGCTCACTGTTACTGAGGCCTGGAGTGCTTTCTCAAACCCCTTATCTGCTCTTTGCCTAATTAACATCTTTTACTCCTCTCAGACCTCAGCTCACGTGTTCTCTTGAGATTGGGGCAAGTCCTCCTCTTTTATATTCTTATTACAGTAAATCTTGTTGTAATTACTTGTTTCATGCTTGTCCCTCTGCCAAGGTATAGTTCCAAGAAGGCAGGGGCAATGCCTGCCTTGTCCACAGCTAGAGCTCCGGTCACTAGTTCAGAACCTTGCACATACCTCGAATCAAAAACCTGTCTGTGGGAAGTAAGGAAGAAAGGAAGGAAGCATGAATGTCAATTAAAGTCAGTCCCAGAGACCCTTGGCAAAATTCCCATTTCATAGTCCTGATGTATCCATAACAGTTATTATACATTGTCTCATTTTTTATGGGAAACAAATGGAATATTTTCCCTTTCTGTTTATTGTGCTTCACACTAAATTCACGAATGCACCTTCCCAGAAGACAATTTATCCATATTTTAATAATTAACACATGTAATTATTATCTTATATCTATAAGTAAAACAAGAAAAATTTCTTGTTCGGAAATTAAGCTTGTCTACTGTTTAATGTGTGTTTCTTTAGAGGTAACTTGGACATTGAACTTCTCACAAATGAGAAACAATAGTTTGCAAAAAAGTGCGCATTATAGGTGGCAAAATATGGTAGTTCATTTTCAGGAGTAGGTATAGCAGAAGGCCTCTGAATTGTGGGACGTCAGGTGTAATTGAAGGTGTGCATATTGTTGTCACACCAAACACGGAGAGATCGCGTGCCTGAATGCATATTGAATGCTAAGTGCTAAAAACATTTCTCTCTTCCCAGACTTGGCTCCCAGAATGCCAGCAGCCTTACCATTCCCCTCTGGGCAAGAGACTGGAAGATTCTTTTGTTAAACATAACCAACCTGGGACGAAAGATTCAGAAATATTGACATCAGGAGTCTGCCAACAAATAGCCCATCAAGGTCACACGACTGTGTTAGTCAAAGTAAGCAAGCCCCACAAAAGAACTCCGAGTAGCCAGTTATGATTTCAGGCCCTCATTCTTAACCATGAACATCTAGGGAGGATGTCCAGATATTTGAGGAGGACCTCTAACATGGAAGACAGAGACCAAAACAAATAAATAGAAAAAAGCAACTTAGAAAAAGTAGAAACTAGAGAGAGAGAATTAAACTTTAACAAAAGTATTAGTACCCTCAGAAAGAAATATTACCCTTGTACACCTGGAACATGGCGCTATATAAAGAAAGATTCAGAAAGTAAAAAGAGTTCTTGGAGGTTAAAAACAGCTGAAACAAGATATTTCTCAATAAAAGTTGGAAGATCTATTTGAAGAAAGTCCTGAAAAAGTAGATCAAAAGACAATAGTCATGGATATTTTTCCTAGAAAACATTTCTTAGAAATGAAGACATGAATTACCAGGCGGAGTGGGCCCACCTAGTGCCCCGCCCCCCGGCCCGTAGATTCAGGAGAGCTACAGCACAGAACCTCATGTGAAAGTGTAGAACACTGGCACCATGGTAAGACTCTATGGCTTCAGGAGAGGAAAACACGTTACATACAAAGGACCAGGGATCAGAGCGACTTCAGACTTCTTCGCTGCAACAACACAGGGAGAAAGACCTTCAAAATTCTCAAGGAAGAGTATTCCTACTGCAATTCTAGATTCACTCAAACTATCAAACACATGAGAGAAAAGAATAAAGACATTTTCAGATATGCATGGTCTTAAAATTTTAATTTCTATGTACTCTTTCTCAATAAGCTCCTCTAGTGAGGATATCATCCCACCAAAATGAAAGAAAAAAATCAAGAAAGAAGATACAGTGTGCCCCAGAGACTTCTGCACACTAGCCTGTATCACTGGAGGCCTCACAGATGCCATGCCCTGTGCGTGTGCTCAGCTGAAGAGTGTCTCAGTAAGGTGCCTGGGGGACAAGAGGTACAAAGGCAGTCTAGGGCCCTGACGGGATTAAGAGACCTGTGAGGTAACCATAGTATCCAACTGTCACTCATTTCTATCTTTCCCTTACTTTTTCATCTTACTTAATGTGAACATTTTATCACTTTGAGTGAAGTGTAGGAACCTTACTCTTACTAGGTCCCTTTACTCTTTCACTTTTTCTTTAATTGAAATTTGTATTGAGATCTTTGTAGATTCACATGCAGTTGTAGGAGATACTAGAAAGATATTTCTTGTACACAGATTCCAGTTTCCCCAATATAGTATTTTAGAAAACTCTAGAATAATATCACAACCAGTACACTGACATTGATATAGCCCACAGATTATATTCAGATTTCCCTGTTGGATTCATGTATGTATGCATAATATATTAACTTCTGCATAATTTTATCACCTGTTCAGCATTGTGTATGAACCACCAGGGTCAAAGTACCGTACAGCCAACACTATAGGGGTTCCCCCATACAGTCTTTTTATAAGCTTACCTGCCTCCTTCCTGCCTCTGTCAAACATTTTTTAAGATCCTAAAGAAACCCAATACTTCTTACTCCCCCAAACAATAATTAAATAAAATTTTAAAATCTTAAAAAATAAAAATAAAAAACATAAAAGCATTCTCTATATATTGACTTTGAAAACCCCACATCATAATCAGGATTTTGAAACTGATACATTAGACTGATAATATTCAGATTTTTTGATTTTGCTAATATGTATATGTGTATGTGTGTTTATGTACTAAATTTATAAATTTCTTTCATCTGTAGAGATTCATGTATCCACCACCACAATCAAGATATTCAACAGTTATGACCTGGCTGGTGTGGCTCAATGGATTGAGTGCCAGACTGTAGACCAAAGGGTGGCTGGTTTGATTCCCAGTCAGGGCACATATCTGGGTTGCAGGCCAGGTCCCCAGTATGGGGCACATGAGAGGCAACCACACATTGATGCTTCACTCCCTATTTTTCTCCCTCCCTTCCCCTCTGTCTAAAAATAAATAAATAATTTTTTACAAAAAGATATTCAACAGTTCTGAAAACCCAATGATCCCTTGTATTGTCATTTTATAACCCATCCACCTGCCTCTACCCACTCTCCCATGTGAACTTCTGACAGCCATTTGTCCTGGTCATATGTACTACATTTCTAAAATTGTGTTGTTTTTCTTTTCAAAAATGTTATATAGACAAAATCATATTGTGTTTAACCTTTAGGAATGACTCTTTTCTCTCAGCATAATTCTCCAGAGAATCTCCCTTTTCACCTTTTAAGTGCAATGTCTTAAGTATTTCCTGTCCATACACTGAGCACCACATCAGATGGTGTAATAATTGTTAAATTCTATAATAAGCAGAAATATGTCCCTCTTCCAAAGATGTCCACATCTTAATTTCAAAAACCACTAAATATGTTAGGTTACGTGGCAAAGAGAAATTACAGTTGTAGTTGGAATTAAAGTTGCTAATCGGTTGACCATAAAATTTAGAGAGTGTCCTGGATTATTGAGGTAAGCCCAGTGTAGTCATACAATTCTCACACGTAAAAGAGAGAGAGAGAAGAGAGAGCCAGAGAGATGAGTTATGCGAAGGACTCGGCCACAGGTCTGGCTTTGAAGGGGAGGGAGGGAGCCAAGAGCGAGCGGCCTCCAGCAGGTGGGAAAGCAAAGCTTGGATCCTCCCCTCCGGTTTCCAGAAGGAATGTGATCCTGATGACGTCTTGATCTCAGTTCGGTAAGATTCATGGAAACTTCTGCCTTAAGAGCTGCAAGATAATACATTTGTATTGTTTTAGCCACTTTGCTTGTGATTATTTGTTATAGCAGCAATAGAAAACCAATAAACTGTCCAACATGATTTTAAAAACTAATGAGGTGAAGAACAGGCTATTATATTTAACCCTATTTTTACTTGTTCCATTGTTTTTTCTTCGTTTTTGAAGTCTTAAGCCCTGTTATAATTTCCTTTATAGCCAGTCTTTAAAAAAGTAGATGTGCTGGTAACAACTTCTAGTTTTCCAGCTAAAAAGTGTTTTGGATCCTTGCATACACAGGAGGGAGAAGGAGAAGGAGAAAAGGAAGTAGAAAAAGAAAGAAGGAAGGAAGGAGCAGGAAATGAAATAAAAACTCATTTTCAGACAAAAACATTGTAACAGAAATTCTTATTTCAGTTACGGAAATGTTAGAAAATAATGAAGGAAAGGCTAAAAAAGACTTTTCAAAAAGTGAAAGATCTCAACTAAGCCACCAAACAATTGCTCATAGACTATAAGACCTTTCTAACAATATCAAAGATCGATTAATTCATAATTTAAAAAATTGCAACTACTGATTCGCAGCCAGGGCACATGCCTGGGTTGCAGGCCACAGTCCCCAACAACCGCACATTGATATTTCTCTTTCTCTCTCTCTTTCTCCCTCCCTTTCCTTTCTAAAAAATAAATAAATAAAATATTTTAAAAAAAATTGCAACTACTTTTCTTTAGCATTACATGAACCATGTGATCTAAAACACTGTCTATTAATACCTGGTATATTTGTTTCTCAAAGGACCTCCAAAATTATAAAGAAAAGTTATTAAATCAGAGTGGGAACAAACAAAATTTGAGGTGCAGATTCTAAAAACTCTTTTATAGCCATCTAGCCAAAGAAGAATTTCAGCTAGATATTTTTTTTTAAAGATCTAACCTGAAATATAGTGGTCAAGCTCTCTTGTAGGTAGAAAATCCAGACTTACTGGAATTTTAAAACAAGACAGCTCTTTCCCTTACTGCTTTATTCCAGTATACGGTACATTAAAAAGTATTTGTGCTCAATTTTCTGAAACTGACTTTATGGAAAGTCGTAAGGGTCCATTTGCTAAAAAGTCATTTGGTGCATATGCACAAATGCTGTGAGTCATTGCCAAATTGTGGGACAGTTGAAAGAAACAGAAGACAGTGATTTTAGTGACATTTTTAGTGTTTGTTCAAAGTGTTCATTTGCTCGCTGATAGAATCATGGAAGGGTCTTAAAAATATACTGTTCAGTCCAATTCAAGATTTTCTGGAAACATCAGGAATGCTTGCTAAATATTCGGACACAAAGTAATTGTGCCTTGCTAAATAATTAAAGACAAAATAATGATGCAACTGGCATTTTCTCACATATAACAAACTACATATGAACAAACTAAATTTAAAACACCGAAACAAAGGTTATTTTTTTACCTAGCTGGACAGGTATGAGAATATGTTGAAATTGAAACTCTTCATAAAATACAAATTATTAATAATAATTTTACACATTTTTATAACATATATCAAAGTAGAGGAGAGTTCATCCATAATAGCGTTATGTAATTTAATTGCAAAAAGAAAAAAATTGAGAATGCTTTGCTAATACTGGTAAATTTAGAGTTGCTTTCCAGTTATGTAATGGCCCTGTGAACTCAATGTAATTATACTAAGTTGGTGCAAGAGTTAGTGAATTTATTTAAAGACGACTAATGTAGTTTGAAACTGATATGCTTTGCTTGCAAGGAAAATCATTTTTAAGTATATTTCATCGATTATGCTATTACAGTTCTCCAATATTTTTCTCTCCTTTAAATCCCTCTGCTCAGTACCCCCATTCCCTCCAGCATTCTCCATGATGCAATTGGCATTTTCTGATTGGCATTGAATCTGATTAAGTCTGTGTGGGGGTTCTTTAAGAGGAATTGCTTGAGACTCCAGTAGATTTTTCCACTGAATCAATCCTGCTGGATTTTGCAGCCAGAAGTTATGGGGGATTATCTTCCTGGTACTGGAATCCTGGGTAGGGGGACCTGGTGTGAGGCTGTTAATTCTTGCTCCTGGGATAACCCTCCCAAATTTTATCCACCACATATGGATGTGGGACCACCCCTTTCCACCTCTCCACCCATCCTACCAGTCTAGATGGATGTGGTTTCTTCAATTCTGTAATTTTCAGAGTTCTACTCAACTTGATTTCTGATGGCTCTGAGTAATGTTTGTTCTATATTTCAGATATAATTTTGATATGCTTGTGTGAGGAGTTGAGCCATTTTTACTTATTCTGCCATCTTGACCAGAAGTCTCCTGACTGGGTCTTTTTTTGCTGTTGAGGTCCTCACTAAATTTCTTGAGCATCCTTATAACCAGTGTTTTGAACCCTGCATCTGAGAGATTGCTTATCTCCATTTTATTTAGGTTCTTTTTCTGAAGTTTTGACCTATTCCTTTATTTGGGCCATATTTCTTTGTCTCTTCATTTTGGCATCCTCCCTGTGCTTGTTTCTATGTATTAGGTCAAGCTTCTATGACTCCCTCTCTTGGTAAAGTGGCGTAGTACAGTAAGTGTCCTGTAGGGTCCAGTGACACAGCATCCCCATCACCCAACCTGGGTCCTTGAGGTTCTCCCTTTGTGTACACCCTACATTTGTAGTTGAGCCTTGATTACTGTTGGCAGGTTAATAAGAGAGATTTACCCAGGCCAGTCAGTTGCAAGGACTGGCTGTGACCACTGACCACAAACCTCTGCCCTCTGTGGAGGTTCAGCTATGCAGGGGCTGGGTGGTGGTTCCCAAAGTGGTCTGTAGCTGTCTTCTGGATATGCAGGCACTGGGGTTTCGTAGGTGGTACAGGCCAATGCCAGCCCCCACTTGTGTTTTGCCCAGGGCCACCTTGCCTGAGCTACAAAGCAATCTGAGATGGCTGCTGCTAGTGCTGGGGTTGGAGATTCCTAGGCACAGCCAAGCTGTGAATCTGGGCTGGCTGGTGCTAGTGCCAGGCCTGGGACCACTTAGCAAGAGGTACGGGGACTGGGGCTCACTGAGGCCAGCTGTTGCCTGTTTGAGAGGATTAAGGAAGTTGTGAAGCATGAGCAAAGACCAGCTGTTCATATGGAAAAGCAGCTTGGGAGAGCCAGTAAGTTGCATGCATGTGTTGGAGCCTCTGGAGATCTCCAGGGCACAGCAAACAGTGTTAGCCAGGTTGATGGAATATGGCACCAGCTTTCTGGCTCTGTGGCTCTGTGGAGGAAGGGTTCAGAACAGTGACAACAGCTTCTGCCCACCTTTCTGTCTGGGAGAGAACTGTCCCCCAGCTGTCGCCTTGATGCCATCACTTCAGTTTCTCCTCTTATGCCACTGGTGCCTTCCAAACTGCTACCCCAGTTCTGGAGCTCATGTCAGTCTGAGTAGGTGAGTCTGTGTGTGGGTTTGTTAGAAGACACTGCTTAGGCTTTCAGAAGTTTCTTCCACCAACTCAGTCCCCACTGGTTTGCTGCATCTGTCTTTGCTCTGTTAACTTTTTTTTGTATCCTTAGTTGAACCAAAAAAAAGCCTTAATATTGATGTAATTAAATAACCAATTTTTCATTTACGATTTGCATTTTTATGGTTTATTTAATATCACGAAGATATTCTTCATTTTATTCTACTGGCTCTGTATCCTCACTTAGGGGTTTAAGCCATCTTTGTAAAATATAAGGCAAAAATCCAACTTTTTCTCTAAGTAATAAGTTAGTTTTCCTGATACCAAACAAGGCACTCTTTTCCAATTTTTGTGGTGCCATGTTTATCATCTGTCTGATTCCCATCTACACACACACATATTTCTGAACTCCTCATTTTGTTCCTTTAGTTCGTTTCTACACCAGAACTATACTGGGTTTTTATGCTTTGTAATATTCCTTAATAATGAATAATTTGAATCACTCCTCATTCCTTTGCCAATATTAGTTATAAGCATCCTACTGAAAGAGTTTCAATATTTAATATATCAGCTAAAAACGTCCCACCAAAAGGGTTTTTGTATTTTCTCTTTGCTTTATCTTATCAGCTACAGGTTCTGGACTTTTAAGTAGTACTTATATACACTGCCAGTGAAAATCCCTTTGTCTGCCTTTTCTTTAAGAAGGTTGGTTGTTCCCAGGGAGTCTTTTAGAATGCTGTAAAGTGAAAATCTGCCTGTTCATTTTAGAATTGTCTGGTCTCATGAGCTGAATAAATTGGATCATATATACACCACACAACCAGGAACCCAGTAAAATAACCCTCTCAGTATATAAGGCTTGCACTGGGGCCTGACCAACAATGAATGGCTACAGATCTTCAGCAACAGCCTCTAGCTGCCACTGCTCCAAGTGGTGTGAGTACAAGCTGTTTGAAACTGCAGTTCCAAAGGTCCGTGAAAACAGCCTATGACAAATGAGTAAATTCAAAATTATTTCATTCACTGATAGACCATTCTGAAGGATGGAGCAGCCAGAGCTCAATGATTCTTTATAGAAAATCCTCTATGTGCTGGATATCGGAGTTTCAAAGAGAAATATAATGCATTTTACTTATACATCTATACCTTGTTTCTTTCTGCAGAGAGATCTGCAAGAAGATAAAGTAAATAAAGTAATCTTCCCCTCAAGGATTTCAACATCTTGCGAGGAAAACATATGTCAAAACTATTACCATAATACCAAGTAAAAGCATTACAATATAGATATCTCTAACTAAGTAAGGAACAATGAATATATAAAGAGAAGAGATGAAACTATCACATTTGATCGAGGGGTTGAAAAAATAAATTGCTTATTGTAGCTTATTTTTGTATGAATATTTATGATAGATAAGAAATTAGGAGATTTTTTTAAAAGTTTTTTCCCACCCCGGCTGGTGCGGCTCAGTTGGTTGGGTGTCCAGCTGGGGCACATGCCTGGGCTGCAGACTCGTCCCAGTCGGGGCACATGAGGAAGTCAGCCGGCCAGCGCTTCTCGCAGTGACTCTGTTTCTCCCTCTCTTCCCCTCTCTAAAATAAAAAATAAAAATAAGTGTTTTTTCCCTGTATTTGGTAGGGTATAGGGGTTATGGATGAAAATTATGGCGGGGTAAGGGCCTGAGACACACAAAGAGAAAAAAGAGGAGAGAAGCAAAGAAGCAGAAGAAGCTGGGGACAGATGTTGTGTTGGGGTAAGTATGTTAAATGCACTGTAGAGCCTTACCCTTCAGGAGTCTAGTACAGGTTGAAGCAGTGGTTTGAGAACTGGTATGACGCTGAAAAAGAGATACAGGGGCATGGTGGGAAAGGTGGGTATTGCGATTGAATGGACAAGGCTTTAGGGATTATTAAATTCTTTTGGAGAGAATAAATATATACAAAGTCTAGACAGAGCAGAAGGGTCCTCAGGATTCATGGCAGCCCCTGTTCTGGGGTCATGGTGCTTGGGCCTACAATAGCCACAAGGATTATCAGGAAGAGTTCTGGCTATATCTATGACTTAGATAGGTTAGATTTGGGAGTTAGAGTAACAAAAAAGAAAAACGATGAAGCAGGACACAAAATTGTGGGGGGGGGAGGGGGGTCTTAGAGAGTAAAAACCATTTCATTTTTTATTTGCAGTCCCTGGCACTGTACCTGGCACAAGGAGACCATTCAAATGAATAAACAGGTAAGTGGATGAATGAGTAAATGAAGTAGCAAATATCATAATTTGTGGGCTATTTTAAAGAGTTCCAGAGATGTTATAAATTTGCAAGGGTAGGAATGATCATGAAGGGAATATTCTCACATAGTTCAGTTTAACTAAGTACAAGGTCTGTCCAAAAGGTATCCAGCCATGTAATATGAAAAATAGAGATATATATAGAAGATACAAGATACAAGAAACACTGTACATAGAACAATGACACCTCATTCCCCTTTGAAGTAGACACCTTGGGACCTCACACAGTTCTCCCAATCACCATCAGCTGCTCCATCATATTTTCCTGAATCTCATCAATGGTCTGAAATTTCTTTCCTTTCAAAGGTGATTTTAGTTTTAGAAAAAGCCAGAAGTCTCAGGGAGACAAATCTGGGCTGTAGGGGGGCTGAGTCACCTGGATAATTTGATATTTCACCAAAAAAACTCTGTAGAAGACATGATGCATGAGGAAGCTCATTGTCATGATGAAGCTGCCAATCACCAGTTGCCCACAGCTGCAGCCTTCTGAGTCATCAGAATAGTTTCTGTGGAGGAATGTTCAAACTTAATGCAAAATTTGATGCAGATTCATTGCTCTACTCACTCAGTCATTTTTAATGTGAAGGCCACACAGTACACATGCTCATTCAACAGTGTCTACCGCCCCCACTGACTAGTACAGTGAAGTCGTCATTGTTCATGCATGTGCATTCCAGTCCACTCTCCTTGGCTGCCAGGGTACATCGATGTTGCCCAAACCTTTCTTGTTATATTAATAATGGCTGGACTTTTTCTGGACAGAGCAAGTATTTGTCAGGTAGACACTCTGTGTGTTGCACCTGTACTTGAGGAGGATAGAAAGGCATAGTCCCCACTCGTACATAATTCACAATCCTGTATGTGCACAGGGAGACATAAGTACAATATAGCAATAATACAAGATGAAGATATCACATAGCAAGAAAGAAGTAAAACTGAAGTATGAGAGAAAAATTTGAAGGAGAACTCTTGTCTGTTGAGTAGAAGGTTAGAACAGCCGTTAGGGATGTGGTATTTGAAATACGCCTTGAGACACTGGTAGGATTTCCAAAAGACAGAAGCATGTCAGGAAGAACGAACAGCATAAACAGCAGCCTAGAGCTGGGAAATGCAACATACGCCCAGAGGGACAGGGGGTGATCATTTTGGTAAGACCCTGAATACCAGGCTAAAGAATCGGTGTTTAACTGCAGGTACTGGAAATCACTTAATGTGTCTGAAAAAGACAGTGGCATGGTTATAAACAGTGTTTTAAAGATGACTTTGTCACAGTTTTGCAGGACCTTGCTGCACAAAGACCAGTTGAAGACCAGAAGCATGCGCTTCACTTGGGAGCCTATTAGCAATGCAGGATCTCAGCCCCTCTCCCCGTCTGACCCACTAAACCTAAACCTACAGAGCAGCAGGGGCCCCAGGCGACGTTTGCCCATTGAACTCAGAGAAGGTGTAGCCAACGATGGAAGAGAGAGATTCGACCTGAGACCAGCGGAGGACTAGGCCAGAGAGACACGCACAAAGATGGCAGCGGTAGAGGGACACCAAAGCTAATGAGGTTGGTCAGAGAGGGAGCAGAGTGAGAGGAGCTTCCAGGCGGGATGGTGATAGCCTAGTTCCGCCTCACTCATTTTCCCCGTAGAATAATCCTCTCCCCTTATTTGTTAAAGTTGCCGTTGCGTTTTGATATATTTTTCTTCTATTTTTTCCTTCTATTCATTAGCAAGCACTGCTTCTCTCTGCTTGTGCTCACAGGCCATAAAGCAAATGAGAAATTGTCTTGTGTACTGTTCTTTGGGGTTGCAGATTGTAACTACTGCTGTGCCACGTGCCAGAGAGAAATCACATAGAGATCAGAAAGGAGAAAGAAGAAAAGTGGAAGTATCTTCTCATGCAGTTCAGGGCTTTCCTCCGTTCTGGGTCTAATGCAAATCAAACAGGTGTGCACTCATAGCCTGCAAGTGTATCTTCATCAGCTTTTAATCATCAGCTTCAAGAAAATTCAGATCTCCCAGAAAGGAGGAAAAATAAACAGCTGAGCAGAGTGACTCATTTACACTTCAAATATACTTTGAATTGGTTATTCCTCAATTAATCAAATAGCTGGTGTATCCCTAAAGTAGTATAAAATGACACGCTGTGTGAAATCAATTTTTCTTTCCAAAATCATTAAATCCAGTAGCCTGTGACTACATCCCTGCTAATTCTGGTACCAGTCCTTTCATCCTCCATTAACTCTGGCACGCCTAACAGGCTGTCAAGAATAATTTCCCAGGATGTAAATAATTCAGAAATTAAAAATTAATAAATAATAACAGAGAACTACTGGGAAATAGGCTGGGTCAATTAGTGCGCTCTGCATTCTGTTTCTTCACAGCAGGGGTGGGCAGCCACATTCGTTACTTGAATCTTTCCTTCGATTTTGAGGTCTGATTTACAGCTCTTCATTACTGGATCCAGTCAGACACAATTACCTCCGCCACTATCTCAGTTCCTAACTTCAAAGAAACGAGCGTTTTCTTGTCTGCTTTTTTTCTCCTTGCAGCAGGCTCAGCTTGACATCCCTGGAATTTCTTCCATGCAGACTAATTAATAAGTCTCCGACTTACCATATTCACTTCTCTTCTTTGATGTGCTACCTTAGTCAATCATCCCACTTAATTAGAATTTCAATGATAATTTTACTTATCTTGTGGCTAGATGGAAATTAAAATAACGGGATTTTAATTCTCTTCCCTATGAGGTTATGACATTTTGGAAGCAAAAGTTTCAACACAAACATGATATTATGTACTTTCTATGTGGGAGTGGAGGAGCATTCTGTGAAATTACTTTCTTCTTGCTACAAAGTAGTATTACTGTTGAGCAAGCAATGTGGTAATGCACTGGATTTTTCTACAGCATCATTTCACCTAGTGTTTCATGGGAAAAAAATATTGTCTTGATTTGCATAAATAATTGGAAAGGCACAGGTCATATGGCTGGCGAAGGTAGTAGACATGTTTTGAAGAAAAAAGTATCTCTGGAAAATCAAGGCTTTGATATATTAACACTTTAAACTCTTTTTGCCTTTTTCTGTCAATCCATGCTATTTTCCATTTTGGTGAATTCTATAGTGGGGGTTTTTTTAAGGCTTCTTCCAAAATATACCACAGGGAAATAAAGCAGTTCTCTCACAAACACAGCAAACACTAGTAAGTACAAGATGTGAGTGACAGAGATGTGCAGAATTGGTAAAGAAAGGGTTTCATTTCTAGAAAACAATAGTAAAGCCACCATTTATTAAGTTTCCACTGTGGGCCAGCCTCAGCCACAAGCTTTGCCTCTGTTAGTTCTCCCAGTGTATCTGTAATACAGAAGTATAACCCCCATGCTACTGAGAAGGAAAGGGTCTCAGGGAGGCTAACTCGCTTTTCTAAGGTCGCCAAGGTAGCACAGGAGGAAGAAGAAGTGGAGGGTTTAAGCCTGTGAGCACAGCGTTTAAAGCCTCCCATGATCTGGCTTCAAACTGTCTGCTGAACTCACGATCCTTCTACTTCATTACATAGACTCATCCAAAACACAGCTCCAGACGTAGACCCTGATTTTTGCATGATATAAAGACCCTGATTTTTGCATGATATAAACCCTATTAATACATTGTTGGTGGTTGCCTTAACATTTATTTTCAGGTACTGGCTGAAATTTAATCATTGTAGTTATAAATAATAGTCTCAGTCATCATAAATACGTACATTACTTTTAAATAGCAAGTACAAAAAATTCAAGTAATATACTATATGCAAGTTTTAGAATAAGAAAATAAGCTTTTCTCATCTCATGTTTTCTTGTACTATTTTTTCCCAGAAATAAAATGATTAGCTTTTTTTGTTTGTTGCTATTTAAAAAAAAAAAAGTTCCTCCAAAGATATGCACAAACCCTTAGACACTAACAGCAGTGCGGTGATGGCCAGAGAGAAGGGGAGGTGGGGGAGGTGGGCAAAGAAGGGGAAATGGGGACATCCGTAATAGCATAAACAATAAAACAAAGTAAACAAGTCACAATAAGAACAACAATGGGAATTTCACACACCATTCTCTCTCTGGTCTCCCAGGCTCTCGCCTCGTCTCTCCGCAGCGACAGTGCGCGCTGCGACAACCAGCAGAGGCTGCGGTGAGCAGCGGAGACCCGTTTCATCAGTCAGACAGGAAGCACTGCATTAGTGCCACTTCGAAGCCCCCCTTTCAGGGATTTAGTACCGTTGTTCTGTGACAATAGTACTTGGTTCATTTGCTACTTAAGACGTGATTATTTAAATTAAAGTTAATTGGTTTCCTTACTCTGCTTTAGGGCTTTAGGCTCAGAAAATTTCTATTAGAAAAATCTAATTTGTTTCAAATTCCTATTTCTAAACCTTAGAGTAATTAAAATGCTCTGATATTTTAATTCTCTGTAGTAAGAAACATCTCTAAATTACAGCTCTAACTAGCAAATCCACGGAAGGTGCAGGTGACATCCTTACGAAAGGGCTCAACTCCAGTTCAGGAGAAGGCAGGGTTGTTGTGGCCGGTGGCCAGGCAGGCCTCTCCGTGGCTGAGGGAAGACTGGGCCACTCCTGCTACTTTTCTTGAGGTTTCTAGTAAAAATTTTTAAATGATGTATTTTAAATATTTATATGAAACCAAGCAATGCTTTTGGTACACAAAATGCAGTGTAACATAATCGGGCTGCTCAAACTAACCACGGGGTTAACGGAATGCTGTGATTCGCAGAGCGCCAAAGCCTGCGACGCCCCTCCAAAAGAAAGCAGACAAGTCCTGCAAGGGAAGACTTGCAGTCTTTTCCTGCGCCTCGATGACTATCAGCATAACCTTATCTAGAAATAATGTTAAAATTCTTAACGTCAAGCTCTTCTCAAAGAGGAGGCTCCAGGCAAATGCTCCCTCTCACCATTCCTTGACAGGCTCTAATCTTATTTATTCAGTTAAATTTTTTTTTTAGTGCTTCCTATGTGCCAGGCACTGCTGTAAGCATTGGAAATCTATAAATCAAAAGAATTTTTAAAAGGACAGAACTCCCTATCTTGTGGAGAGTGCTTCTAATGGAGACAAACAACATATAATAAGTATAATAAGTAAACATGTAGTATGTTAGGTGGTACTATGTGCAGGGAAGAAGTAGAACAGTGTGGCGGGGAGTAGGAGTCCCAGTGAAGGATAGAAACGTGCGATCTAAATGGCATAGTTAGGGCAGGCCACACTGCAGAGTGACCATGAGTGGGGCGGCACAGGAAGTGAGTAAGCCATCAGATGTCTGGGGGACAGAAAGCAGGGAAGCAGGGGCACCTACCGAGTGCCTGCGTCCAAGTTAGAAAGTGTGCTCCTCCACCTACCCCCAAATATTATTGGCCACATTAACTTAGGAGAAAATTTAAAGTATTATCTTAATAAAAACTGAAAAGGAAGTTAAACAGTCATTCCTGACATGATAAAAAGAAGAATTAAATAGTTATCAATGGCTATTATTTTTATTGAGGTATAATTTACATACATTATAATAGTTGCAAATATATAATATAATGATTCAATATTTGTATATATTGTGAAGTGATAACCAAAATAAACCTAGTTAACATCTACCACCATACATAGTTACAGAATTTTTTTTTCCTGGTGATGAGATCTTTTAAAATTTACTCTTTCAGCAACTTTCAAATATGCAATACAGTATTATCAATTATAGTCACCATTCTGTATATTATATCCCCATGATTTATTTATTTTATAAATGTAAGTTTGTACTTTTTGACACTTCACCCATTCCCCCCTCACTTGCCTCCGGCAACCACATATCTGTTCCTGTAACTATGGGCCTGTTGTTCTTAGATTCCCCATGAAAGTGAGGTCCTGTGGTATTTGTCTTTCTCTGTCTGACTCACTTCATTCACCATAATGCCCTCAAGGTCCATCAGTGCTTTTGCAAATGACAAGATGTCATTCTTTTTAATTCCTGAATACACACACACACACACACATATCTCCATATATATAAAATGCTACATGAACATGGGGCTACATGTATCTTTTCAAATTTGTGTTTTCATTTTCTTCGAGTAAATAAAGCAGGTACTCCTCCAATAGTGTCATTTCATACAACATTGTCTTGTTATAACGTTGATGAGATTCTGTAGGAACTTAACTCTTATTTGCATCAGTTAGCCTACAGTAAAATTGATTTAATTATGCATTGTTTTGCTATAGTTCCAAGAACCTATTGATGACATTAAGTGAAGGGTTACTGTACCCAGAATTGGAACTGGTAGATCATATAATAGTTCTATTTCAATTTTTTGAGAAATCTCAAAAAATGGAAAAAATATTGTTTTCCATACTGGCTAAATCAATTTGCATTCCCACTGATAGTGCCCAAGGGTTTCATTTTTCCACATCCTCACCAATACTTGTTATTCCTTGTCTTTTTGCTAGTAGCCATTCTAACAGATACGAGGTGATATCTCATTGTAATTTTGATTTATGTTTCCCTGATGATTATCTTTTTATATATCTGTGGGCCACCTGTATGTTTCTTTGGAAAAATGTCTATTTAGATTCCCTGCCCATTTTTTAACTGAACTGTTGTTTTCTGTTTATTTGTTTGTTTGAGTGTTTTTGTTTTTTATTTTTTCTCTTTGCTATTGAGTTGTGTGGGTTCTTTATATATTTTGGATATTAACCCCTTATTGGATATAGGATTTCCAAGTATTTTCTCCCATTCAGTAGCTGTTCTTTTTGTTTTATTTTGGTTTCCTTTGCTGTGCAAAAGCTTTAGTATGATGTAGTTCCGCTTGTTTACTTTGCTTTTGTTACCTTTGCTTTTGATGTCAAATACAAAAAATTATTGCCAAGACTGATGTCAAGGAGCTTGCTGTGTATGTTTTCCTCTAGGAGTTTTATGTATTCAGGTCTTACAGGCAAGTCTTTAATTTATTTTGAGTTAATTTTTGTGTGTGGTGTAAGATAGTGCTCCAATTTCATTCTTTTCTGTTGTCCAGTTTTCCCAACACTACGATGAACCCCACAGAATAAATAAAAAGAAAATAAAAGATGAGCACATCATTGTGAAGCTAATGGATGTGGGAGGAATTCTGTCCAGTAGAGCTCTCCCATCCACCACACATGAGAAATAAGTCATCCATCCTGGACACAATCTTGCTGTTCTGGTGGGAAAGGGGGCGGCAATTCCCCCTAGTAGAGAATGCCCGAGCCTTTCTCCCAAATGGCTTTATTGGGATCAGTATGTGTAGGCGTATACATCATACATGCAATGTCTATCAATGAATGCCAATAGGCTACAGTCGTACAAAAACAGGTATTATCTATAAATAACAATTGAAGGAACACAGAGATCTGTCATAGGTCCGGGTCTGTTAGTCATGCAGATGCCAAAGGGTGTTTAAGATGCTTTTCATGAGATAAGGAGTTTACTCCTTATGCCTTGAACTTGGTTTATATCAACAGGGTTACAATAAACAGAGCAGGCTTCAAAGGACAAAATGTACATTTTAGGCCTGATTCCCACGGTAACTCTCGGTGTTAGAGTTGGGTCATGTCTGCCACCTGCTTTTTTACCTGGTTTTCCAGGGAGACTTACTAGCCCCTTTCAGGGCTTGCTTTCTCGGGGCTATAGTCTCCAAAACCACACAGAGCAGTCCCCAACAAATGGAAACCAAATCTAAAGAGATAATGTTGCTAAAGACAGCCAGGAAGAAAAGAAAAAGACAAATCCCCTTTAAAGGAACAAAATAACAATAATTTAACATCTCAAGAGACTGTAGAAACCAAAAAACAATACAGTGGAATTTTCAAAGTACTGAAAGAAAAAGATAACCAGCAACCTTGAATTTTATAGTTAGCACAGTAGAAATTGTTGGTGTCCCACATCTCATTCCTTTAGCCCAATTTTAATTTCGATTTTATTTGGGATCAACTGATTGGTAACCTTAATTACGTCTTCAAAATCCCCTTTGCCGTGGATAGTTACAAGAGTATCACCATGGACAGAAGTCACTGGGGCCATCTTAAAATACATAGCCTTCCACCTATCACACATACCCTATCACCCATCAATTCTACTTCTAGGCTTATACTCAGGTGAAATGTGTGCATTATCTTCACCAAAATACATGCTCTACAATGTTCACAGAAGCACTGATCATAGCAGCCGAAACTTGGAAACTACCCTGTGTCCCTCAGGAGAACAGTGGTATGTTTGCCCATTGGAAATCTATATAGTAATAAGAATAAAAAATAATAGAGATGAATTTTACAAACATAAAGTTGAGCAAAAAAAAAAAAAGCCAGATGCAAAGGACGTTTGTCATTTATATATAATACAAAAATTGATAAAACTTATCTATGGGTAGGGGTCAGAGTAATGGTTACCGCTGGAAAAAGAGAAAAAGAATGGAAGGAAACATTAGGAGGCAGACAGACAATATTGTGTCTTGATCTAAGTGTGCTCAGTTTGTGGAAAATTATGGAGGTGTATTTGTATTCTATGAGTGAAGATTTTAAATTACTGCTTCAAGTGAATCTCAGAAAATCCAAAAGAATCTTCACACAAACTACTAAAAATAATAGAAGAACTTAATCAAGATGGCTAAAAGTAAAATGAATATAAAATTACATTTCTACATACCAGCAACAAAAAACTGGAATATATAGTTTTATGTATAAATATAAATCAAAATATGTAGTTTTAAACACCACTTACAATAGAATCAGAAAATGCCAAGTATCTGGAAATTAATCTAACAAAAGACATGTGAATCTCAATAGAAACATTATAAAACTTTATTAAGAGGTGTTAAAGAGGGCCCTGGCTGGTGTAGCTCAGTGGATTGAGCGCGGGCTGTGAACCAGGCATCGCAGGTTTGATTCCCAGTCAGGGCACATGCCTAGGTTGCAGGCCATGTCCCCCACACACTGATGTTTCTCTCTCTCTCTCTCCCTGCCTTCCCTCTCTAAAAATAAATAAATAAAATCTTAAAAAAAATTAAAAAAAGAGGTGTTAAAGAGGGCTTAAATATACAGAGAGATGTACTATATTCATATTTGCAAAAACTTCATATCAAAAAAATGTCTATTCTCTTCTAATTGATCCAATGCAAATGCAAACAAATTTCAGGTTAGCTGACTCTAAAATGTATCTGGAAGAAAACAAGTTCAAGAATTTCCCTTCTGAAAGAGAAAAACAGGTAGTGCTATTTGCCCTTCCAACATTTAGGATTTGCTAAAGAAGTCAGAAAATACAGAACCGACAAAAAAACAAAGTGACCAGTGGAATAGAAAAGAACCAAAATCAGACCCATACATGTATGGAACTTCAGTACTTACTGGATTGGCTGGGAAGGAGAGACTACACAGTAAATAAAGTTGGAAAAAATAAGGTTATACATATAGAAAGAAAGAAAAGTGTTTCCCTAACTCACTCTATACAGTACACAAAATTCAACTCTTAAGACTTTAAGTCATTAGAAAAGATAGGTGAATATCTTATAGACCTTAGAGTAGAAAAACATTTTTAAAGTGAAATACAAAAAGCACAACTCAGAAAAGATAAATTTAACCACATTAAAATTAATAACTTTTATGAAAATCCCTTAAATAAGTGAATTTTAAAACTCAAAGCTTCCCAGCCCAAGGCAGAAAAAATTAAGGTAGGTTCATCTTATTTCAATTTCACAAAAGTTCATAAAGTATTTAGTAAGTATACACAGAAATTAATGAACAGAAAATGAAAAGAGAGAAAGATTAATAAAAACAAATGCGGTTCTTTGAAATGTTTAATAAGATCACCACATCTCTGGCAAGACAGATCAAGAAAAAATGCAAATACAGACTGAAAGAGAAGAAAAGTCACATTACAGAACTGGGTTAAGTATAATAAGGGTAAACTGTGATAGTGAGACCACTGTTCTAATAAACTGGGGTGGAGGGGAACACTGAAAGATAGGTGAACTCCGTTACAGTGCATTAAGGGCTCCCACCACCTGTTGTACTCATCTACGCAGCAAAGTGTCTCTAGGAATAAAAAGAATATATTGCAAGTAAATGCATTCATTTGTTCATTCATTCAAAAATTGCGTTTGATGCTCTATTCCAGCCTCCGTCTCGATTCCTGGTACAGAGACGAAAGGGATTCCAGAGGACAAAAGTTTGAGGACTGGGAAAAAGAGGAGTAACTCACTACTAGGTCAGGGGAGAAACAGCTATTTTGAGTCTGCAAAGGCAAGAGTATAACCCGAGCCTTTTATCTGGTGTGGGGACAAAGATGGCAGGGATGTGAAGCGTGATGGAATCAGCAGGCCTCCCTAACGTCTTCTCTCAGTCACTTGCCTGCTTTCTCACCTCAATAGTTGCATGGAAAATCTACAAAGAAACCGGAGTGACTACTGGGATGCTCTTTTCAACCCTTCTCCTCTGAGTCCGTGCATATGGCTCACAGCTGCCTTCCTCACTGGACATTGCTCTCAGCTGCAGAAAACTGCCTCACCCTCCATCTGGGGGCAGCCAGACTAAGGCATGGCTGATGTGGGAGCACAAAGGCCTGCACCCGGCCTGTTTGGGACACCTAGGAAGAACCATCCTAATTCTACACTGCCCTGTTGGACAAGCTCAGTTGCAAACACATTGTGGGTCCCCTGATCCTACCGACTTCCCGTGTATTTTTTTTTTTATTTCACTTATTTTTAGAGAGGGAAAGGGAAGAATAAAGACAAGGAGAGAGACATAGATGTGAGAGAGAAACTGATTGGTTGCCTCAGGTTTGTTCCCACGTTCGGGGGGCAGGAACCGCAACCCAAGTGTGTGCCCAACAGCGAATCAAACCCGCGACCTTTTGCTTTGCTGGGTAACACCCAACCAACGGAGCCGCGCGGGTCGGCACAATGGGTATTCTTTTGTTCGTTTGTTTTTTAAGATTTTATTTATTTATTTTTAGAGGGGAAGGGAGGGAGAGAGGAGAGAAACATCAATGCGTGGTTGCTTCTTGTGCGCCCCCTACTGGGGACCTGGCCTGCAACCCAGGCATGTGCCCTGACGGGGAATCAAACCGGCAACCTTCAATCCTCCAAGGATCCAGGTAAACAGGTGTATTTTTTAAGAGCACTCCCCAATACACCAGCATGCAAGTCTGCTTCCAGGAAGCCTAATCTAAAAGTTTAAAGGACATTTTTAGCATTCTTCCTTTGAGGCCAGGCAAACTTCTTCACTTTCCTGGAGGCCATGAACCCCTTTGACAATACAAAGAAAGCTAAAGACCCTCTTCTCAGAAAAATACACACAGGCTCTTAGTGTAAACGCTTACATACTATTTTAATATTTTAGAGAGGTTTTTTTTCTTCCTCTCATCTTTAAGGTCCAGTTCAAACTTTACCAGCCATTTGAAGCCTCAAGTAGCTCTTTGTACATAATCATAAGATTAGCCACCATTTATTGAGCACTTACTCTCTTACAAGACACGCGCTAAGTAAGTGCTTTAACTTCCTGCCTTTGATCTTGACATAAGTCTGCAGGGTAGTTACTAATATCTTTCTTTTGGAGATTTAAGAACTTGCCAAACGTAACACAGCTAATAACTAGCAGATACTGAGTTAGAACCCCAATTTGTAAATCTTATGCTTTGAATGGCAAGGAAAAATAAGAGAAAGTTGATGACAGTAACTCCTCAAAAGTCACGTACTTAGTAGTGTCCGAATTGGGATGTAAACCCAGGTCTAATCCCAAAACTGCAACTCTTTAGGTTAAATGTGTCACAGCATACTTAGAAACGAAATATAGTGATTTTTGTCCTGCCTCTGCCCTTCGCAGCTCCTTTGCCACTTGCATTTGTTTCTAAGCAACTCCCCAAAGACCTTCGCGTGGCGAAGTCCATCTCTCACACAAGGAAAAGAGACACATCGTTTGCCATACAACGTGGCGGCTCTATGCCTCCTCGTCCACGTGGGAAGGCTGCGTTGTATCCGTACAACATGGCGGCACTCTCTCACCACGCCTCTGATTCTGACGTAACTTCCTGTCGTGCTCAGTCGATTGCACTTTTGAACTCGGAAGCGCTTTCCTTTTCCTCTTCCTGGAACGGTGTAATTAGGTATGGTTGCTTTTTGGTTTTGCTTGTAGTTACTCCTCTTACAATCGGTCGCCATCCAGGGAGTTGCGACAGCCGAGATCTATCAGACGCAGTCTTTTGAGCTGGCGTGGGGGTAAAGGCTCTGGAGGATGGTTGGTGGTGAGCAGGCCCCCGGCTTTTAGCTTCAGACACCTCTCCACCTTAACTTTCAGAGTCGTGAGGGAGCTCACCGCCCGGCACTTCGCCGCTCGCGAAGACCCGCGTTAGGAAACAAACGGATTGTGGTGCGGCTGGTTGAGACTCCGGGAAATGGGGGAACATTTTCGTACTTAGGCCGATGTTTTAACACCGCTCCTGTGGATGTTCTCGGGCTTGCGGATGGCGGACGACCGACGTGTTTCAAACATTCCCCTTCTCCCCTCAGGCCAATAGCAAGAAAGATTTTCTTTTTAGTGTGTTAGGGGTTTTCTGTAGTAGTTTTAGAGATGCAAACGCAATAGTGGCTGATTGGGTCACTCACCTTGGTCTTTCGTTTAGGTTTTGTGTCTAGCAGGTGTGTTTTAGTGTAATGTTAGTAAGGATCCTGGAATAATAAATGCAGGCCGTTTTCAAATAACATGACTGATGAAATGGTTACAAAACTCAGCATAAAAAATTAGGCTGATTCAAGTCTTGCTTATGATTTCACGTTACTTTGTGTAGTTCACCGAATAACTTAAGTCATTCATTTATATATTGGATTGACCCAAAAGTTCGTTTAGTTTTTTACTTACCATGGTTCTAATAGTGGTTCTAACATTTAAACAGAAGTTAGTTTAACTTCATAGGAAACAGTTTTGTTAGATTGTATTGTGACAGCTGTCATATCAGCATAGGATTTCAAAAAGCCAAATTTGGTTAATTTTTGTGTAGTCACTTTAATTTTAAAATGGAAGAATTTAAATGTAAAAACACAACTGAAATGCAAAAAAAAATTTGTTTAGTGTATGGAGAAGGTGCTGTGACTGATCAAATATGTCAGAAGTGGTTTGTGAAGTTTCTTGGTATTATTTGACGTTTTGGCCAAATACACCTCTGCTGTGGGGCTGTCTGATGCCCTGGGAGATGTTGAGCAGCTCCCCTGGCCTCTACCACTAGAAGCCAATAGTGGGAAATAGCCAACACACTCAAAATATCCAAATCAGTACAGTCGTTGGTGCAAAGAAAAATGCGTCTTATTTTACAGAGAAAAACACTGATTTTTTTTATTTTTTATTTTTTGGCCAACCCAATATCTATATAACCAATGATACCAAAGTTCGTGTTAAATGGTTGGCACTTAAGTTGAACCAGGAACTGCTTTTTGGACAAGATGAGCATCTGCTATGCGCCAGGCTAATACAAGTAGTTTCAAAAAATGAACCCCTTTCATAAGATTAAGGATCTTACGGATAGGGATAATGCATAAATTGCGTGATGCTATTTTGTTTTGAAGTGAATTATTTCTGCAATGAAATTTTATTCCTTCTAAATTTAGGTATTCACAATGGTCCAGCGTTTGACATACCGACGGAGGCTGTCCTACAATACAGCCTCTAACAAAACCAGGCTGTAAGTATCACTCAAGTTTAAAATACATGTTGTCATTTACTCTGCAGATTGCTGAGCTATTGTCTGTCCTCTCACATTCTAGGTCCCGAACCCCTGGCAATAGAATTGTTTACCTTTATACCAAAAAGGTTGGGAAAGCACCAAAATCTGCATGTGGCGTGTGCCCAGGCCGACTTCGTGGGGTAAGTGAGCCTGTTGCCTTGGAAGAGTTAACGGGCTGAAATTTTGAGCATTAATTTCTGGTATGGGAATGGTGAAGGAGGGGTCACCATTAGGGGAGGTGAGGAATTACTGAACATCTACACTCCAGACCTGGTAAGAACGTGAATTTCCTTTTAAAGCCAGTATGACAGATAAACTGAAATGCCTTTCACATAAATCAATATACCATTCCCTTTTGTAACCTGCTTTAATATTTGCACTTACCACTTTCTGGGAAAAAAAAAAAATTGGTAGAGTTGCTGTTTCTGGAAAAAGTTTCACAAAAATAATCTCAGCATTTTCTGTATGCAGGTTCGTGCTGTGAGACCTAAAGTTCTAATGAGGTTGTCTAAAACGAAAAAACATGTCAGCAGGGCCTATGGTGGATCCATGTGTGCTAAGTGTGTCCGTGACAGGTAAATATAACTCCTAGATCAACAGGGCTTTCTTAGGCAAGTGTGTGAGTCTAATCGTGCATGCTGTTTGTTCCTAGAAGACAGGTGAAGAAGATCATTTAAACAAAAGTTGCATGCTTTAGGATCCTTCCTAGACTAGGGATAATTAGTGCTGTACAAACTAATAAATGATATTAATTAAAAATAATTCATTAGGATTTTGGCCATCTTTATGCTAGATTTGGAAATTAAAATGACCCTGGTTTTGTGGGGGAGGCAGGTAAGAAACTATTGATTATTGGGGCATTAAGATAGATGGAGAGTGGGAAGAATCGAAAGTAGGAACAAAGTAGATCTATATAGTTCAAGTGGCTGAAGCAGAGAATAGTGGGAGCTGGTGAACAAGAAAAGGGGAAAGTCCCAGATCATGAAGAACAATTTGTAGCTTGATTCTTAAAAATGAGGGAAACTGATGGGTTTAAGAAGGGCAGGGAAACCTTTGGTGTGCCAGAAACTAAAACTACAGCAGGGTTAGTGGTGAAATCATTCTTTCAACAAAAGGCAAGTAGTGCTTGGAACAGTTTCTCTGATTTGTGAGAGCTAATGAAATGACCTTCATTAAAACCTGGAGGCTGGAAAGGAGCAGTAGGTAGAGGGCTAGGTCTTCTGGGTATGTGAAAGCAGATAGACAGGAGTGAAAACAGTGGGGTTTATGGTGGTAACATTTACGTGGCTTTTTTTTTTTTTTAAGATTTTATTTATTTTCAAAGAGGAGAAAGAGAGGGAGAGAAACATCAGTGTGTGGTTGCCTCTCACTCACATGGCCCCCACTGGGGACCCAGCCCATAGCCCGTGAACAATTCACTGAGCTACACCAGCCAGGGGCACTCCGCATTTTTATAATGAATACTGTTGCTAGTTTGGTTTTCTTGTGAAGAGACCAAGACTTGTTGCTTAAATTCACATAGCTGGTAAGGTGCAGCCCTGGGATTTATACCAGCCTTCATTGAGACCTTGCTCTTAACCCCACTGACCATATTAAATTGTCTCCTAAGGCCTAAGTGGACAGATTTGAGAGGTGACAGGTCTTTACAAGTGAAGAAGGTGGTTCGGAATAGTACTCTGCCTCCAGTCTGTTCAGATAGTTCTGTAAAGTGGTCTGCTCAAGTTTCTGAACCAGGTCTAACGCCAGCCTTTGCAAATTCATTTTGCCTTTTAGGAGTTAATTTGTAAGGGGATGGTACGGCATGTTATGTGAATATAATTACGTGATAAATACAAGGCCCCGCACAAATAACACCCCCTTTTTATTACAAAATCTTTTATTATAAAACTGTAAACATGTAATTCTGTAACATAACAATATCACACTCAAGCACACCATGTGACATTTTAGGTGAAATGTTCAAATTAAAACTATAAATTATTGCACCCATATTATTACCCTACCAACCACACTTAAGCAGGCCTTCTGCCGGACACTGTATAACTTAGGTGAAATGCAGGAGAACTTAACTCGGAAGTTTGAGAGGAGAAATTACTTGCAAGCGGCTGGGAATCTAGGAATGGCATTTAAAGTGGAAACCAAGAGGTTGAAAGGGCATTGCAGGCAGAGAACACACAGGTTTGGTCTGGCACACTGAGGGTATGAAAACCATAGGTGAAACTGGAAAGGCACATTGGGGATGAAAGGGTTATACATTTCTAGCAAGAGGAGTTTGGCTTTTCACCAATTTCCCCAGACTTCAGCAGTCAGGCTCATATGGGGACGTTCATTAAAAAGTACAATTCTCAGGCCCTAGCCGCTGGACAGTTGGGTTTGAATCTAGAACACGGCATTTGGATTAGCATCAGCTGTGACAGTGAGTCTGCGTGGTCTTTGTGTTAAGTTCAGGGAATTTCTAAGTGTCCTGAGTAAAAGAGTGGCATCAATCGTATTTCTGTAATGTGATTGCAGCAGGAATCCCAGCGTTTTGAGTCTAGGTTACTAGGTAACCAGGGATACCAGTGGGGAAGATGAGTGGGACAAGGTTCTGTGGGGATTAAATGAGTGCTTTAGCTCTGGAGGTAACTGATTTAACGAATAGTGGAGTGCCTGCTCTTTGCCAGGTCCTGTATACTAGTGACAGTGATTGATAAAAATGTGCTTTATCTCTAAATGGAAATTCAAAGTACAGAACTTGCAGATCCTTCCAAATTTAATCTTTATAAAAACACTGTGAAATATGTATGAAAGTATTCTGTGCTCTGTGATGGAAAAGGTAGCTTGCCCACGATCACAATGGTAGATTTGGCCTCAGACATTCAGGCTCTGGAATCCTTGCTCCTGATAAAGTACCTCTTGCTACTATCTTTTACCCCTTCGTTTTGGTTTGCAGCACATAACTCCTTCCTGTGTTTTTACTGGACATTTTTGATAATGCGGTTAAAACGTTTTGAGGCATTTTGCAAATCGAGTAGTGTCATTGGCCCTGGATCCTGATGAAGTGCGGTTGAGTGAAAGCTACTACAGCAGCAGAGAGCAGTCTGCTGTGGTGGGGGGGTTTACAGTTTATCACGACTCCGAAGAAGAGGGGGGCTGCTGCTGGCAGAGATGAAGAATTACCTGCCTTAAACGCCAGTGTAGGCAGAGACCTTAGGCTGAAAAGGCCTGTCCATATAATTTCAATTTTTAATTTTTATTTGTGGGTTTTTACTTTTCTGAGTGTCTTCCCTGATAGCTTTTCTAAATTCTTTTCTGGTGCTTTTCCTACCTTTGTTAAGTCAGTTATTTGGGTGTTAACTGTATTTCATATTTTCCTTTCTAGGATCAAGCGTGCTTTCCTTATTGAGGAGCAGAAAATTGTTGTGAAAGTGTTGAAGGCACAAGCACAGAGTCAGAAAGCTAAATAAAAAATGGAGCTTTTCTGAGTAATAAAAATAATTAAAAGGCTTGTTCTGTTATTTGTGTTGTAATTTGTTAGTATACAGGTTAGATACAGTCTATATCTGGGGACCCTCTAATTTCTAAATTTTTCCTTTTTCTGAATGCTACTGTTACAGAAGAGCAATTGGGTCCAGGTCCCTGCCTGTCATCCTCTAGGCCACAGGTGGCAAACACAAGAGGCTAGGTCACCCTGGCATCTTGTTTCTACCCAGCGGTAGCACCGAGCTCCTTGCCTGTAGTTAAGGAGTAGTTACATTGATACAGTCCTAAAATTACGTTCAGCCTTTTGAAGGCAACTGCAAGGCTGATTGATACAGCCCCTGGTGAAAATGAGTTTGACACCCCTGCTCTAGGCATAACCCCAGAGGCAAAGGTTTGGTGATTAAGGAGTCTATTCAAAGCATCACAATTTTGAAATAACAGCTTTCCACATGCATTAGTCACTTAAACCTATCAATTAAGGCTGAACTTCACCTCAGTTCTATAATTCCCCTGTTTTAATTATCTCATTTCTATAGGATTGGTTTACAAACTAAATGTAAGATACAAAAGCTACACATTTTAAGAAGAGTAGCAGGCTTCTGCCTCATGTCCCCTGTAAGTCACCCTGCCACCCTCTGCCAGGCCAGCCCAGACTGTTGGGAAACGCAGGCAGTGGCCCCAGGATCATCCAGGTGTCCTCAAGGCAGAGACCTCATGCCAGTCTGAGAGTCTAAGAGTGCTGCTTTTTCAGATCTTGTCTGTAATTCCACGCACTCGAGGCATTCAGCTTCTCAGCCAGTCCTGTCAGGATTGCCTCTGCAAACTCCTACATCCCTTCCCTGCTCCCCATTGATCTGATCAGATTTCTGTGTCTGAAGCAGTGATTTTTTTTCAACCTTTTCCATCTCATGGCATGCAAAACTAATTACTAAAATTGTAGTACACCAAAAAATGTTTACTAATATTTGCCCATCTGACAAAATAGGTGTAATTTTGATTGACTTACAAAAATATATAAAAAATGAAGTGTTGCTACCTCTATATAAGGATTAACCAATCAGGTGCAGCCTTATGCACATGACCAATGAGATGCAACTATTACATCATCTGTATATGGTTCAACAAAGGGCATTCACAGTAGATACTATTGTGTTGGCTGTTGTCACTTTCAGCTAAAGGAAAAGAGGTCAGTGCCCCTGAGTAATACTAGTCAGTATTGCATGTTTTAAAATTCCGGCAGCACACCTTTGAAAACCACAGTAATGAGAAGTCAATGATAGAAATTTTTTATGGTAACTAAAGGAAGTTTGAGAAGAGTGGCCCTTAGAGCAAAGGTCTCTGAATACTGCTTGGATCATTCACATAGAGGCTCCTTCACCAAAGTGTGTAGGACAAAGACCACAGTGTTCAAGTTGGAATGGAACTTTTTACATCATTAAATCCTCTATTTCCTTAGTTTATTTTCAAAATGGTCTATTTTGGAAAGTGAAACTCAGCAAATAATGAACTATGTACAAATCCTCATGTCTAGTGAATTCAAATTCAGATTTATGTTGGGCCTATAATGCAGATCAGAGCATTAAAATAATAGAATACTAAGGTATACAGGATGGGACAAAAGGAGGTTTACAGTTGTTTGTATAGGAAATTATACGATAATAGAATGAACTCTCATGCACTTACAGCTGTAAACCTACTTTTGCCCTACCCTGTATTTTCTCTGAGCAATATAATACTGTCTGACAGTTTGCAATAATGCAAAGGTATGTAAAGATTTTAATAGTTCATTCTTACAGTGTTGAGACTACTAAGCGTCCATCCAAGTATCCTACGTGCATAACTTCTGAATTGTCCTCCAAGACCAGTTTTTCAAGCCATGTCAATCTTCTAATCTCAAGAGTAGAGAGCGGAGCCCCCAGGCTACTTGCACAAGCCAAGAAATCTAGAAACTCAGCTGAAAAATTCTGTAAAATTTGACCCTTTTCCTGTAGACATTGCTGTTGGCCTGAAGTTTATACAGGGGAGCATTTTCTCTTGATAATAAACGCAGTACCCTTTTCTCCTTTAAGGAAGGAAAAAGGCAGAAATCTTCCTTCCCTCTTGAAAATTTCATTGCACCACACTGTCAGCTAACTTCTTTGGTTGATTTTTTATCAACATTTTGTAGAAGAGAGTAAATTGGCTAGGCTGGCATTTGAACTGAGACAGTTAACTATTCCTTTTTAACAAGATTGATAGTATCTCCATGGTGATACCTATTTGCCATGTGCCTGACACATCAAAGTGCTTAACATCTTCATTTAGTCTTCCCAACACCCCTGTGACACCTTTGTTATCCCCATTTTATAAATGTTACGCAGATGGTATGATATTACCCATTAGAATTTTTGCACATGTGTTTAGGAGGTTGCGATTGAATGATGGCTCACCCCTAATAAATACTTTAGCACAGGAAAAGATACCGAGGCCCCTATTTACGTTGTCACAGGTGATTGAGATCCGTCATGTTTCCCCCAAATGTCTTTCCACACGGATTGTTAACCAGAACAATACGATTATTCTGAGTAATGTTTAATCACAACTCAAGAAGATTTTTAATAGGTATATAATTGAAAAGCATTGGATTTTGAGGTAGATTAACAGCTCATTTCTCCGTGACTTAGTGAAGCTGATAAGTACCACATGGGTCTGCTCTGTGATCATGTAGGGTGTTTGGTATAACGATCTAAAAGTTGGTACTTGTAAAATAACACTCTCAAAAACAATGACTTAAAATTTATATTCAGTTCCTTAATTGCTGTGTAAATGAACCTAGTTTTTGAAATGCTTGAGATGTAATTTTTAGTAATAGCCTTGGAGGGAAAGCCTCCATTTGTCTGTCAGGACTCGTCCCAATGCGAAAAGTTCTGTAAACAACATGGCTGAACATGGGCTTTAATGTGAGGACTATCGAGTTTCAACAAAATAAATGGGTTAACTTCGAAATTCAAGAAAACTGAAGCATTAAATTTTCAAAGAATTCTTCATGTTAAATGGTTTAACCTTTTCCAAATTGCAAATGTTTTCACTTTTCTTATAAAACATCTTTGTAGGCAATTTAGAAAGTATGGGAAAAGAATGAAAAAAATCCCCTTTAATTTCAGTATGCAGATAATCATTTTTAACAGTTTGATGTCTTCACATTTTGTTTTCTAGGTGTAAGACAGACATTTTAAATCAAACTTGGAAGCATGGCTTATAAATAAATTTGCAACATTCTTTCTACCCTTAACACCTGTGAACCTATTTCTTTTGAAAAGTTAATTTAGTGACTGAATATACCATCAAATCTATGTGCCATAATTTAAATATTCCCTTTCTTTTGAATATTTGGGCTGTTTCTAATGTTTCCCTATTTTAACACTTGTGAGCATTCTTATATATCTAATTCATTCATGCTGTTTGTTTTAATTCCTAAGCTGGCATAGAATACAGTACTTCAAAAGTCAAGTTTAATTATTGGGGTTACAGTGATGTCTCCTAGGTGTTTTAGTCTGCTTTAGTACTTTGGTAACAAAGTACTGTAGACAGGGTGGCTTAACAATGACCATTTATTTCTCTCTGTCCTGAAGACTCGGAAGTCATGGTGCTGGCAGATCCAGTTCTGGGTGAGGGCCTGCTGGTGGTTTGCAGAGAGCTGTCTTCTTGCATCCTCACATGATGGAGAGCACAGAGAGAAGCAAGCTCTCTTGTCTCTGCTCTTACAAGGGCGCTAAAGCCATAAAGAGGGTTCCAACATCATGACTTAATTACGTCCCAAAGGCCCCCACCTCTTAATACATTGGGGATTAGGGGTCCACTATGTGAATTTTGGAGGAACATAAGCATATATAGCACAAACACATTTCACATCCATAACAGTAAGGACGTGAATGGTTAGTGGCCATTTCTTCACCTGTGTTAGTCTAGCCACTTATGTCCTTGACCACAGACCATACTTCACCCTCCCTTTGCTGATGCTCCCCACCTCCCTGTCTCACTCTCCCAGTCCAGTTCTCTGCTCTCTCTCCAGCACTCACAGGGGCGCAGAGGTCGTGTCATGCTGGGCAGATGTGGAAGACCGCAGTCTGGCGTGAACACAGTGCCAGTTCTATCCAAGTGACCAAAACGGATTCTGCACTGTTCTAGGTTTTGATTTTATTTTTTCAAAAAGTTTTAATTGAATCCAGTTCTGTGTGTATGACTTGAAGTATTTTTGACAGGTTCCTAAAAAGACATGTGAATGTAGTCAGTGGTTCCTTTTTAGAGTCTAATGTTTCTCCTTCCATTGAATTGCTTATAGATTCTATTGGAAGAATGCAGGATGGGGGGTAAGGGGAGTGTTTCACCCTTAAAAGCTGAAAATAGTCATATATTTAAATAAGTAGATCAAGTTTATTTTCAGCAGTGTAATAACATACACTTTTTACCCTAATGATTTGGAGCTTGGGCTCCCAGAACCTTGACAGGCAGGGCTGTACCCAGCTCTAACTGTAAACCATTGTATCCTACTAACTAAAGTCACATGCAGGCATACCTTAGAGACATTGCGGCTTTGCCTCCCGACCCCACCACAATAAAGCAAATATCACAATAAAGCCAGTCACATGAAGTTTTTGATTTCCCAGTGGATATAAACTTATACTATACTGTAGTCTATTAAGTGTATAATAGCATTATGTCTAAAAAAAGGCACATACTTTAATTTAAAAAATACTTTATTGCTAAAAATCGCTAACCATCATCTGAGCTTTCAGCAAGTCCTAATCTTTTTGCTGGTTAGTCTTACCCTCAATTTGTAAAAAAATGCAGTATCTGTGGAGAGCAACCAAGTGAGGCGCAGTAAAATGATGCACCCCTCTACCGATCTCTGCAGGAAGATCGTGAAGCAGGTCTGAACACTGTGATTTTCTCTGAGTTAGATCACTTACTGCTGGCTGAAGGTCAGTAATTATTAGACATTACCGACAGAAGCAGTGGTGCGTGGCTCATCCTGGTGTCAGAGCCAATTGTGTGTCTCCCTTTCCAGCTCCATGTTGTGATGTCAGGTGGACACCTTGAAACTGGCATGACAGAAGTATTTACACTCGGGACATCAGCAAACTACCTTCATGAGTTTTCTTTCTAAAGGATAGGATTCACAATATTTCTAGGTCAAAAGATGCTTTCTGATTTCTAAAATATTAGCTACTCAATTTTGAATAAAGTTTAAATGTTTCTGGTTAATTTGAATGATTACATAAATATTTTTGCCATTCATTTACATTCTTTTATAATTTGCCTTAGCTTTCATTCATCCACTCAACAAATATTTGTTAGGAACCACTATGTTCCAGAAACTGTGCTGCTGGGTATGTATTAATACAACTGTCAACAGAGCAGAGTCTTGCCCTGCTCTCATGGTACATGGGGAGATCATGTTAAATGAGGATACAAATAGGTTTTTAATTGCACACATTAGGGTAAGAATCATAAAAAGAAAGTACACAGTGCTGTTAAACAGTAAGAATGGAATCTCCTGGGAAGTTAAGAGAGGCTTTTCTGAGAAGTGATATTTAAGCTCAGAGCAAGAATAAATGTATGTTTGCTGGGTGAAAAGTAGGGAGAGCATTCCAGACATAAGAACCAATGTGTGTAAATATAAGAAACAGCCTTTTTTTTAAGTAGTTCATGCAACCCAATTCACCCTCAATATTTAGAGCCCAATGTGTGGACAAATTGGTAATCACTGAGAAGGAACATTCCTGTTAGCAAATAGCTTTTAGTCACCTGCGAGGCTCCCAGAGATCTATGCCACCTTTCCTTCCTAAGGGAGACCAGTGAAGGAAAAGCCTTCTTAAACTTTTTATTTTAGTTAGGAGCAAAGACACCCACTCTACTCTGCATTAGAGGTTATTTTTTAATTATACAATCCCCTAGATAAGTAGGAAAAGATCGAAATTATTGACTGCATTCCCTGGATATGCATTCAGCTTCTATATTCCCTGGCCTGTGCAAATAGCCTGAGGGCTCTGTGCTTTCATCTCTCCTCCCTCTCTCTCTCTCTCTCTCTCTTTCTCAGAGATAAACTTACAGTTTGACATGCCTTAAAGAACAAAAAATTTTGAAGAAAACTCAAATGTTTACTGCATCAGTGCAAGTTGTACAAAGACTATATGCTATAGGGTCTATTGCAATTACTCACTCTAGTGATATGTGTGGAAGCAGCCACAGACGGCACTTAATATTAGGGCTGTATGCCAATCAAGCTTTACTTGCAAATACTGATGTTGGGTCAGATTTGGTCTGCAGGTTGTAGTGTGTGGACCCTCCCTGTTCTGGATGACCTATGCTTCCAGCTCCAGCTGCCATCTGATGGCAACTGCATGGGAAACCTCAAGCAAGACCAGAAGAAAACTGCCTTCTTGAGACTAGTCAACCCAAAGATTGTTCTGTCACATTAAATTTTGAGGTGCTTTGTTACATAGCAAGATACCACTAAAGCAGTAGTACAGTACAATGGTCTTCAAATATATTTTTTGCTTGCATATCCTTTAATGAATTTTGAAAAGCATATAGACCGTTGCACATTTTTAGATTATCATCTAAAACTTTTTATTGTAAGTTTAAATTGTTGAAAATGATATAATTTCCAGCATAATAAAATATGAATATTTTTAAAAGCTTGTTCTATCACTTTGAAAATGTATCAAATAGAAACTACATAGCAACCATTAAAGAAGAAGGAGGAGGAGGAGGTGGAGGGGGAGACAGGAATCAGCTCTTTTAACAGTTGGAAGTTTCATATTGTAACTCTTTTCCTGATTCATAATTTCCATCGTTCTATTTCCAAGAAACAAAAAGCGAAAGAGGGAGGCATGGAGTCTTGCCACCCATTTGCCCTCTGGATGACATAAGGTACTGCTGCCTTTTCATCTGTGTTTTCTTTGCCTCGCTCTGAAGGAACTCTTTCTCTCTCTCTCAGGAGTAATCCATTCTTTGACGTCCGGGACAAGATGAAAGAGGTGAGGATGTTACATGAAAATTGTCGTCATTCCCTCCCACTCCGTTCTACATTCTACCTGTATTTGGGTCATCAAATATGTAGTCCAATATCTAACTAACATCTGCCTTATGTGTACAACAGGAAAAGGTGCAAAGCCTTGCCACTGCTTTTGTTTTATTTCTTTAAAATCAATCAGACAAGTATTATTTACCATTTATTTACTATTTATAAGGAGCTGTTTGAGGCACTGGGATGAAGAAGATAGACAAAAATCCCTGCCTCATTGGCGATTACATTTCAATGAGGGGAAACAGACATGAATGAATAAATGAAGGAATGAATAAGTGAATATATGAAATATATGGTATGACTGATATATGCTATAGACTCTGAGAGAGACAAAGCAGGGAAAGGGCATGGAATGCAGGAGAAAGCAAGGAGTTGCCATTTGAATAGTGGTGTGAAGGAAAGCCTCCCTGAGAATGGGACATTTAAACAAAGACCTAAAGGCGGTGAGGAAAGACCATGAGGACATCTGGAAAGAGCATTCAGAGTAGAGAATAGTCTGGAGGCAGGAGGGTGCCATGTGGCTAGACCGGAGGAGCAGATGAGGTCAGTGAGTTAACAAGGTTCCAGGTTGTACTGGTTCCTACAGCTCTCTGTTTTGGCCTCTATAGACCCTAGACCTGGGCTAGAGAAACCGCTTCCCTGAGCCCCACACTTTAGAAGCCCTGATCGGGCTTCTCTGTGGCAATGACCCACTCCACATGCAAACAGGACTGAACATATACTTACTTCCTTTTGACACCCCCACTTGGGGGGTAAGTACACATGACCCTAGAAACCCCTGCCCAAGGCACCCAAATGCCCTCCCTGGGCCTGAGCACTCCTCCTGGGCCTGTCTGTCAGGGAGGATTGAGCTCCTGAGATGCTCACCAGAAGCTGGAGGGTATTTGCAGGGCCCATGAAAATGTGTGGGCTAAACTGTCCATGTACCTGCACATGAAGTTCCCTAGGTAGGGCGGACAGCCAGAGGCCTGGTGCAAAGTGGGCCGTGCAGAGAGCAGGCTACTCCTGCATGGACACCATGTTCGGACAAAAACCTCCCCAAATCCCTAGATTCTAATGTTGAACCCAGATTTAAAGACCTTTGGGAAGTATGTTTGTCAAAGTGGGAGGCCAGAACTTCTCCTAGTGAACCACGTGTCAGCTTGATTTATTAGTGTTTGCACATGGTATCTGACGTGACATTAGACATCTATTCGTACTCCTGTGCCAAGTCCTGCAAATATTACAGGTCATTGACTCTTTAGTGGACAGGTGGCCATCCAAGGTGCTTTGCTTAAAGGAGGCTAGGCTTACCCCAGCATTTAAACTTGTCCATTTACATCTCTCAAATGTTATACACATCCAGTCAATGCATCATGGAGTGCCAGCTGGGTATGGGGTTCATTTTCTTTTGTAAAATGGAAGAAAAATGATTATAAAAGGGAGAAACAGGAGATCAACGAGTACATAGGAAAGCTGATAATCTAGAAACTGCTTTCCTTAAAACTAGCAATGCTCCAGCACCTCTTGGGATGTCTTCAAGTACCTTGGAGATTGAAGGTATGAAGACCCAAATTTGAAGATCCCTGATTTGGTAGAAAGAGCATTTATACTTGAAGCAAAGAAGCCTGGACTATATATAGTCCTGGTTTGCCACTAGCTACTTCTGTTACCTTGGTAAAGTCACTTACCTGCTCTGGAAGATTAGATTAGTGGGTTCATTAATTCATTTGATTGGTCCTGGTAATGAATTAGCCTCTGCTGTGCTTTGGGCACTGGATGGGGCTCCGAAGGTGAATGTGACACCACCAGAGCCCTCCAGGATCTCGCCATCTAGCTGTTCAGTTCAGCCACATATGCATTTTTTTTTTCATTTTTTAAAAACTGATTTTAGAGAAGAAGAGGAAGAAAGAGAGAGAACATTGATTTGTTGTTCCACCTATCCTTACACTCATTGGTTGATTCTTGTACACGCCCTGAGCAGGGATCAAACCTGCAACCTTGGTGTATTGGGATGATGCTTAACCAACAGATCTACCCAGTCTGGACAGGCCACCTATGCCTTTTGATAAATTATTTTAAATGAATGGATCAAGCCAATGACTGGCCCCTATGGGGCATTTTGGAAATTTGTTGGGGCATTATGGCAACACATTCTGTCCTGTGTAGGACAGTCTTCTCAACAAATTGTCCCAAGTCCTACATTACTTTCCAATATCCAATTAAGTTTTTATGTTGGTGAGAAACCTGTTTTTTATTATTGAAGCCTTAGTAAACTCCATTTAAATATAAACAAAAAGTATTTTTTGCATGGTTTTAATAAATACTAAATTTTCCAGGAATGCACCGTCTAAAACTAAGGGAGATTGTATTTTTCTCCTGAACATTATCTGGAGAAATTCAACATTTTGGAAAAAAAATCTAACCATAAACCTTTGATCTTCTGCAAGGTAATCCAATACTCCCAATTTTTAGAAAAAAAACTCTAAATGATGGGTGAATGTGCTGATTTACATTTTTTTCTTAAGTCTTTGGTGCTGGCTATTGTTTGCACAAAATCTGATTAACAATAAATTAAATTGTGCATAATATATAAATCTATTGTATTCTGAAAAGAGCACCATGGTTTCTAAATGTTTTGCTTTCTAAACAAGTTAGAGAACTGTTACTGTGGGCAACTGGGAGACACCAAGGAGTTTTAAGTACATTAGCATTTAGAAGGTTCTCTGTAATGGCATGAAGAATTCATAACAATTAATTCAACAAACCCTAACTGTGCCCTGGGCATACACCAAGCACTGGACTGGCATGGACCCTGAGAAGATTCCTGGCATATACAGTCTCCCATCTCCCCATCTCTCTTCCTTACCCCCCTCTTGTCATACACACAAGCATGGGGCTTGATATTGAGGACAAAGCGGAAGTTTCACTATTTACCTGTTACTTGCCTTGAGAAACTACTTAAAATTCTCTGAGTCTCGCCCTGGCTGGCATAGCTCAGTGGATTGAGCGCGGGCTGCGAACCAAAGCATCGCAGGTTCGATTCCCAGTCAGGGCACATGCCTGGGTTGCAGGCCACGACTCCCAGCAACCGCACATTGATGTTTCTCTCTCTCTCTCTCTCCCTCCCTTCCCTCTCTAAAAAAATAAATAAAATCTTTAAAAAAAATTCTCTGAGTCTCTGTTTCATGAACCCTCAAAATGGGTATAAAAATAACTGTCTTCCAGAGTTGTTGCAAAGATTAAATGTGCCTAGCACTTAGTAGGTACTTAAAAAATGCTAGTTCTCTCCATCTCTTTTCACCATCTTATCTCAGAACACATCTGCCCTCAGCCATTGTGTGAACATAAATCAGTGTGTACCCTGTGGGCAGTTTACATTTTAGCTTTCTAATTACTGATGGTGGGTTGGAAGACCAGCTTCTGCTAAAGAAATTTCAAGAGGGTGAAGCTGATAATTTAATCTGTGGAAGTCAAGGATCTCTCTATCAAATATAAATACAAAGCTAATAGATAATGCCAAGGACATGTCAGGTGGGGAGAACACGCTGGGATTGCAACCTCTTTACAGATAGCTTCAGTAAGGCTTATCATATGAGATTTCTATTTCTGTTTTAAGCATCTGAGCATTATGACACAGACAATGGCTCTCACACTTCAGATTCACTTAAGAGTCTGCTGGGGAGATGGTTAAAATGCACATTTCTGAGCCCCATCTAAGACTTTCTCAGTCAGAATCTCTGACAGTTGGGCCCAAAACCTACATTTTAACAAGCTGAAATGGATCCTGACCTGCCCTTTCACATGATATGGTACACAATACAATATATAGATGATGCATTATAGAACTGTACACTTGAAACTTACATAATTTTATTAACCAGTGTAACCCCACTACAGTCAATTTAAAAAGATAGTGGAGAAGGCATCTATGATTTGGTGTTAGACAAATATGGGTTTAAATAAATCTTAGGTCCACCATTAACCAACTATGTGACTTTGAGCACGTTTCTTACTCTCTGTAACCCTCAGTCACCTCACCTACAACGTGGAGATGACATAACTTCAGAGGTTCTGTGGGCTCAGTGAAACGTCCTGTGTTATCCACCCCACAGCCTGGATGACCCTTTCCTGCTTCCAGTGCAAGACCTGCCTTATTACATGTTTATGGAGAAACAAAGTGCAGCAAGACGGCCACAATGAAATCTTCTCATTTTGAATGATTAAAGTGATAATGTTGAAAATAAACCGAAATGTCAACTGATATCTTATCCTCCTATATCATGTTTTACCCAAAATGATTTTTCTCTTTGTAAAGAAATATACACACACACACATACACCACCACCCCCCACCCGCTGGAAGTGCCAAGCTGTATTTGATTAGTTCTGGGCAGAAGCACGTTAGGGCATCTGAAAACCACAACTGGAGACATCTATTCTGATGGGCCTAATGCTCTGGGTATTTCCTTTCAAAACCGAACTTTGGGGAAAAGTACTTTGATATAATGTACATATGGAAATATTTTACAGCATTCTTAAAAAGTTAGATATTTTATTTAATATATATATAAAACATACTTTTCTCTTCAATGTGTGCAAATATGGACATATCAGTGTCTTAAAGGGTCTCTTGTCATTTCTGAGCTAGAGTTGTTTTGTTTTGTTTTGTTAAATCAATGTAAGTGTGTATGAAAGGGCAAAATTGACAGCCATGGAGACAGTGGTCTTTTCTCTGGGCTTCTGGCAGCCAGCAGGAGCAGCTGCTGTTCAAATGTACCCCAAATACCTTACCTCTGGAAAGATCATTTGTGGAGGTGAGAAGGCACTTTGATTTCTCATACCCTCTGAAAGGTGTTGGTGGGGGATGACGTGGTGTGGCGGCCATTGCGCAGGCCTTTGGTTCTGAAGCCGGTGCCACATTTCACATGTGCGACCAAATTGCAATCTGGGTTCTGGCTCAACTTCTTTTGAAAAGATTAAAGTCTGTTGTTAAAACGCCGTTCCTAATATTGGGGTTAAACATTCCGTGGAAAGTATTCTTCATCACAAGAATCTATTAGTAGTTACTACTTTCCAGGGAGAAAGAATGGGCAAGGGAGAAGACGATAAGCGGACGGTGGCGTTTGATTTTCATATTTTTATGACTTGTGCTCTGAATTTTAGAACTGAACATGTAATCTTATTTTTAAAGAGAACAAGGATCATCTGTGTGCTGGTATTGTGGGTCACTTGTTATTTATTCTTTATAAATTTCTGAATTGAAAAATGAAATGTAAAAAGTTGACTTTCAGAAGCTTTGTTAGAGGGAAACTTAACTAGATCTCAGTATTCTTTAAACTCTTAAGTTGTATTACCAGTTTATCCTTTTGAATAAAGTATAGAGCTTTACTGTTACATTATCAAAAATACCAATAAACTTTATCGTACTCACAAAAAAGCTTCACTAGAAATTATTTCTTTTTAAAAAAGATTTAATAACCGAAACGTGCCAGACAAGTACACATTTCTTTTTTTTTTTCTTTTATAGGCTATGTAATTTGCAAGGCAACTAGATGTAAAAGAAAGTATTCTGGGTTTCATATTTTATTCATCTGAAAATGTTGCTTCCACAAGATTTTCCTTTCATCATTAAAAGAGTAAATCATTTGCATTTTAAAGCCGCGTTCGCCTGCCCTGGGAAGCAGCCTTTTCCGTTTGTGTGATGTTTCACTGCGCTTGTTTGATCACGGCGTTGAGACGAGTTTCTTTTCAATAAGTTTGCCTTTTCACTGTGCTCGCGAGTACAGTTTGAAAATCTCCAGGCAGCGGAAATACGTTTTGGCGAAGGTAAAACTTACAGGGCCGTGCCGCCTGTGAAAGAGAACTCCTGCCCTGCTGTGGCCACAGAAAGGAATTACACGTGGGCCGTTAGAAAAACTCGCGGTTAGTTCATGGAATCGCATCAGTTTTGCAGGAAAGGTAAAAAATATACACAGATTACGGTTATTTTATTTTAAAAATTTTAGTGGAAAATGCATAAGTGTGTATATATGTATTACAGAAAATCCCTTTCATACCCAGTTGGAAGGATAAATTCTATATTAAATCGCTATTAGTTTTAAAATTCCCGTCCACTTCTCTCCTCTGCAGTCTGGTTTCTCCTAACACGATGCTACTGAAGTTAATGAGTTAATTTGCCAAACATGTATGAGCATTGATCATGACACCATCTTCTCAGGCTGTGCCCAGTGGCTTCTGTTCAGTTCCACCCCACCCGACTAGCTGGGAGCCACCCCTTCTGAGCCTTCTCTGCAGCTGCTGCTGCTGCTGCTGCTGCTGTCCTTACTCTCCTGCTCCTTTGATCTTGCTGTAGCTACTTCGTAGTAACCTGGTAATCACCTAGGTGATTCTTAGGCATCATCTTCAGCTCTCTTCCCTCTCACTATTTTACCTTTAGTCTGTGAACCTCTATAATTGTAGCTACACCTGGTGGGTATGTGTGGACATTTTTCTGGAGAGTTCAAATTTTTTATCAGCTCCCCAAGGAGATCCATGACCCCTCCAAACAAAACCCTTGCCTGCTCCATCTTGTGTTTCAGCATGTTTATCCACTGATATGATTCCCACTATTACCCAGATACCGCTGACTCTTGTATTTCTAACCCCAGCCACTTTTGCGGCCTTGCCGAGGTCCTCTCCTGGTGTGTCCTTCTACAACAATGGTTCTCACCAGGCAGACGACAGGACCTCAGCCTCCCACTCCTTGCATCTCCCTCAGAAAGGCTTTGAGAAAGCTGCAGGTGATGAACAAGGCATGCATATATCCTCAGGCTCCCTGGGTAGGAGCAGCTCTGCTCCAACCTGGTTCATGCTGTCTGACCAAGCACTGCTTGCCCCCCGCCTTTCCTCCATTTCCTCCGCTGGCTCCAGAAGCAGCCTTGTCTTTGGTCCAGCTCTTGGACACAGCTGCAGAGTTGCCTGGGGCCACTACTACACAGTGCACTTGCATCATAGCCCTCTCTTTCCAGAGGGACCATATCCATCAGTGGATTACATTCAACTGACTCTGCCTGAGATAGATCTTTTACAATCTTTCTGTTACTACAGAGCTCCCTGTTGTCCTCATTCCCACAGAACCACAGGCCCTCATCATCTCTCAGCTGGACTCTCACACTCAGGGCCCACAAGGTCTCTCTGCCTCCTGTTTTTCTGCTGTCCCACCCACCTTCCAAACACACAACTGATTATTTCCATTAAAAAAATCTTTTAATGTTTTCAACCTAAAAATTTATATAAAATCTAAATTCATGATGGCATTGAAAGGCCCTCCACCACCTTTTCCTTTTTGTTTTTTTAAATTATATTTTATTGGTTATGCTGTTACAGTTGTCCGAATTTTTCCCTCTTTGTGTCCCTCCACCCAGCAACCCCCACACCCTCAGGTAGTCCCCACCCCTTAGTTCATGTCCATGAATCATGCATATAAGTTCTTTGGCTTCTCCATTTCCTATACTACTCTTTACATCCCCATGACTATTCTGTAACTACCAACTTGTGCTTGTTATATCCTTCACCTCTTAGCTATTCCCCAATATCCCCTCCCATCTGATTGCCATCACACCATTCTCTATTTATGATTTTGTTTTTGTTCTTTTTGGCTGCTTAGTTTTTGCATTTTTTTAGCTTCAGTTGCTGATAGATATGTATTTATTGCTCTTTTATTGTTCATAGTTCTTCTTTTTCTTAAGTAAGTCCCTTTAACATTTCATATAATAATGATTTGATGATGATGAACTCCTTTAGTTTTTTCTTGATAAAGAAGCTCTTTATCTGCCCTTCAATTCTAAATGATAGCTTTGCTGGATAGAGTAATCTTGGCTGTAGGTCCTTGCTTTTCATCACTTTGAATATTCTTTGCTAATACCTTATAACCTACAAAGTTTCTTTTAAGGAATCAGCTGACACTCTTGTGGGAACTCCCCTGTAGGTAACTAATCTCCTTTCTCTTTCTGCTTTTAAGATTCTCTCTTTATCCTTAATCTTTAGCATTTTAATAATGATGTGTCTTGGAGTGGGCCTCTTTGCATCCATCTTGTTTGGGACTCTCTTGCTTCCTGGACTTGTATGTCTATTTCCATCATCAAATTAGGGAAGTTTTCTTTCATTATTTTTTTCAAATAGATTTCCAATTCCTGGCTTTTCCTCTTCTCATTCTGGCACCCTTATGATATGAATATTGAAATGCTTGAAGATGTCCCAGAAGGTCCTTATGTTGTCCTCATTTTTGTGGCTTTTTTCTTCTTGTTGCTCTGATTGTTTTTTGCTTCCTTATGTTCCAAGTTATTGATTTGATTCTTGACTCTATCCATTCTATTGTTGACTCCCTGTAAATTGTTTTTTTATTTCAGTTAGTGTATTCTTCATTTCTGACTGAATCTTTTTTATGCTGTTGAGGTCCTCACTGAGTTCCTTGAGCATCCTTATAACCAGTGTTTTGAACTCTACATCTGATGGATGGCTCATCTCCATTTTCCTTAGCTCTTTTTCTGGAGTTTTGATCTGTTCTTTCATTTGGGCCATGTTTCTTTGTTTTCTCATATTGGCAGCCTTCCTGTGTTTGTTTCTGTGTATTAAGTCAAGCTGCTATGACTCCCTGTCTTGGTGTGTAGGATCTGGTGTTTCTCAGGTGGTGCAAGCCAAGGTCAGCCACCATCTATTCTGGCAAAGCCACCCTGCATGAGCTATGTAGCAACCTGCACATGGCTGATACTTATGCTGAGCTTGGAGGTCCCAAGGCAAAGCCAGGCTGTGAACCTAGGCTGGTTGCTTCTAGTGCTGGGCCTGTGACTACTTAGCAAGAAGTATGGGGGCTGGGAGCTCACTGAGGCCAGCTGTTGCTTTTTTAAGAGCTTAGACAAGACATTCATATGGAAAAGTCACTGTTAACAGCTTGGGTGGGCTTGAAGTTGGGTGAGGCAGAGCCTCATGGAAACCCCAGGGTAGGGCAAACAGTGTTAGCCAGGTTATGGAGTTTCAGATATGATACCTGTCTGCTGTGCTGTGGCTCTGTAGGTGTAGGTTCAGAAAAATAACAATGGCCTCTGCCCACTTTGAGGTCTGGAGGCAGGGTCTGGGCTAATAGGTGGTGGTGGTGGCAGAGAAGAGGGAAGAAACTAAACAGACACTAAGGAAGTACAGTTGTTAAAATGACACACTGACAGATCAAATAAGATGGAAGGGTCAAGGGTTTGTTCATTGATTTATCTAACAAATACATAATGAGCACTGCTATGTGCCAGCATTGTGAGAGATGCAGGGAATCCAGTGATGAAAAGCATATTATTGAATCCACTGAGTTTCTGATTCTATAGTTGGCTGTCTAATGGTGCATAGTGATGAAAACACAATTGGGAAACATTATTATTCATTCTTTACAGAATACAGCAGTGAACAAACAATACCTGGGGAGACAGATATGCTGACATAAGACTGGATACAGGATATCTGCTATATTCCAAAAAAATAATTTTTAAACTTTGTTTTAATTACAAAAATAATATGTGTTTATTAAAGAAAATTAGTAGATACATGAAGTTTCAAAGATGGGAGAATTAATTTGTCATCTTATCATATAGCTATTAATCACCTTTAGGTCCCTTTAGACTTTTTCAATGCACAATGTCTGGGAAATACATACAATAACAAACTAGCCAATGCCCTACATACAATTTTACAGTCTTATTTTCATCATTTAAAACCTATTATGAACATCTGTTTTTTTCCAGAAAATAAAAATGGACAGTATCATTTTTAGTGGTTGTATAGTATTTATTATATGGATGAAATTCATTTAATTAATCCTCTATTTTCAGTTGCATATTTTCCACCTTTCAGAAATAACTGATGATCAGGTGAATTTTGTTTCAAAATCACAAATTTGCTCCAAAACTCCCAGGTTCTGTGCTGCGATTCACCAAGAGTGACTTGTCAAATGCTGCATAGAGCATCCCTATCTGCCACAGACACAAAAGTAATATTGGATTTGCTGAGTCATGTGGCTTACCTAAATGACAGAGGAGTTTGCTTGACAGCCTGTACCTTTTGCTTGTTCTGGGTCCCACTCAAAACTAGCAGTTTATTGGATTACTCAGCAGGTAGGTAAAAAGAGTATGACCAAATGAAATGTATGCTGCCTCCAAAATCCTAAGTAGTTCCCTAAACATTTTATATCTTTCTTAGTGGAAGGTGGAGTCAGATGCACCAAATAACCTTTACCTTGGAAGGGATACCTCTCGTGTTACAGGTCACGGGCCCCTAGAAATTTCCCTGAGGATCCCCTGATGTTTATTTTGCTCACTGTCCCTCCTCCAGCTGCAGGTACCGATGTACCTAGAGAAGTAATCACTTAGCTCACTAGGTTCAATCAGCACGTTGTCAGGACAATGGCATAGTGTGATGCCCTGTGAATGAGAAGGCAGTAAGTTGCCTACAAATCAGACTATACACAGGGCTGGACTTTATTCATAGCCCTGAGGCAGGACTGTGAAGGTACATTGCTGACCCTGCCAGCTGAAAGCAAATTTCTTCTGATGGTCATTACCAATAGGTATAAAAAGCATAGGCCAGATCAATAGCTACTTGATAAGTGTTAGGGTATGTGATGATGCACCCCCACAACAAAACCAAATGTAGAGTAGCAGCTGCAATTGGAGTCACCACATAGTTAAGTTGACATTAATCTGCTGTTGTTCTCTAAGCTCCACCTGTCATTTGCAAGGGCCAGGTTGGCTAATTGAAAGGAAGGTGGTAGGGATTGCCACTCTGCAGCTTTCAAGTCCTTGATGGTGGCCTCTAAGAGACCTCACTGTATGATTCAGGAAACCAATGTGGAGAGTCTTACCTTTCTAAGCATGTTTATTCCAACTGTGCATTCCAGAAATAATTCCAGGGTTCTCACTATCTCTGCAAGGAGAACTAAAATGCGTGGTGATGATAGGAGACTTATTCCATATGTGTCTCTGGTCTTTAAATTACTTAGTTAACTAATTGACATTGGCCATGTACCTATGTTGTACTTGGAAATTTTAATTTTCAAAATTTAAAATAATGACAACAGCAACAAAATTCACAATTTAATATTGTATTATGAGGGTTTTTTGTTGTGGCCATGAGACATAATAGAGTGTGACGGAGTGCCTGGCACAGAGTCGCCACTCGCCGAATGGTTTCTGAGCCGGGGAAACAGGCACACGCTGCTTATACAGACTCCAGGAGGAGGGAGCATAGTCCAAGGGACTTTCAACTGCACTGCGTAATGTTTTCTGAATGAATCTTGGTTAAAACTGTATGTTATTATCCTACAAAAAACAAAGCTACTAATGTTTTCTCTAATACATTAATATATTAAATAAACTGAAGTCAGCAATATTAATAGTCTCGGCAGCTCTGGCCTGCTTAGAATTTAGTTAAAAACTTATCTGTGGGGTTCTCCTTCTCTTTTGACTGGCAGAATCATTCCTGATTTCAAGGCTTTTTATTAAGATTTTGTACATTACACTTGAATGTCTTGGTAAATATCAGTTTTAGGTTCCTTTCTCCCTTGGGTATAGATTTGCTTGTACACAGTATGAATTAGTCATTTTAAAATTTTATTTCTGGCTTAAAATGACAGGCTCTACTGTGCATAATGTTTTAAAATTTTGTTTCTACCAACAGTTGTCCTTCTTCATCTATGTAAAATAGCCAGTGACTGAATGATTAGAATCTAATGTCCATGGTTTCTTTGGTTTTCAGTTAGAGCTTATGTTGTTTAAACAAAACATTTTCTATAGGAATATTGTTGGTTAGGACACAGAGGGTAACAGATGTGTATATTTTACTCAAGAAAGTTTTCTTTTATACCTGGCTTGTAGAATATTACAAACTCAATTGAAGTATATTTCAAAGTTTAAGATGTTAAAAACAATAATAAATTGGTTCTTGGAACAACTTACTTTTTGAAACAGAGTAAAAAAGTGACAGTAATAATTCAACATATAGCTACATATGATCTGTTCTGACTAGGCATTTTTATTTTTTCATTAAAAATTATATATGTAACACTGTGTTTTCCACCATGTATATAGAATTATTTGGTCATAGAATATATAGGAAGAAGGATAACACCTTAAATACCTTAAATCTGCCTTATGTTTAGGGCAATTGCCTTTTGGTGTCATCTAATTACAAACTATACTATACTTTTTGAGCTTTTCATTTTCCAAGCTTCAGTTTCATCATATGTGAAGTGGTGATAATAGTTTTTACCTGATAGAATTGTCATGAAGACTAAATAAGGACCAATGTAAATCATTTAACATAGTATCTGCTAAGCAGTAGTTAATTAATGTTAGTTTTCTTCCTGAAGTTATAAAGAAAGCTTTAAAACTTTTCATTTCTGTTTTTACTCATTTTTTTCAAGGCAACATTTTTAATTGTGCCACTTCTCCTTATTTATAAAATTACGACAATTTCAGAAACACTATGCTTTACAGTCCCCAGAGAAACTTCCTAAGTACAAACGCAAATTCTGGTGTAAACATACTTTGTTATTGGTGTTATTGGTGACCCTTTCATAACCTAAGAGCAGTGTATCTTCCTTAATAGAAAGCTGCGTAAGACTCTGGGGAGACTCTCACTATTGAACCATAGGATCAGCAAGCTTCATCTGGATTGAAAATTGGATATTGCAATGTTTTATAAATATCTTCATTATTATGTTATTTAAACAATTTCTCAATAATTGAGTCATTAACTAAATGTGAAGAATAAATTCATGTTACCCTGTGAAAAACCAAGAGTTCAGTAACAAACCAACAAAAATAAAAATCCATTTATCAGTGTGTTCTGTATGTATATAATCAGTCACTTTTAATTCTTACTCCAAAAGAAAATTGATATTTGCAGAATCTTAAGAGAGTGTATTAAAAAGAAAAAACAAAACAAAAAACATTTTTTGGGCATTTGTTCTATCCCCAGAGATCATATATTTCATCACATATTTTCATCACATGGATTGTGAATGTAGCCCAGGCAACAGATGCGCCACCAGGGTGAGAGCAATGGAATGAAGAAAAGTGGACGAATTAAAGATATTTTTGGTAGTAAAGATAAAAACACCTGCTGATATTTTGGGTGTGAAGGTTTAATAAAGAGAGCAGCTAGCTGATTGCGATATTTTCTGTCTGAAAGATCAGCATTTACGAGCTAGGAATGGCTGAGAGAGGAACAAAGTGGAGGGGAGTACGAGGTTTATTTAAAATAGTACTTTAGTCAAGTCAAGGTATCGACTTTACCCGTCTTTTGGAGACGTCCTCTTGACATTTGTGATAGATCTGCACTGGATATTTTTAAAATTTTGATACTATATTATTATAGCAATTATTAATAACAATTTTTATTATTACAATCACCACTAGTGCATCGGGAAGTAAGAGCTCAGCAACCTAGTACTTTCTCAAGCTCCTAAAAAAATGCTATTAAAAAAGGAAGAGCTTTCCAAGCGTCCCCATTCATCCTCCAGTTTGGGGAAACCTCGAGCGCCCTGGTCCAATCAGCTTCCAAATCCTTAGCGCCAGCAAAGGGGCAGGCTCAGCTGGGTCGGGTTTCCCCAGCACTTCTGGCTCGGCCACGTCAGAAACCGTGCAGGTCCTTGAAGGCACATAAATCACACGGTAATTTATTCCAAAAATTGAGCTGCCTATTCAAATTTATGTATAAAAATTTTAGTAATATGTAGCCTTAAAGCTGTATTTTTTGTTTTTTAATAGTTTCTTATTTTCTCCTATGGACATATAAACTGCCTCTGAGTGTTGTGGACCTGACGGTCCCTGCTCTGCGCACGCGCAAAAGCAAGGAGGACGGGTCTGTTTCCGGGTGGCCCGTGGGGCTGGAGACGCACAGCCGTCCTTGCCACCACCAAGATGGAGACTTTGTACCGAGTCCCATTCTTAGTGTTGGAATGCCCCAACCTGAAGCTGAAGAAGCCGCCCTGGGTGCATATGCCCTCGGCTATGACGGTGTACGCTCTGGTGGTGGTGTCTTACTTTCTCATCACCGGAGGTAACGGGCTGGCGGGGTTCGAGAGGCGCCGAGCCGTGGGGAACTTGTCCCGGAGGCTCCTCTTCCTCTGACTCTCAGACCCCGGGCGAGCATCGCTCTGCTCTTGATCGTTTCAGAGAGTGGAGGGAAATTCTGGAGTGCCAAGTATTAACAGCCCAAAGGTTTATTTGCCCGGGCGCCCGGTCCTTTTCTTGGCAGCACTCGTGTTCTCACTCCCATTATTTTTCTTCTAGCCTCTTAGCCTGGAGATTCAAATTGAATATATTTTCAAGGCCAGATTATTGCTCTTTATTGATTGCCATGGTTGACAAAGTCTAGATTGGGAAAGTTTAGTCTGGCCCATTTTACTTCCATGGTTGGCCAAGGGAGTGTGGGACTTCTACCTTTTCTTTGTCCTCGGTCTCTGGAATCTTGGAAGAGACTTGAGAATTCTTAAGTTGTTTTTTTTTTAGCTCAGACCTAAGGGTTCGGTGTTGTTTTTTGTCCAGGTTAACAGTGAATGTGAATGGAATTTTCTAAAACCGTGGTTTTCTATAAATATTTGAGATTGGAGATAGATTTGCAGGTGGTATTGTATTTCAGAGAGCAGAAGTTGAGAGTTTAAAGGATAAGGAAAATGGCATTACTATTAAAAACTTATGAATTGTTTTGTCATGTTCTTTTCAAATATTGAAAGTTGCAAAAGGGGCGTTGCTCTGTATAGTGGTGAGCTGGCAATCCAGCTAGTCCTTTCAGAGCCACCACCCTTTCAAGCCTCAGTTCCACGATTTACTCGACTGTGCTACTGTTAGATTTTGGAAAGTGGGATACTTTATTTGGAAGTTAATTAAGATCAGTTCCGCAGGTTAGGAACGGTAAAAGTGGTTTTCCTTTTAAGGCAATAGTGAGACATCTTCATTTTCATAGATGATTTGTGAGAATAGGTATTTATACAAGAGGGAAGAATGAAACTGTGAAAGCTTAGTTCTAGAATGTATCTTTCAATTACATACCCTTCCCCACAGAACAGTGACAATTTACTTATGTTTGTTTAAATAAGTTACATTAATTTTTCTTACGTTGGTAAGATAGTATCCTAGCATTGCATCAGCATTAACACTTGCTCAGCTCTCCAATGGTACCATATTGAATAAATGAAATTTGAAATGCATGTCTTTAATTTTTTTTAATAAGTAAGAGAGTCTTCATGGGCTTTATCTGCTAGTCTCTTTTCTGTAATCCTTACCTCTCTTTGCTAGACACCTCACAGTTTTTATTTTGGCTACCTTTTCCATGTTGATTGTAGTGGGGGAGATTTTCTGCGCCAATCCCTGGGCAAAGTGAAAAGGACACCTTTATAGTGGCCGTGGCCATAAGGTATCTCATACAAGAAATCAGTTTTGCTACTGGAAAGGTGTCTCTTTGAAAAACTGAGTGTACCTTTATAAACAAACAGTATTTACTGCAGAGAAATGTTCAGCAAATAATGTATCAAGTTCCTGGTAAGTTTCAGGCAGTAGGTACAACAGTGAATGAAACAGATAAGGACCCTGCCCTACTGAAGCTTTGTCATGGTTGAGACATGTTAAATATCACATACATTTCTTTCTCTTACATTACTATTTTCATTGCAAAAATGTCACAAATGCATTGAAAGAAAAGAATGACAGGTTATGAGAAAATAATGGGAGTTGAGAATGTCATTGGAGTGTGGTTCCTGAGGAAATGGCACGTGAGTCAAAATCGGATTGGTTGGGGGAAAGGCAGAGGGAGAGGTATGGACAGGTATGGGACTGAGATTCTAATTAGGTGGGTTTTATAGTTGACTTAGACCAGACTAGGTGGGTGGCAGTGGAGATGGAGAAAAATATAATGGAAGATATTTTGGAAGTAGATTCAGTAGGTCTTGATGGATTGATTAGATGTAGGGGGAGAATGAAATGTGAATGAATCTCACTGGTGTCTGGTTTGAGCATCTGAGTAAATGAAAGTGTTATTTTCTGAGATTGAAGAAATGAAGTCTTTGCTGATGGAGAATGGTGAACCAGAGGTCACTTTGGGATATATAATAATTAGACATAACCAACTCTAATTAATTATATATGTGAATTTACAGGTGTGAGTCTAGCCTTGAGAGATGGTCTGTGTCAAAGCTGGTTAATAACAAATGTTTTCTGAACTCCTCCCATAAGTGAGATCTTGAAGAATATAGTCAAAGCCCCTGTTCCTGGGGGAACTTACATCTAATTCTAATGGTGCTGACATTATTTGATGAGTGTTCGCATATTGGGGGTCATTAGCACATTGAATTGAAAGCTGTGGAGAGGGATGAGTTCATTTTGGAGAGAATGTAGAAAAAGTGGACAGTGGATCAAGCCCTAAGGAACTTTTCTAACTGGTTTCATGGAAGAGGAGGCTTGGCTAGAGAAGTAGCAAGAAATGGCCAGAGAGGTAGCCAGAAATCATGGACAAGAGTGTTGCAAAAGCCATAAGAAGACATATATCCGCACAAGAGAATGGATTTTAAAAGCTGGATCGAGTGCTGCTGGAAAACCTACGATGAGAACTGAAAAATGGCCATTGAATTAAGCAACTTGGAGGTCATAAGTGACCTTAGCAAGAGGAATACCAGTGGTGGCAGAAGCCAGATTGGAGTGAGTTGAAGAATGAAGAGTAAATAAAGACTGGGAGACAGCAAATTTGCCAGATTTTTTTTCCCCCAAAAGGAAGCCTGACTCTCTTTCAAAAAGGAAGCATAAAAATAGTATGTTAGCTAGGATGGTTTGAAGTCAAGGGAACGTTGATGTAGGGAAAAGCATATTGAAAATACGTTAGGGAGAAGAGCTATCCAAAGGAACAAGAAGGCGAGAGGGGATGGAGCCATGATAACTGGAGAAGGCATTCCACCTTCACAGGGGGAGGGATCTTCCTTGATTGTAGTGTGGAGGGAAAGAGGTGAGGATAGATGCAGGCACCAGTTAGTAGATGGGAAAGAGAGGATTAAGGAATTCCAGTATGATTGTTTTGTGAGTCCGTGGGGAGAGAGACACAATCTATTCCTCAGAAAAGCTGGAAGTGTTCTCCGTTGTTAGAGAACAGTAGAGAAAAACATGTTGACAACGAGAGATTTGGAAAACTTAAAATTTTGATAGACGTTAATATTAATGATGATGAATCTCTAGTGCTAATGGTGTGATTTAAAAATGTTTCCTTGTTTTACATTTAAGCAAGATAATTAGTAGCTCTCAACTGATAGAAACAAATCCAAGCTTTTCTGGAACTTTTTTTGAACTAAAATATAATCTTTAATGTTAAATCTCCTTTATTGTGGAGTCATTTTTGAGTATTAGAAACAGTCACTAAATGAATTTCTTTTATGAGACAATATTGTTTTACAAGTCATTCTAAAGTATTGAGTTGAATTTCCGAATGGTTTTATCTGAAGTTTAGGAGATTAGCTGGGCCTCATTGGATTATAATAATATATCAGAGCAGTGCTATTTCAATGTAAATGAATCTTTAGAGACAGAACTAATCCTGTTTTTTTAAAAATTAGGAACTCAATCTAATCTCACTGTTGTTTTCCATATAGGAATAATTTATGATGTTATTGTTGAACCTCCAAGTGTTGGCTCTATGACTGATGAACATGGCCATCAGAGACCGGTAGCTTTCTTGGCCTACAGGTAAAAGATACCTTTATGAATGATTTGGTGATGGGAAAGACATACCAAAAACAAACAATGTTGGATCATGACTGCTTATTTAAAAATAAAGCAAAACCTATAGAGTCCATCTGTGTTTAGACAATAGCTGTTTTAAAATGCTAAATTCAGAAATGGAGTGAAATGGGCAAGAACAAGAGAAGTGTATTATCTGTTCATCTATTAGGAAATAACATTTCACAATGATATCATTTATTTAAAGTAGGGTATCAGTTTAAAATATGTTTGTACACTATTCTGGGAATCAGCAAACCAATTTTAAGTAAAGCTTTATTGGAACTAGGCATGCCCATTTGTTTATATACCATCTGTGGATGCTTTCAAGCTACAGTGGTAAGTACGGCACAAACCATATGGCCTGTACTGTACTATCTGGCTATTTAAGAAATATACATTATTAAATAAGAAACATAACTTTTGAGACTTGGGAGTTCAATTTCAGTAATGAAACACTGTTTCAGTGTAGCTTGGTTCACTTGAGCATTGCTTATTGTATTGTTTTCTACAATTCACTTGATAACTGTCTACCTATACGTAGCTATATATTTGTATTTATGCCTTACATTAGTGGTATTCTGTGCATAGGATATCCCTGGAATAATTATTGTGACTCTCTGGGGAGAGATCTAGATGACACATGATCTCTATGGTAGGGAACCCTTTCAGTGTCATGGTTCATGTGGTTGGAATTTTGAACCTGGTGCATATATTGAGTTTTCAATTAAAGCAATTAGTTAACAAAAAAAATGTGTACTTTCCTTGCATATGCCCATGTATGAATCATCCATTTAACAGAGAAAATTGTTTTGGGGGGCCCATGGACTCTAAAAACCAGATACAATAATATACAAAAATTTGCACATAATTATAGGGTTTCACAAATCACTGGGAATCTGGGGGTGGGGAAGAGTTGGTGTTCATGGAGTCTAAGTTAAGAACATCTGCTTTTAAATTTTTGCCTTTGAACTTAGAAGTTTATTAATTATTATAAAACTTGGCAAAAACATTTCTAACTAATTCAAAATTAATTTGAAATTCATAGAAATTTAAATAGCATAACTTTTAAAAGCTAAAGTTCTGTATAAAGCATTCATATTCATACAGTAATTGGCTTTTTAAGCTAATGATTAAAATATGAGTATTGATTTTCACAGATAGTTGTGTTAGTTGAGTTTTAAAACTTATTTGAACATTTGCCCCATGAAGACAAAGCTTTTTGTCTGTTTTGTTCATTGTTACAACCCCAGAACCTAGGATAGTACTTGATACATAACAGGCTCTCAGTAAATATATGTTGAAACAAATATCCAGAAACGTCGTAAAATGGTGTAAGGGTAAGAATAAGAAATAGCACAAAAATGTTTTAGCAGAAGTGGGAATTTCAACCTAAGGAAAAACTTTTTATTTTGCTGTGGTCTTTCTTTTTCAGAGTAAATGGACAATATATAATGGAAGGACTTGCATCCAGCTTCCTGTTTACAATGGGAGGTTTAGGCTTCATAATCCTAGACCGATCCAATGCTCCAAACATTCCAAAACTCAACAGATTTCTTCTTCTATTCATTGGATTCGTCTGTGTCCTATTGAGTTTTTTCATGGCTAGAGTATTCATGAGAATGAAACTGCCGTAAGTTACTAAGTACTTGTGTAATCATCAATTTAACTTCTCGTGAAAACTGGTAAAATAATTACCTGGATAACATAAAATTTTAGAAGATTTAATTGAACTCATTTAAATAGATGAAAATTTATGGAACTAAAAAATTGGTTACTTGCTCAAGGTTACAGTTAAAAATTAGACCAATAGGTCTTCCTGATTGTTATCTTCATGCATGTTCATGAGAAAATTTAGTTATTTTGCTGTAGCATCACTGACCACTGTTTCTCTAAAGTGCTTTTTTATTAGTCTATAGCATATGGGATTCTAGCAGTAATGGTAATAGTAGGGAATATTTTCAAGACATTAATTGCTGCTGTTCCTTGATATTAGTATGAGGAAAACCCAGTAAGTCTTGGATGGGAAAGGAGAGTTGTTGCCCCCATAAAAAGATAGGAAAAGGAATATATATAATTTTAATTCTGAAAACTTAGCATATCTTTAGAACGAAGATAAATTCATTTTATGACAACTTTTATAATTCCAGCTGAAATCTCTAATTTGAGATGTGCTCAATCTGATCGCATTGCCCTGAATTCTCACTTCACCTGTGGGTGCACTAGTGAGTGAGTATGGGGACTTCGAGCAAGCACACAACACAAAAATTAACTGCTGGTAAATTCATCTTTCAGGGGATGTGTTAAATATCAAGTGCCAACTAGACTGATTTCTTAGAACTGACATCCCCTTATTATAAGAGGCAATAAAGGGAATATAGGAATGTGTTTGAATTTTATGGGTTTACTTGTTCTATTGCTTAACCTGTCCATTATCTATAACACATCTGGGGGAGAATGGTCAGACTTCCCCCTAGAAAATCAGAAGTATTGGCTTGGCCAAAAAGTCCATTACATTTCTTCTGTAAAAGACAGTTTTCATGTTCACCAATAACTTTATTGGATATTTTGAGTATGTCAGCTATCTCCCACTGTTGGCTTCTAGTGGGTAGAGGCCAGAGGTGCTGCTAAACAACTTCTAATGCGTAAGACAAGCCCACAGTAAAGAATTATTTGGCCAAAATGTCAGTAGAACCAAGAAACTTTGCAAAACCACTTTTGACACGTTTGATCCGTCATAGCACCTTCTCCGTACACTGCACAAACTTTTTTTTTTTTGCATTTCAGTGGCACTTTTACCTTTCTTGAAATAATAAAGCATAATACATGGAATATGTTGCGTATTTTTTTCCATCTTCAATATTAAAATGGCTGCACAAAAATTCACCAATTTTGATAAGATTTTTTTAATGCGTTCTGATATGAGAGCTGTCACAATACAATCTAACAGAATTGTTTCAAATGAAGTTAAAGACAAGTAGCACTACTTGAGCCATGGTATGGAAAAAATGTAATGGACTTTTTGGCCAATCCAGTTCTTGCCCTGCAATCATGTTCCCATGTTAGCCCTGCAGGGTGGGAAAGAGCACAGTGTTCTGTCAGCTGAATATCAATGTGGCCATGCAGTGCTCCTTCAGTGGCTCCTGCCAGTGCTCTTGTTTTTGTCCAGCGGAAACAATTTTGGTCGTTGGCTGAGTTGTATAAAGGCTAAGGTGCTCTAGCTTCCTGTCTTTTTTATCTTTTTTCTGCCCCTGCTGGAAAAGATGTACTGGAAGAGTATGTGGAAGAGGCTAAAGTTTCCATAGCAAGGAAGGAAGAAAGGAGGCTCCCTTAGAGAATGAGGAGGCTATTAAAAATTAACAAGCAAAACAGAAAGAACCTTTGGAGACACAGTGGAACAGAAGTGGGCTGGTGTTGCCCGTAGAACCAGATTGGTTCTCATTCTGCAATACCTGTGCTTCCTGTGCTTCCTGTAGTTTTAAGTCCTCTCCTTAGGATGTGAGTGTGTTTTTTCTTTTAGCCCAGGCATTTGACTTTTAGAATAATAGAGCTATTTACTGCTTACTAAAATGCTTTGATAAGTGTTTAATTCTCTGGATGCCTCCATCTTACTTTTGCAGTTATTTATATAAACATTTGTTTTCCTGTCCCCATTCTGTAGGCCGTTATCCAAGACTGTTGACTTAAGCCAACAGCAGGAAATGGGGTATACTCTCTGGGTTTCAGGTGTGAGTTATGTTGAGGTGTAATCAAAGCAGAACAACAATCTAGGCAGAAAATTGCTTGTTTCTGTAACTTGTCATAGTGGTAACTCTAGTATTTAAGTTTTTAAGAGAAAATTTATGCTTGCCTCTTTGATATGCTTCCTTATCTACAGCTTCTAATGCCTGACACTTGGGTGTGGAGCGGGGAGAAACAACAGACAGTTTGAGAAAAGAGGGAAGAAGGGTGTTGTGTTTTCTGGCATATGTGCAGGCCCCACACACCATAGTGGGCCAGGTTTATGAGCCTGTGTATTGCACACAGTAGGTCTTGATTTGTACCACCAGCAAGGAAGGGATGTGTCTTCTTGTACATGTGTTATCTTTGGCTCCAACATATATAAACAGTGTGATACATAGTAAGTGAAACAGTAACAACAACACAGACATTTAAAAATACCAGTAACCATGGGTGTTTCCAGATTAGACAGGTTGCTAGCACCTGAGACATGATGGCCGTTCAAGGGATGCATCATGTTGGCCTCCAGTGCTGGGCTGTTCCACGTGAGGTTGTCATTTTCAGCATGGTTACCTTTAAAAAGGAGATCACAAGAGCGGGGGAATGGCACTACTAATTTTATAGTTTCTGATTTATGCTTTCTAAGGACCTGGTGTCTCCCCTTCTGATAAAATTTTATAAATTAAAACATGGCTTTGATGCCTTGTCTTTTGAAGAAATGTGGATTTTGATAAGATAGAACTATTTTTGGCCATTTTTATACATGACAATACATTTAAAATGAAAAATCCACTTTTAGTGCTTATTATTTTTATTGTACTAGCACAAAGTTAACAAAGAAGCAATTTTCATTTTGAAAATAAAAGTTTTCTAATATAATTCATAAGATAATGTATGTGAAGTTGTGTGTAAGGTACCTTTCAAATATATACAGGCTCAAAGAAATAATGTTTTTACACTGTGTAGAAGACTTTGGTCTGAATTAGTAATTTGTTTTTCCAAAAAATAAAGAACAGTCATTAGATTCTCTTTAGCCTCCAATGTTAGGGTATTTTTGAACCAATAGGAGAATCTTAAAATTAAAAAAGTAAAAGATGGCCTGCCATGTCATGGTGTGTAATGGCCTAAAGTTAGGTCAAACGGTTGGGAGAGAGTTCCTCCAGACAAGCCTGTTGGAAAGCTGTATAAACTAGACCAAATAGATACTCTTACATAATTGAAGACAAAAGACCAGCTTTACTCCAGCAAAAATTGCCATTTTAGTAATTCAAACAAGTGTTAATATTAAGTTTGATGAGAAAACCTAGGGAGCCCCTGAGTAAACCCTAAGATAATGGGATCAGTTCAGAAAAGTTTTCCTAAAGAGGGAGGGGGAAAATAAGAATAAGAATATGATAGTATTTTACTTAAATTAACATCATTTAGGGAATTAGGGTGATGCATGTATGTGATTCTTCCATGTAAGTGAAATTTAATCCTACATGTACCAAAACTTTCTCTTACTCATTTTTGACAGACCTTTCAAAGTGTTTTTTTTTCCCAAAAGTGTTTTATTGCCTCCTTAACACTCACATTTGTATTTAGCAAATATTGTTTGATAACTGTTACTTGCTGGACACTGTGAACATTTAGCATAATTTTGCCTTCTTGACTCAGGGTCATTTTACATTCACACTTACGTTAGACATAGTAGTACTTTTCAGTTTCTTAGTTTGTTTCCTCATTGTAACCTGTCACTTCTCATGGTTATCACTGTAAACTCACCCTTTCCTTGCTCCTCTCAGGTTGTTGGTTATTCTGTGATTCGAGGCAATAGACATATTAGCTGTCTGACTACTTTCTTAAAGCAGCCCTGGATGAAGGAGAGCTTGACGGCCTGGCTTTTCCAGTTCTGTTCAGTTCTTGAGTCTTTTTTATTTGTTCCCAGGTTTGGAGTTTTATTCAAAAAGGTAACGTTGTAGAGAGTCTGGCGTCCAGATGAGCTGGGTTGTTTCAGTGAGTGAAATCTCGTGTCCAGGGTTCATTGTTAGCAAAGGAGAGAAGGAGCCCTAACAAAACACAGTGTGCAGCTGCTGAGGACAGGGTGTGGTGGGAGGAGTGAGGAATTAGGGGGCCAAGTCGGGGCTTCCTGTGTCTTCGCTCTGAGGCTTTGGATCAGTTGTGATTACTCAGATTCCAAACTTGTTAAGTGCAGTTAATTATGAGACTCAGAGTTGCTGTCAGGATTAAATGACAGGGTGTTTTATATGCTCTCAAGCATAATATTATTATTAATTATTTGTGTTTTTATTGTAAAGATAAACAGAATTCTAAAAGTTCTGTGTTTCAAAGTGAATTATGGCCAACATTTTAAAAATAAATAAATAAGCAATTTCTGTTTCTAAATGAAAAAAGTGAGATTTTTGTTTTAGGATCATTGGAGAAGATAGTGGTCCGGGAGTGGGGCGCTTGTGTTTTGATGCTGATTCTATTCTTGTGATGTGATTCTGAGCAAACCACGTAACTGCCCTCATAGTCTCACATTCTTCAACTGCAAAGTGAGAACAATATTTGTTTTACCCACCTTTTTAGGATTGTTGCAGGGGTTAAATGCAAGAATATATGTTATAGTTTTTTGAGAAGGTTTTGTGTTAGTGCCAACCTAACAGAACCTGCCTTATAGCATGAGTGTCTTAAAGTAAAGGTTAAATAGGACCTCATTCTGGCTTCTGTGTCTAGTTGTTTTTTGCGCTCTTGATTTAGTTTTATTTATCTATAATGTTTGTATTACCTAAGTACTTGTATTTGCAAATAGTTTTACTTGTATAAAATTCTCATGAGCCTGAATACAATAATTGAAGATCATGGTATTTTCTGGCCCATGAGAAGAGACTAAATGTGTTTCAACAAGTTTATTTTTATTTCCTACCAAGCAGTATGTTAGCTCATTTGTTCTTTTTTTTTCTTCCAGCATGATATCTTTAGAGCATTACATTTCTTAATGCTCCCTCAATTTTTCCTAGGATAGGACTGTTTGTATTTGGCAGCTCTGAACAAGGATTTACCCATTTAAGTACTCTGTTCCATGTAAATTTAGGTTGGCGGTAATCCATGGGTTTGTAGTATGTAAACATAGCTCACACACTAGTCACAAGGAAGGGTACCACAACATACAACTCTGTCAAGAGACTGATGTCCAGAAGTGCATGCTCACATGTCAGTATATGCAGGCGACAGGCAGCTGCCCCTGGAGAGCCCTCAGCCCTTCGGGGCTGTAAAGTGTGCGCTAGCTGCGGAGTGCAAGTGTAAGCTAACTTCCATGGGTGCAGCTATTAGTGGATACTTCCTTACAGTCTTTTTGAACTTTTTTTTTCTTACAGAGTTTAGGTCTTAAAGTATGCTTTCTGTGAAGTATCAGGCGTTCTAGTAGCAAATTTATGTGGAGTCTTCAAGGTCAATATATATCCTGAGAGCCTTTTTATTTTTATTCAGTTTTTTTTTTTCCTTGGGTGAGAAGTACTGGGTCGTGTCAGAGTTGTTGCAAAGGTGGTTGTGTGAGTTAGAAGTTCTCTGTGTACTCAGAGTTTGGATCAGCCAGGCTGACACAGCAGAAGAAAAAGTGAGACTGAAGTTTAGGAGATGGTAAGCTCTGAAGATCAAGTGAGTCCAGAAGCTGGAAGAGAGGGACATTTTTGCATGTCTGTTCTGTGCCCGGCACCGTAGTAGGTCTCACCCCTATGAAGAATTTTCATCCCTTACATTACAGATAAAGAAACTTGACTCTGAACTACCAGTAGTAGCAGCTATCATTTTCAAGAGCTTAATTACCATGAGTAACATTTACTGTAGACTTAGATTTTCTTATGTAATCCTTAAAACTCTTTGAGATAACTCCACGTTGTGGATAGGGAAACAGTGAGGTTTGCCCAGGCTTACCCACTCAGTGTTACAGGCCCGAAGGAGAGAAGCTCTGCAGGCAGCGCTGGGGACAGGGTGTGTTAAACTCTCTTAATTCGAATAGCTTTACACAGTCTTTCTCTTTTTCTTTTTTCTTTTCCCTGATCTTGCAGATCCTTACTAATAGATTGCAGGGATTTACTGCAAAGGTCAAAGTTTGGAACGTTATAAAACCAAACTTAATGCTTCAATTTAAAAGGGATTCCAGGGCCTATGTTGTACATTTAGTAAAAGGATCTCCTGTTTGGTCCACATAAAGTCTGGCCTGCTCAACAGCTGCAGCCGAGGCGTCTCACTGCTGTCCGGACGTTCCCTGAACAAATAGTGTTCAGGGCGCACTTCCCCGGTGTGAGGAGCTCCTGATCCTCCCGCCTTCTTCGGTATTATTAGGGTTTTTAGAAAATCAAAGTCAACTTCTTTCCATTAAAAAGTTTATGATTTTTGTTACAGTTGTGAGACTCCAAAGGAAATTGATTCTGACTCTTTAATTTTTACATAACATTTTTTAAATTTACCCCCCACCCCATTTTTTGTTGTTTAGCATATTGGTTTGTAACTTTATCCTTTGAGGAGGAAGAGTAATGGAACTGAGGCCCAGTAAAATATTTGGGGGTGGGGGGCAAGATATAAGAATCACAAAAATGAATCACACAATTACATTTTCAGATTGTTATTTGATTCATCATAAAATTTATTTGGGTATTGTGAAATGTTGCTTCATTTTCACTTTTTGTGTTTGTAAATTTTCTTTCTGTAGGGGCTATCTGATGGGTTAGAGTCCCTTTTGAGAAGAAATCTGTGGATACTGGATTTGTTCCTGTTACTGAAGTTTTAAAGGCTGAACCAGTTCTCTGATATGATATATGGAAAAGGCTGAAAACAGGTAGAAAAGAAGCATCTGGTAGAAAACATGGGAAGCATATTAAAGCTTGGACTAGAGTATCTTCTTGGTATCAAAGAGACGAGCTCATCACACTTTCCTGCTGACCTAAACTGACACCAGTGATGTTAAGTGGCATTTCTTCTTCAGTTTTTAATTTCTTGAAAATATACTCCATTTCCAAAAGTACCATATTGGATAGAGTGATTATTTTTTACAACCTTCTTAACAGTTTTTGGAGATGACATTTCTGACTTTCAGAAATCAGTGTAAAATCAGGAAGCAAGGCCCCATAAGCTGAGAACTCTGGGCAGCTGATCAGCTTCACCTGTGGTGCTTTGCCCTTGAACGGAGTAGATGGCAGGATGTTGTTTCCGAGTGTACGTGAGACTGTTTCCTGAGCAATAAGGTGTATGAGAGAAGCAGAAATAAATAATTTTGTAATTAACCCCTCCTGTCTTTGTTTTTTAATTGATGATACTAACCTTTTGGTCTATAATTACTCAGTCCCATTTTTTGACTCTCACTATTATCGGTGTCCTACGGTCTCCAGATACAGCGGGCAGGATGCCCTGTGAGGTGGCGACTTCACGTCCCCGTGAGTACTCAGGCGCCAGCTGCACACGTATCAGAGTTGTTGGGAATGTGACGTCTTAGATGAAAGTTCCCTTCATTTGTTTTCAGTAATTAGCACAGTTTGGAGCACATCCAAAAACATCTCTAGACAACTGTGACCTTCCCCTCATTTTTTTCTAGCCAGGCCTTTCAGTTCTTCGTGACTGGCCATGAACTTTAGCTCTCTAATGGCTCAATTAATTCCTATCCTAAAATGTTCGAGTTTACAGGGAAATTTTAAGGTAAATTTTTTTTTCTAATTCCAAGGCTGATCTAAAAATAAATGTACCCCTTTATTCATAGCAGCGTTATTTATGATACCCAAGGTGTGGAAACAGCCCAAATGCCCATCAAAAGATGAGTGGATAAAAAAGCTGTTGTACGTTTACACAATGGAATACTCTATGGCCATTAAAAAGGGGAATCTTCCTTTTGTGACAACATGGATGGACCTGGAGATTGTTATGCTAAGTGAAATAAGCCAGTTAGAGAGAGACAGGTACCATACGATCTCAGTTATATGTGGAATCTAATGAACAGAATAAACTGATGAACAAAATAGAAACAGAGTCACGGACACATGGAACAGACGGCTGTCAGAGGGGAGGAGGAAGAGAAGGAATCGGTGAAAGAAGGTGAAGGGATTAGCCAAACAAAGAACATACATGCATAACCCATAACACAACAGTGTGATGGCCGGGGTGGGGGGGGCGCTGGGTGGAGGTGGGCAAAGGGTCGGAGGGGGGGAGGGAGGTTGAGGACATCTGTTAATACTGTTGGCAATAAAAATAAAGCCATTTTGTAAATTAGAGGCTCATTTATTCCAAAAGTTGTGAATACCTATTACATGCCGAGCCACACTGATGATCTTTTTAAAACATTGACTTCATTTATTTTTAAAGATTCCATTTATTTTCAGAGAGGGGAAAGGAAGGAGAAAGGGAGAGAAGTACTAAATTGGTTGCCTCCTTCATGCCCCCAACTGGCATGTCTGCACTGCAGGCATGTGGCCTGACGGAATTGAACTGGTGACTTTTAGGTTCACAGACTGGCACTCAATCCACTGAGCCACACTAGCCAGGGCCACACTGAGGATTTATCAGGATGAATAAGACAAAGGTTCTCTCCTCATAGAGGGAAGGGAAGATAATCAAAATCTTGTTGGGGAGCCAGATAGTCACAAGATAAAAATGTTTATAAAGTGTCAGGTACCGATAACATGCCACGGAAATCGGGCAAGGTGACAGAGTACTGGAGTGATGAGATGTGGGAAGAGCAGGCTCCTGTGCTCCAGAGCTCTGACAGTGGGAAACAAGACCTGTGCGTACTCACTGACTTTAAAGACTTGACTGAACTTTAATTACATTTTTTGTTGTTATTTAGACATATTTTAAAACATGAAACTAGATGGACAAAGGATAATTAAAGGTGTTGATGGCTTTAAAAGGTCTTTTCCTAAATGATTGAGTAGTGAGCAGTTCCTGTTAAAGACCACCAGATGGTGCTATTAAGGTTTAGTGTATTTTTCTGTCACAGCTTTTAAGGTTTTGGTTATAATAAAAGTAAATTATTAAATACAGTGAAAAATCTCCATGCATTTTTTCTGGTAAAATTAAAGTGTTGTATGTGAAGAGAGTAAGTGTGCTTTGTACCGGACTTCAAATGCTCTGGGGGATACTACACTCAAATGTCACAGCCTGACGAAGCCTGCCAGCATGGTTAGCATCAGCAGAGGTTAGGGAATGAGAGAGAGAGTAAATTAATAGGCTAGGTTAGAAGTAAACTAGTCTTTGATTTTATCATGGAATTCTCTAGGAAGTAGGTGCTAAAATGGAGTTAGAAGTGCAGTGTGGTTCAATGGAGAGAAACCCGAGTGAGAAGCGAAGGAAGGATGCAGAATTAGACAGGGAAGCTGTCATTTTGCAGCTGACGGAGTTGCTGTTAGCCCAGCGGGGACACCCAGAGCAGCAAAGACTGCCTATCAAAAGAGTGGTGTGTTGGATGGACATGGCTGGACCATGTACCATTGCCATTTCAGGCCCTTGAGCACCTGGAGGTTAGCATGGTCAGCTGTGAGCCCTGGCAGAGCTAACAAGGCTGTGTGCCAGCCCCACTCCTTGCACCGGTGAGTCAGCCAAGGCCACCTGAACCACACATCATCTGTTTGCCACAGATTTACAGAAGAAACATCCCCTTTACAGCATTACAGTGAGAGGAAATTCTATATATCGGCTTCTAAAAGAAAGATTGGGAGGAGCAGCGCAGAGCTCTCTAGGAGGGAGGATGGCCCTTTGGGGTAGCAGCTGCTTCACTCCCAGTGCCCCAGGTGGAAGCGGCAACGAATCCGGGACCAGGTCTCTGCTGCAAGCCTGGCAGGTGACTGGACAGGAGCCACGGCTTTGGCTTCGTGCACCACATCCAGTGGAATCAGCTCACCTGGGACGACCAGGACAAGAAGGTGAAGCAGGCAGCCAAGGAGAAGGTGAAGAGGCTGTACATGCTCATGCCGATGAGGTCCTGCAAGCCAACATGCAAGTGTACCTGCCACCACACAGAGTTGGCTCTACCCACCCAAGCAACCCAAACTGAAGAGTCTAGCGAAAGCAGTACTGGAGGCTCAGAGCCAGAGCCTTCTGGCCATCAGCTCTTCTGCTCAGAATATGAGGCAGAAAGCGGAGAGGTCACATCAGTTATCGTGTAGCAGGACAATGACCCAGAAAGGGTGGGTGAGGAGGTGTCAGCACACATGCCTCTGGATCCAGCCACATGAGAGGCCATCAGGTTGCACATCCAGGAGGAGATCGCAAAGCACCAGCACCGACATGGACCAGGCTGAAGACATTCCCTCCCTGCCGGAATCACTGCCCAGGGAGTTCACCCCTAAACTGGGGATGCCGGGACCAGTCTGGGCTGATCTTGAGATACACACACACAGGCACCTTCCAGAGCTGCTGGAAGAGGCAGGATGTTGCAGGGACTGTGCCAGACCATCTCCCTTGTAGCCAGTTTGCCTTGTATTTTGGCCCAGTTGACCAGCCTGATTTGGAATTTTTGAGAATTTTTGGCTAGCTTGGTGTTTTAAGAGCAGAGACTCCCAGGAGAGCCAAAGTTTAGAAGCCTTATTCTCACATGGTGCTTTCTTGCTGAGTGCATTTGCCCTGGGACACCTGGCCACTGCTGCTCCACCCAGCTCCACGGGCCATGTTTGCTATTTTATGGTTCCTTTTTAGTGCTTCCACTCACTTTCATTCATGTTTTTCTAGATCTTTTTTTTTTCTGCACGTGTTTCTTTGTTCTTTCCTTCATCTTTTGTCCCAGAGGCCACCAGTCCTACCCTGCCTCACAGTGTGACTGCACACTTCCAGCCACTCAGGAATTTGGAGGTGTGGGGTTGTGGGGTCTACCTTTCCGACAAGCTCTCCCAGTAACCTGATACCAATACAAGGAGAGTTGTTCGTTTTTGAGGCTGAATTGCAGGCACGTCTCCCTCTCCTTCCGTGGCTTTTTCAGCTTTCAGTCAGGCCCCACTGCTTTGCGCTGTCTGGATAAGGAGACTTAGGAAGATGGTGCCAAAACTAAATCTCAAGGATTTCTTGCAGTAAAACCCTGCCTTGGTTAGGACTAGAGAATTCTAGCTTTCCACCTCATCCCTAAAGGGGGGTTATCAAAACATGCTTGAAACTACCTCTCCAAATGTGCTTTAACGGTCTTGAACTGTTAAAGAGAAATTCAGCAGCAATAATCATCTGTTTGGAGCCATAGTTGCAAAGATAAAAAAAGGCACAATGGCCCAGATGAAGCGAAATGAACATCTCATCTGCTTTTCCCCTGACCCAGTCTTTCTGCTTTCCTGTCTCCCAAGAGTATAGAATCTCCCAACAAATCCTTACAATAAAGATCCCAGGAATATCAGTGC